>WBNH01001719.1:1198-300795 GCA_013401255.1 Urocolius indicus | reverse complement strand
TTTGGTGTCATCAGGGAACTTGCTGAGGGTACACTCTGTCCCCTCATCCAGGTCATTGATGAAGATGTGGAACAAGACTGGCCCCAGAACCCATCCCTGTGGAACTCCACTGGCCACAGGCCTCCAACTCGATTCTGTGCCATTGATCACCACCCTCTGGGCTCTGTCATTCAGCCAGCTCTGGATCCACCTCACTGTCCACTCATCCAAGCCACACTGCCTGAGCTTTCTGATGAGGATGTTATGGCAGATAGTGTCAAAAGCCTTGCTGAAGTCAAGGTAGATGACATTCACAGCTCTCCCTTCATCTAGCCAGCCGGTTAAACTCTTTCAGAGTCTCTCTTGTCACAAGATACTGTAAATGGAGCAGTCTGATCAGAACGTTTGTCTAGCAGCTTCACCCACAGAAAGGCTTGGATACCTTTTTTAACATATCTGTTACTGGAAAAATGTGATCCAAGGTGTTTGTTAAGAAAAAAAAAGAAGAAAGTTGATCTGACTGTGTGGAGGGAAGCAGACTGGTGTTTCTTAAGAGTCTTGCTCTTTAAGTGGAACCAGCATCTCTTAAGGTATATTAAAAATCAGAACACAACTCTTCACACCTACCAAGTAAATCACTACCACCATCATCATTCCAACTGGCCTTTCCAAGTAACAGAACAAGTGTTTTGTCCTTCTGCTGGAGGTGAGTATTCCCTCTTCCCCCAGGACACGGGGCCACACTCCACCCAGCGCTTCGCATTCGGAAGTGCAGCTGATCTGAAGCAGAGGCTGATCTGATTTCCATCTGCACGACTTCTCAGTGGCCTCTTGCCCGTGTTTAAAAGTTCATTGGAGTGCCTTTGGTTTCAGTGGAAGCAGAATCAGAGCTAAACAAATGACTCTTAAGGTATATCTTTTCCTAAGAGCCAAGCTGGCAGGGTTATAACCAGCTCTTTACTGGGGCTATTTACTAAGCAGACTATTACTAATAGTATCTATTTTACATTACACTATCCATACACACACACTCACTCTGTACACTATTACTATAAATTGGGAACTATATTTAGTGTGGACACTTCTGAATTCAGTGGTGACTCTGATTTTAAAGATACACTAGCAAAATTTCAACAAACAGCCTGCTTGATGTGAGTGACCCCCTAGACTGACCAGGGCAAAAGTTTAGTTTAAAAGCATGAAGAGAAAAGCATTAAATATTTAAGTAAAAAATAAAAAGATAACAACATCTTGGGAACATTACCAGCTGCTTTTTCCACACAGGATTAGCTTTTCAGTTTGTTTCCCTCATGAGAACTTCTGTGCTTGTGTAAATAAGTAGAGACACTGGAAAACAAATCCCAAGGGAGAACTGTGACTTTGGAAAAGGATTTGTACCCAAGCTCAGTTCTGTGGTAGCCCAAAGATATTCGTGATGCCGTTGCTGGAACATTAGGAGTGCTCATGTCACCAAGTCATGCAGCCACATCAGCACTAACTTGCCCCAGCGCTGTGGAAGCGTGTAACAAGGACCACAGGCAAACCAGAAATGGCTGTTGGTGAATGTGACTTGCAGAAACAATGAAAGCAAGCCCCAAAGTCCACCCAGGGCAGCGTGGACTTTGGGTTCAACAGCCACAAACAAGAAAGTAAGTGGAAGTTCAGAGGCGAAGGGTGATGTTACATAGTGTGTCACGTAGAGCTGTGCTGGGGGAACTCCTAGTGTGGGGTTTCTGACCTACGACAGATGTAAGATCACTCGGTTTAGTGCCCTTAGGACAGACCAGGTCAAATTTGCATGCTTTTTTGTAGGTTAGAGCATGGAGAAGGACAGTTACCACAACTCAAACAGGGCACAGTGTTACTAAGCCATGATAATAAACTAGCTATCACCATAAGAAAACTCCCACATAACAACAAAGAGCAAATGAGACACAGGCAGCATCGTATTAGTTCAGCACTGTGAAACATGCAAACAAACACATCAAAATGCTTCTGTTTCCCTAAATTTCCTAATCAGCTTACCTGCTGATTATTTCAGGACAGCCTTTGAGTCTCCAGAATTAATTAAATCCATAACCATTGTGTGCTACTTGATGTAGGATAGTTAGTACCTAAATCCAGGCAGGGCTCACTGTGGGCACCACAGAAATGTAAGGGAGGACTGAGAAAATAACGTTTAAAAGCACCTTTTTATAGAAGGCTTTCTACAGATACATGCTGATAGCTTTTCATCAAAAAAGTCAGTTAAAGAGTATTAATTAGTTTCCTGAGATTTTCTGGGCTCGAGGCAGCTAGCCTCACACATATTTTGTAAGTTATTTTCTGTACTTCTGCTTATCAACTTATGCATGATTTATTAACTACAAAGCTTTTGCAGTTAGAAGCGTATAAACCTCCCAAATTAAGAAGGAAACACAACTTTCAGTGGCTTGCTTTGTGGAAAGGTAGGGGCTGGAAGAGACCTCTAGAGATCATCTGTTCCAACCCCTTGCTGTTCACCTCCATCGGGTCACACAGGAACTTGTGTCCAGGGAAGTCTTGGATAGAAGTATCAGCATTTAGGCTGAAGAGTTGAGATTGGAACTTACAGCTTTTCTCTCTTTGGACACAGACTTCCTTTACTCAACATTAGATGTTAAGGAAGATTAACATCTCAATGAATTTCTTGTTTTCTGTCTTGAATGCAAAGATACTTGAGGCGTAGACAGGAATCAATGCCTTGGAGCAATTTTGAGGATGCACCTATGAAATAGTTGTTTAAATCTCTACCTTCATTACCTTTCTATATCATCAGGTCAATAAAACCTGGATGCTATGGATGTGTGGTATTTTGCAGACAAATGTAATCCTGCTACTAAGTAGTTGTATTTGTCCTGGGCTAAGAAACACTTTGTACTCACTAGAGCCCCGTGTCCCAGTAAAACATCTGCAGAGCTTTCCTGCTGGGCTCAGAGTGCAGTTCAAACAAGTAGACACCCACACTGAAAAGGTCTTGTGGAGTTCAGGAGAACAATACACTTTGGAACAAAGGAACAGAAGAGTTAGATGCAAGAGGATCCTGTAAAGACACGAAGAAACTCCTTAGGGCTTCACTTTACACAAAAATAGAATTAAGCAAAGAATAAAAGTCACAAAATCAGGAAGGCTCTTCAGAGAATTAATATGTTTCAGAATATTAAATCTAACTTCCACATGGTTTAGTTCAATTACTTTTCTGTTATATCAAATTTCATTTATATTAGTATTGCTTAAACCATTTTCCTTCCAGGGAAACAGAGCAAGCAGTAACCCTGCCTCTCTATCAACTGTAATCATGTTCAATTAGATGATGAATAGGAAATCCTTACACTGGAAGCTGAAAAACTATTGATTTTGGTAGAACTCCTCCATGCAATAGTCACTTGAATCATTGCGTTATCCAGGCCAGGTACATGCCTGAGACTTAAGGAAACTGAGGTTGAATTTAGCATTTTACTGTGCTTACAGGTCAGGGAGGAATTCTTCCCATTCCATTTCACCCCAGCACACCAGCTCCTCCACAGCTCTCAACAACCATCATCACTGCTTTCACTTTGATTTTGTTCTCCCTCATGAAAAGAAATCTCAGACTTCTGTTATGAATTGTTTTCTAAAGAGTGTTGATAAAGAGCACATGTGAAATTGTATCAGAAACTCAGCATGTAAAAGCTTTAATGGGACTTTCCATCAACTTTCAACAGTCTTGCTTTCCACACCCCCCCCCATATACTAGAACAGTGCAATAACTGTGACTCCAATCCCAGCTCTGTTTGCTTTCACCTGCAGGACAGGAACTGTTCTTAATTATTCTATAAAATGTCAACAGTTGAGGCTGTGAACAGCTGGTTATACAAGGGCAAGCAGGCACAAACAGGTTGGTGCAAGAAGGAGAAAACAAAGCAATTTTGTTAGTAAGATGAGATCTGGTGGGGTTTTTATTCATATAAAAACCAAATACATGGGGCTTTATACAAAACCATAAAAACATACAAAGCTTTAGTCAAACCAAGACAAGCTATATGCCTTGTAATAAGCCAAATACAATAAATAAGCAAATAAAATAAAATCCCTTGTTTCATTTGAACTTTAAAACTCGTATTTTCCACATAACATGTTTGCAGACATGTTCCTGTGCCTGAGAACTGTCTCTTTGCCACCACACTGACCAAAGTCCCTCCAGTGTGCAGCTCTCTGTGTGCCTTAGGCAGTGCCATGCTGTTTTACAATCAGAAGTGCTCTGTCTCCTGTGTCTAGGAAAGTGTGAATAGCCTCTGTGCAGTGTCTCTATTTGCCAGTCTTCTCCAAAACCCATTCAATCACCTGGGAAAACAAAGGAGAAAACAGATGATTTACATAACTCCAAAGTCCCTAAAGCAACTTCAGAACATCTATCTCATAGGCTTTGTCAGTTCTTTTGTTACCACCACCCTTGTGGTGTTTTACCAAACAGGATTTAAAAGTAATCCATTCAAAAGGAGAAAGAGTTGTTAATGAACTGAGAGGATACAGCCCTACCCAAGAATTCCATTTAATCTCACAGAATATCTCCTGTTTAGAAAAAAACACTTTTAGATCCCTGAATTGAGCTCCTTCACACCACTCTCCCCATGTACCAGCAACAAGGTGCACACACAGTGCTAAACCACACAGAAATTCCTAAAGCTGGAAAAGAAAGGATACAGAAGAATTTGCACACTGCTGTATCTGCCACCATTACTGCTGCTGTTTCCCAAAGAGGGCAGCTCTTCACACCACTGACCACTCTTAGTCAGTCCTGGTCTAACAAACAATTATGTTTGTTAGAAAGTAGTTTCAAAGTGTTCTCTAACACAGGGAGAGGTGACCAGCTGAAGAGATGCCTCATTTTAATGCCTCTTTACCAACAGCAAACACACATAAAACCACCAGTGGCCACCACAGATAAAGCTGATGGGGTGAAACAGTTTTTCAGCACTGTATCCCAGTTTAACACCAACCATCACAACCTGTGGAGTTTTTGAAACCTTATGATCAGTGGGAATCAATTCCCAGGGGAACACAGAGCAGAAAACAGTAAATACTGCTCTTGTAGAAGAAATTCTGTAGGGATCTAGCAGTTTTCTTTGAGAGTTTGGGTTTTATTATTGAATGACCCCAGTCCAAATCCTTCCATTTAAGGTTCTGAACTACAAATATGTACAATACTTTTTTGTTTAATTATGGAGTCACTTCAGCAGGTTTCTCAGAATTGAAATCAGAGCCACTTAGTTTGTGGAGGACAGGAGTATTTACTCCTCTCACGTGCTGTGTGCTATTGTTCATGTAAGTCCGACCACAAATAAGCTAAACTGGTATCTCTTGCATTTACAGTTATTCCCAAGCTTAACATTACTAATTTTCACTGCTTCTTTTAAGCAATTTATTTCCTTTTATAAAACCCTTTATTGCTTCCTAACCTTTGAGATGAAATGTTATTTCCTTCAACCCAAGGACAGAACAATTCCCTAATGATCCTGGCTTCTCTCAAAGGAAGAAAAGTCTCATCTCTCCTCTTGTTGTTTTGGGGTTTTTTGGCAGTGATGTGGAAACATTTATTGCCTTCCTTTCCATTTCTCACTGTGTCACATCATATTGGCAGCTATAGCTAGAAGACCATCTAGACCTGAATATATGCAACTAGCAATTTTGCCACAGGACTACTGAATCAGGGCAAGTTTATCTGAGAGAAACAAGACCAACAGGCACTGGAATGTATCTCTTCAAGCCATGAACTAACTCATTCTACCACCGAGGTGCCACAGCCACATTTAGGCTTGGTTAGTTACAGGAATAAAGAGAAATGGCCTTACCTGTTTAGCATTGTTATTTGCTGTTTTCTTCATTTCATCAAGAAGCCCTCTAGAAGTCTTAAGATCCTAAATATGAAATACAAAGCCACAGAAATGAGCAAACTCAATTTGGATTCTAAGAGCACTAATAACCAGGAGGATTACCACCCTTTCATCACCTTGTTCAGAACTATAGGAGAATGACTTGACTTTGAGGGGGTTTTAAGAAGAAAGAACTGGTGCAGCTTTCCCTACAGCAGTCCAAACCTAGTACTGAAGCATATGACTCAGTCACACTTTGCCTAACCTTCCACACACTTCCAGAAACGTTTCAAGTTCTTTCTTAAATGATATTCAAAGATCTTACAGTCCTGATTTAAATCTTATTTCTATATAAACATAGACAATAACTGTGCACTTGGACTGCACTACAGAGTTCTGGCAAAGAACCCCAAAGAAGACAGAGAAAAAGACAGAGTAAGAAAAGGGAAAACTTAGAATGGACTGTCTGTTTTGCAGTCCAATCTGCCCAACCTAATCCAGCTTCTCAAACAAAGCAAGCACATAGTTTTCCTTTCTCTTCAGGTAAAGTTAAGAAAAATCCATTTCCTACTTGTGTCCAAAGGGAAATGATACCTATGATATCATGCTTCTGATGCACACAGCACAGAAAAGGATGCAAACAGCTCCTACAGACCTGGGGCTGCAAGACAGTTCAGGAGAACAAAATCTTGCTGCACCTCTCTCTAGATTAGCTGGAAAAGATCAGGATCACTGCAGTACTCTTCCTTTTGCTCCTCTACTTGGGATGGAATTGTGAACTCAACTGATTTGCCCGGCTCACTCTTCCCTACGGGCAGCTCTTTCTATTCTTGGATTAGAAAATCTTCCTTCAGGGCGTATTTCAGGGAGATTTTGGGAGCGCTTATAGACAGACAAATGTGTTCTGTTTACTTAACAAGTTGGTGCTCCTCAGCAAGATGTTCTCATTGTCTGTGGAAGCCCTCTTCATTTGCAACTTCTTTCAGCTCAAATTACCTTCACTGAAGTTGACTGAGTTACTTCACAAATACTGGTAGGCTGAACACATGCAAATGGACAGAAACAGCAGGTCAGCTTGTGAGCAAGTGCTTTTAAACACCCTGCACTGTAATTTAACTGTATTTTGTGTTTAAGTGATATGGACTCAAGCATGGATTCACAAAGTTTACTAGGTATTGTGGAAAGAGTTCTCACATTCTCCTAAAAATGCAACTGATGCAATTCTACAGGGTGCTGACCAGTCAGTGCATGTTAGACAGTTGTGCACATTTACAATATATTTATACGAGGACTTCTGTGAGCATGGCAGGGAACCAGAGTTTCTGAGTCAGCTCTGTAAGCTACCTATTGAGTCAAGAGCCTTACAACAAGAGAGAAGCTGAGCTGTCACAGCTATGACTCGGAGTCAGCTGTAACACCCAAGGAAGCACGACCACTGCTTTAACATGTTACCTCACAAAAAAAGACTACTGCTTTGTGTTTAAAAACAAATGAATCATCACCAAAGTAGGCTGTAAAACTAGGTTCTGCATTAGACAAATCCAAAGGTTTATCCCCACGCTACATGCTACTAACACACCACCAGAAATATTACCTGAAACAAATCAGAATATCTCACAGATCAAGCTCAATTCAGGAATGACTGACCTCACTAAGAACAAGCAACTGTAGGAGTGTGGCTTCTAGTTACCTTTAAGTAGAACTTTGATATCTCAAACAGACGCTGGCTGCATGATGCAAAGCACTTGTGATCCTCTGCAATCCCGTGTTTTTGGAGAGTCTTAGCAACCACCTCCTCCAGCATCTTGGAAAAACAAACACACGCATATAAGTTCATCCCAATTATTGGCATGAAAATTTGTTCAAGGGAAGGGAAAAAAATACCCCACATAGCAATGAACACTTGATCTTTTTCATTCTTGGCTGTCATGAATCCATTGGCCAAATGCTGCCAACCCCGCTGACCTATCCGGGGCAGACTTAAACTATCTATTTCTTTTTCCTTCACCTCAAAAATTAAGGAAATGCTTAAATGTCAAAGCAACATAAAGAATCAGCCTTATTCACATAAGGCTTAGAAGACAGAAAAAAGATGACTTAACAGATAGTTTTATCTTCTCGATAGTACTTTATACATCCATATATACACACACTACTTTTCTTTATATTTGTTTGACACATCCTCATTAAGAAAATAATAATCAGACACCACATTCAGATAAAAAAAGTTTACTCTGACATTCTTTTTATCAGAGCTGTTTAAACTTTGCTGTAGGTCTGAATGAGTCACACTGATTTACACTTACTTGGGTCATGGCAACTTGCCCTTGACAGTATGCCATCAACATTCATGCAGCATCCTCTCCAGCACCCTGGGATTCGTTTAAAATTAGTATCACCAAGCCAGAAACAGTTTGGTGTACTGTATTTTAAAAGTGGCTTTCCTAATATATACAGCTATTATACATTATTGCACCAAAGTATTCAAATGTTATCTCAATTAATCGTCTTGTATAACTACTTAAATATCTTTTTATTCTCATAATAGCCTTCTATTCCACGATGCCTTTGACCCTTCCAGCACAGGTATTCCTTTGGTGCCTTTAGATTTTATATTAATTTCCCACATTTCCTAACTCTTTTTCATTGATATCCATTCCCATCTTTTTTATTTCTAATTGTTATCTCTCTCAGCCTTATTTCCTTGGTCATCATACGCTGCTACTTCTGTACTTCTTCACTCCTCACTGCTGCTGCACTTACATGAGTGAACAGAATGGAATCTCATCATAACAAATTGAGACAGGGAGCTGCTGGAGAGCTCAGCACAGAGCCACAAAGATGATGAAGGGAGTGGAACATCTCTCTTAATGATGAAAGGCTGTGGGAGTTGGAGCTCTTCAGCTAGGAGGAGACTGAGGGGTGACCTCATTCATGTTTACAAATGTATAAAGGGTGGGTGTTCAGGAGGGTGGAGCCAGGCCGCTCTCAATCCTGGCCAGTGATAGGACAAGGGGAAATGGGTACAAGCTGGAACACAAGAGGTTCCAAAGAAACATAAGGAAGAATTTCTTCCCTGTGAGGGAGCACTGGAACAGGCTGCCCAGATGGGATGTGGAGTCTCCTTCTCTGGAGACATTCAAACCTCACCTGGATCAGTTTCTGCGTAACCTACTCTAGGTGGCCCTGCTCTGGCAGGGGGGTTGGACTAGATGATCTTTCGAGGTCCCTTCCAACCCCTTAAACTTCTGTGAGATGAAGACAGTTCACTTGGAGTTAAAATTAAAACCTCAAGTCACATGGCAAGAAGTTACACAGATGCTTTTTTGCTACGCTAACAACATCAACTTTTACCCTTGTGTGTTTCTGGGATCTGGATTCCTTAGCTGGCTTGGAGGTCTCTGGCTCAGTGGCCTTGCTGGTGGCTTTGTGGGGCTGCTCGGGCTGTTTCAGTGGCACCGAAGCCAAAGACATGGATCTCTCCGGGCGCTGCCTCGTCACGGCGACCGCACAGTGCATCCCGCTGCTGCCACTCGCCTGTGAGAGCAGGGACTCTGTACTCTCAGATTTGGTTAGCCTGCAAAAAAGAAAGGATAAAAACAGCTTTTAGATTTTGTATTGACTCTTTTGGTGCCTTTGTTTCTGCTCTCTAAAGGCTGCTGCTAAGAGTATTAAGTATTGTACACTCTTGCAAACAGCAGCCAGGATTCTGTTATGTAATATTTTTGTATTAGAGGAAGGCTTCGTGGACTGATTTGTCCTCGGATATGTAGGCCCATTGCAACTCTGATTAAGAAAATCTAGAAATGAAGAAATGAGGTAACTTAGAGGAGAAACTCTTCAGAAGAAGGAGTAGTTTTGTTTAGAGACCCTTCATCTAGCTAGGAAAAGCAGGGTTTGTTTCTCCAGTCTCAGGAACCTCTTGAAACTATCTCATTCCTTTTGGACCGACGGGAACACCACAACCCATTTTTAACACTGGGAAGCTGGATGTTACAATGCACTGGAACATTGTAATGCCTGATCCTTCACCTGTAAAGAGTGTTGGTAATCCTGAAACTGCTTTATGAAGAGCTAAGTGTAATCGCATCTTCTTTTCTAACCATTCAGTAAGCTGCAAAGGATATGGATATTCCTAAAACCATACCACTGTTAAGGGCTTTCTGTGATTAGATTACAAAGGGTATCAAACTGAAAAGAAGGAAGAAGTACTACAGTAAATAGTTATCTCAGAAGTAGTGTTACATAGCAGTTATTTTTATTGACACGAAGAGTTTGCAGCTTCAGAGTGAGGACAAGGCACAAAGGGAAGTCTTGAAAGCTAGACTTTCAGAAAGACTTTAATAAACAAGGCTGACAATAAGTTGGGATTGTGGTAGGTCATCTCATAGCAGCAGTCCTTTGGATTAGGCATTCAGTTATTCTGTTTGTACAGCGCTTGGCTTTCTAAACCTGTAGCTGTTTATAGTGGAATAGCACTGACAGTTGAGGTCCTGGATGAGGCTGTCATCTTTTCAAAGCACTTGAAACTTTGCAACATACAACCCCAAATCTCTTAAATAAACTGTGCCTGTGCTGCGTGGTGTTGATTAATCCAACACTATCAATGAGAAGTCACACTTGAGAACAAAACCCAACAAAACCTACAGAAGAGGATTTGTCTAGATACTTCACTAGAGAAATTTACAGATGAAAGAAAAGATGCATTTCACAAGGGACCACGGAAACATTTCATGCTAAAGATTTATTTGCTGCTTTACCTTTTCCTGGGATAAAAGCAATCCAAGTCTTTTGATCTTCGTTTTAACCTTGCTGCCTCTGTTTTGAATTCACTTTGTAGAGACTCTCCATCGGGGACACTTCCAGGCTCCGACAGGACCGCGGGAGATGGGAGAGGGCTCAGGCCAACCAGCACAGGGCAGAACTCCCTGGTGCACGTAGTCTGAGTCTCATAGCGAATCAGACGAGTCTGAAGCTCAGCATATCCCACATCTCTCTCTAAGGCTCTCCTGTTATCTAGGCAGTATCTGAAATTGAAATGGGTGAGAAATCTGTGAGAGAAAAGTCTCTGCTTTATTACACGTACAAAAAAAGCCTCCACAAACAGAACAACTTACTTTGAACTATCATCTCATCTCCAAAAGAGGTTTTTTTTGGACTAGTATATTGTCTTGATAGATACCTTAAAACAGGCCAGCAAATTCACACATATCTAACGGATTTAGCTATATTTAAGTCTAACTCCAAGAAAGAAGCTGAGTTATTTACTCTTTGTAAGTCTTTACCCTGTGGTCTTAGAAGTAAGATGTCCATGGACATTATGCAGAACCAAACAAACAGCCCAAGATTTCTTCAGTGCAAATGCCATAAGAGAATCACATAAGAAATGCCTAAAGAAAACATCTCAACATACAACAGACATAATTTTCAAGTTGTGAGTGCTTCAGGAATCCCAAAATGTGATGATAGTGCCACAAATGTGATGAGACTGTATTAACTGAGTGTAACTCTGAGGAAGGGCATGGCAAGTACTTGAAATGTTCTTCAGTACAGGGTCTTTGTGAACTGCACTCGTTGGAAATGCAATCTTTAGCCTCATCCAAGAGAAACACTGCTTATTCACTGAACAAGCACAAGCTTCCCAGCTTCCTATTGATTATGAAGAACAAGTGGTTTAATCAAATCGCAAGAAGAAACTGTATATTTAATACAGTGGAGCAGAGACAGAAGAACTGAACAGTGCTAACTTGGTGAAACATCCTCATCAGATTACAGCAATACAAAATGCAGCTTAACTAACTTTTCCCTTGTGTAAATGACTTCCAATATTCCTTGAAAGAGACCAATGTTTCATCTCCCAGTCACTGACATTACCTCTACTGCAGCGAAGGACACCAGTACTACCCAGTACTACTCCATCCTTTTCTTCATAAGCATTCTGAACTGTGAGCAATCTCTCAGCCCATCCTTCAAACTACTTAGCAATAGTTCCTACTGTTATGACCTCTAGACATATTCTTTCATTTTATCACTCAATGTGGAGTCACGTTACGTTGCTAGATCTGATTTTTCCACTTTCTTCAGAATATTTTCATATTCAGGGAGAAATTCACTGTTCTAAGAGCAGACCGGTGAATCCATTTCTACAGCTGAGTAAGACTTTCCACTGGAAATAAATTCATTATCTGATAAGAGTAAGTTCTCTTAACTTACAAATTTCAAGGTATTTAATTTTCCTTATTTATATTCTCAGTCCCCTAAGTAATCACATCCCCTGCAAAGATAAAAATGTTCTTACCTTCAGAAGTTAAATTGCCATTTCACTCGCTCTGCTTTAACGGCAATTACTTTCCCTTTGCAACACAGGATTCAAGTGTTTGGCACAGGTTCATTACACCAGAAATTGGATTTAATCATAACTGCTACTCCTGGCTTTGTTGACAAGACTTTACTTCCAAACAAATACAGCAGCTACACAGATGGAAACTGCAATGACAACTGCAGGGTACAAATCACATCTGCTCCACAAGACCATATGATACTCTTGCTACAATATATCCTGGTCGTACAGCTGTAGGTTTCTCCCTTTCACATTAGTTTCTATTATCTCACTCTACCACTTCCCTCCATTACTGCTAGCAAGCCAGGGTCTCCCTTTTCTCCACAACATCCACGTCTCCATATCGTCTCTACCTGACCTACTTTGCTATGAGAAGAGGCAGCACAAGCTGTGCTGTGGCTGCTACGAATCCCCAGACACACACACCCTGCTGAGGTCAGGGATGTCACCAAGACGGCACGTGCCAACAGACAGTGGCCAAGTGCTTCCTTCCCACACCTGGCAGAACAAATCTGCAGTTCTCTCATCTATCCAGTTGCCTCTCTGTGCCCTTTGTTACCAACCTAAGAAGGCTAATAGGTTACCATTAAAAACACAAAGAGATGAAACAGCTGAAAAGACAGCATGACTGCTTCACTTCCCTAGAGAATGTGTGTAGGGGTTTTGCGTGGGCCAGGTTTTGGTAGAGGAGGGCTACAGGGGTGGCTGCTTTCAACAGAGCTGCTAGAAGCTTCCCCTGTAGCTGACAGGGCTAGGGCCAGTCAACTTTAAGTTGGACCTGTGGTTGACCAAGGCCTGACCAATTAGTGACTGAGGTAACATCTCTGTGAATAATATATATGAGAAGGTGAAGAAGTTGCTGCACAGTTGCTAAACTGCAGCAGCAACAGGGAGTGAGAATGTGAAAACATCTCCAGAGACACCAAGGTCAGTGAAAAAGGAAGGTGAGAAGGTGCTTGGGCACCAGAGGAGACTCCCCTGTGACCTGTGGTGCAGCCCATGGTGAGGCCTTGCACCTGCAGCAATGGAGGCCACAGGGGAGCAGAGATCCCACCTGCAGCCCTGGTAGGACCCCAGGCTAGAGCTGGGGGGATGCCTGAAGGACGCTGTGACACGAGGTGGCATGGGTAAAGTTGTTCCATTGAAGGAAAAGGATACATAAGGATTTCCATAATTAACATTCATGCTACTTGAAATATTTCTAACTACACCTTGACTGGAAGCTGAAAAATAACCTTGGGAAAAGAAGCCAGGAACTTACTCAAGTCCATGATAATGGCATCCAGCTGCTTTCTCAAAAGGCAAACCTCTGAGTTTCCGAGGAGTAAGCTGTGGTGTCAAAAGGAATGCATTCTCACTGAAAGGAACAAAAATACAGATTTTAACTAGCTAGTCAGGATAAGGTGTACTTCCAGAAGTCAGAAACCAATGCCTTGACACAGGAAGACCAAAACAGTATGTCTTGTAGCTAAGCCCCTGGGGTATAGCGTCAATGGAAAAATAAAGCTTTATTGAAGTGAGAATTTCAGCTTATCTAATGCCTCACAAGCTCCTATCATTACAGAAGCTCTTAAGCATTTCAATCAGTTCAGAGGTCACTGCTACAAATAGTTTATCAATCAAACCCAGCAACTATCAGCCCCTTTTACAATGGGGCACATGAGTAGCAGAATGAACTGGAACAAGAACTGACCTCAGGTTTCTTGATCCAGTGCTATCATCTCTGAGTTCCTTCCATTTACCTTCAAGTCGTTGTCTTGCCTAACAGTCACATTTCCCAGGCTTTACAACTAATCACTTGTCTCTGTGATACTGGAATCCCAGCTAGCAACACTCCACAACTGTATCATATGCATGTATTTGAAAGTATTTCAACAGAATAAGCCACAGCAAGACAGAACGAGCTTGCTGCCAGGTCCTTATAAAGACACATCCCATTTCTCTCCAAAGAAGGGAAGAGATGGAGGCAAGATGTAGTAAACTTACACATTGCTTCAAGTTTTATTCACATAGATTTTTCTCTACATCATTACCATTAGAAAAAATACCAGATGTTCAGATCCTGAAAATCACTCCATTAACTCCTTGTATTAATCTTCCTGCTGAAAAAGCAGTGAGAGTAGACAAGCTTCCTTTAAGGAGCACTTTATCACACAAGACTATAGACAGGAATGCTGGGCCAGCATGACACACGGTTAAATAGGCTCAGCTACTGCTTTTTTTTACACTTTGTTTTCCCACCTAATCTCCTCTCCAGTGAAAAAAACAACCAATAAAATCAAAGTTCTGCCACAGTAGCTTGTGCTCTGCTAGAAACACTCCTTTGGAAATGGACACGTAGGGTGGCAGCAGTTTGCAGGACTGTCACGGCACAGGCTCACTGGCACAACTTCACTGGTACATCAGGTGATTATTTTGCTATTTAAATGGATAAGACAACCAGCACCATAATCACCTCTGACCATTTCAGATTCTGAAAGAACTAAATAGCAAGACTGACTGGAGGACCACAAAAGTTGATTTCCCTGGCATGCATGTAATGCAAGGAAAGTGCAAGTTATCAACTCCAATCCAGTTACAGAATCAGAGAATCTTAAGGGCTGGAAGGAACCTCAAAAGATCATCCAGTCCAAACTCACTGCCAGAGCAGGACCACCTAGAGTAGGTCACACAGGAGCTCATACAGGTGGGTTTTGAATGTCCCCAGAGGAGACTCCACAACCCATCTGGGCAGCTCGTTCCAGGGCTCCATCTCTCTCACAGTGAAGAAGTTTTTCCTCATGTTTCTTTGGAACCTCTTATGTTCCAGCTTGCACGCATTGTCCCTTGTCCTATCACTGGATATCACTGAGAACAGCCTGGCTCCATCCTCCTGACACCCACCCTTTATGTATTTGTAAACATTAATCAGATCATCCCTTAGTCTCTTCCAAGCTGAAGAGCCTCAGCTCTCTCAGCCTTTCATTGTAAGGGAGAGGCTCCACTCTCTTCATCATCTTGGTGGCCCTGCACTAGACTCTCTCCAGCAGCTCCCTGTCCTCCTTGAACTGAGGGGCCCAGAACTGGACACAATATTCCAGATGGGTCTCCTGAGGGCAGGGTAGAGGGGGAGGAGAACCTCTCTTGACCTTCTGCCCACAGCCCTTCTAATCCACTCCAGGGTGCCATTGGCTTTCTTGGCCACGAGGGCACATTGCTGGCTCATGCTCATCCTGCTGTCCACCAGTATCCCCAGGTCCCTTTTCCCTACACTACTCTCTTAAGAGTTCATTCCCCAACCTTTACTGATACATGAGGTTCTTCTTTCCCAGATGCAAGACTCTACACTTGCCCTTGTTGAATTTTATCAGAATTCTCCCTGCCCAACTCTCCAGCCTGTCCAAGTCTTGCTGAATGGCAGCACAGCCTTTGGTGTGTCAGCTACTCCCCTCAGTTTAGTATCATCAGCAAACTTGCTGACAGTGCCTCTGTTCCCTCATCCTGAGACTCCTTCAGTCGTTATTCACACTCCTCTACATCAGTCCTCAGTATGATCTTCAGTGGTTTTCACATACTGGACTCCTACCGTTTGGGTATTTGTAGTGGCTGAAGATCACCAACTGGCAGCCCTTCTGCTGTGAAATACTTCAGCAATTCTTTAGCATCGAGCAGTGTCAGTGACTCCCGCTGGCTGTCTTTATGTCCCAACAATTGCTCAGAGGAATGTGCAAACATAGAAATTCTGACAAGAAAAAAACAAGATTTTTTTTTTTCCAAAGTAGTTATTTTGTGCTATTAAAAAAAAAATATTAATATCACTGGATCATTTGTACATATTTCCACAGCAAAATAAATAAGATTGCTCCCTGAGAACATGTACAAGATTGTTCATAATGAAGTATACTTGATGCAACTTCTCTTCTGTCCTACTGAAGAAAGTAATTTCTTCAAGATTTTAGAGGCTAGTTACAAAACAGAAGATGGGAAGAATATTACTCATCCTTTTTTTCCCATTTATGGGCCTGTAGGAACAAAAATTAATACTCATTAAAAAATAATTGAAAAAAAAAAAAGACATTCAATATGCAGCAAATGAACCATAAGGTCACTGCTGCCTGCAACTCTCCACTGTGGGGTTTTTTATAGAGTCCTTAATCAAGTGTAGCAAAGTTTTCTCTTTTCTACTATCAAGCTACGTGCTGGTAAGTAGAAGGTAACTAGTTCATAAAACGATGAAATAAACATCAGCTATGAAAGAGAAAAGTCCTTCAGGAACCTTGTCAAAAGCTAATTAGAAGGAAAGAACTGTACATGCTTTTTCTGAACAGGTGTGTTTTCCAAAAAGCCAATAATACTAAATCCATGAGAAAGCAGGGATCTAACATGAGAATTTCTGATACATGGTACTCCAATCTAGGCCATGGCCAACCATGGTATTTGAAAGACAGAAATGGGATAGAAGTCACAGAATCACAGAATGGTAGGGGTTGGAAGGGACCTTTAAAGATCTTCTAGTTTTATCCCCTGCTCAAGCAGGTTCATCTTTATCAGGTCACACAGGAACGTGTCCAGGTGGGTTTTGAAAACCTCCAGAGTAGGAGACTCCACACCCTCCCTGGGCAGCCTGTGCCAGTGCTCACTTACTTGAACAGGAAAGAAGTTTTTCCTTAAAGTGGAACTTTTGTTTTCCATCTTTTGTCCATTACCCCCAGTCCTATCACTGGACGCTACAGAAAAATAGTGTGGCCCCATTCTCTTGACAAAAATATTTTCAGTATTTGTTAAGTATTAATGAGATCCTCCCTCAGTCTCCTCTTTTCTAGACTAACCAGCCCCAGTTCCCACAGCCTTTCCTCATAAGGAAGATGCTCCACTCCCTGATCATCTTGGTGGCCCTGTGCTGGACTCTCTCCAGCAGTTCTCTGTCCCTCTTCAGCTGGTGAGCCCAGAACTGAACACAGGACTCCAGATGAGACCTCACCAGGGCTGAGTAGAGGGGGAGAAGAACTTCCCTTGACCTGCTGGCCACACTCTTCTTGATGCATCCCAGGATGCCATTGGCCTTCTTGCCCATGAGGGCACATTGCTGACTCATGGAAGTGACTAAGAAGGCAGTTGGACACCTGGCTTGAAAGGCTTGTTAGCAAAAATTTTAACAGCCAGCAAAGATCACTAAGTTTTACATAAAGCAAGAGCTAAACTGAAATCAATAGATTGCATTAAGTGACACAAAGGTCTTCAGGTTTCACTTGAAGAGGAAAAAAAACCCCTAAATGTAAATTCCAAATATAAAACCAATAGGATCTTCTATTTTAAAATTACTTGAGACTTGATACTGAGTACTGACTATTTAGGACATACAGGGAGAGCAAAAATACATTCCTCACGCTGACAGAAACTGCTGTACTATATTATTTATGCCCCAGAGCATGTTGGGAGAAAATGACCATTTTGGTAATTTAGTTTTGGAACCAAGTTACTAACTTCCAGTTGTGTTTTGTCAATAGCAATCAATACACGACTACTTTAAATACCAACGAAATACACCATAAGCAATTGACAGAAACGTAATTTTAGCTTTAAGTAATGTTTCTTCTGACAGAACGTGAGAACAGTTTACAGAATGGCTATGAACATACACAGGTCCTCTAGAATGAGGTTCAATGGTCACTACAAAGAAACCAATACCTCATTTTCTGTTTGCTTTTTTCAAAGTTTTCCAGATTCTGAAGAACATGTCTTTCTGGCCATTCCAGTGGATTTGGCTCCATCAAATCAGATTCTGCAAGAAATATATGGTGGAGAAACCCTTAATAGAAAGAAAGAATCTTATTCTTTAAATAAATATTTATCTGTATTTAAACTCCTTTACACACACACACACACACACACATATATATAAGTATATAAATATAAGGAAAATCTGACTGGTGCTGTGATCGGAGATGNATGTTCCTGTGTGATTTGATCTAGGTTGACCTGCTTCTGAAGGGGGTTGGACTAGATGATCTTTAAAGGTCCCTTCCAACCCCTACCATTCTATGATTCTATTTTACCCTCTCTCCTTGCTTTAGTAAAATTTGACACCAGGTATGAAAACACAGAGAATTATGCAGTGTATCTTTTAAATAGTGATACTTACCAGAATTCAAAGTGCATGACTTAGTTTTATTGGTAACCTTCTGAAGAATGGGTTTAGGAAGACTACCATTGCACAGGTCAAAAAAAGAGTCTCTTGTAAGTTGTAACAACATTTTGAACTCATCAGCAGAAATACGAGGAGGCTTTTCAGTCAATTCCTTTCTCTCTGTAAAAGGAAAGAGAAAGAAGAAAAACTACTGCCCTACTAAGTAACAAAGAACAACTGGAGACTGCTAAAATCCATTCAGACAAGAATAAACCCCACTCCAAACCAGTAACATGAAGAAGTTAACTTGCCACTTACTGTTGTATCCTTAAGCAAGGCATAGGTGGTTTACTCCGTAAGCAGGTGAAAGAATTTCACAGGGAGAAGAGAGCAAGTCACACAAATCACCTTTTTACGGTCCTTTTAGGTACATTTCTGAGTATATCCAGATTTTAATTCCCCAGAGACAAACATCTGGACTTGCTGAGCCTAAACATGAAAAGCTCCAGTCTTGCAGAGCCTCATACCCACCTATTTTTACTGCTGTTGCAGGTGTGTGGCTCCAGTATGACTGGCAGCCTGTTCCAGCGTCTTTGGCCAGCACATGAAGGGTCAGGTAATTCTGGCATGATTTAAGGTGACTAGCAAATCCCAACTGTTCCTATTCAGTCTTTCATCATAACAGAAATGAGCGACCCACTCAAAAAAACCAGAAACTCTGAAACAGTCTCAAGCTCGGGGTTAGACAGAATGACTGTAAGTTGATGGGGGTGGGGAGTGGAAAACAAGACTATTAGCAGAAATATTCTTTTCTTTCAGATGATATTCTGTTAATGATAACACACTTAAATTATCTTCACAGTATGCTACTTTCAATAATCCAGTCACGCTCTCAGAAGCATCTTTTTTTGTTGTTTTAATTGAGTCTCTTTGAACAATGGACTTCAGTAAAATCAGGACAGTTCAATGTTCTTCTCTGCAAAGTCATGTAAATCTACAGAGAATAACTTTCAGTTGTTATGATGAATGATGTATCGTGACAAATGTAACAAACCTCCAATGCCTACTTCTCCTTTGCTGTTTAAGACTTTTGCAAGAAAGAATAAAATAAAAAAAAAAACAACCCTGAAAACCTCAAAACAGAATTCCTAATTTTGTAGGAGGCACCAGTAAGGAGTTTAGGGTAAAAAAAAAATCATTCAAAAAAAACCCACACAGCAGAAAAAAAAGTAAATTACCACAGAATTATTCCAAAACTATGCTCAGGCATTGTTAGTGTAACACCCACAATCTTTCAGCCCAGCATTCTCTTTTCCTCAATATTTAAAAGCCTTATCCAACATACTGTCACAGATATACTACAAAAAGCTTCTTTTTAAAGCTCACCTTTTTTTTTCCCCACCAAGTGATCAACTCACATTCAGTTTGAAACAGTTTTTAAATACTAGTCTGAGAACCACCAGTGCTCTCCCATTTACTTACTGAGATATTCCTTCAAGGCAAACACTTGGAGACGAGACAGTTTCTTTTCTCCGTGTACAATGTCTTCTGCACAAAAATGTGGCAGAGACTTGATAAAGTCAGCAATGCAAAAGCCTGTACAGGTTAGGAGAAATGTATTCTTAAGATTCTCTCACAGGGGTTTGGAGACATTAAATCATTACTACTTAAAAGATGAAATAAACATAGCAGACATACAAATTTCATATTCAGAGGAAACAAACCAACTTTCAAATATGGCTAATCATTAAAAAGGAAATTAATGACCATTGAACATCTGGGGGATAACCTGGAATAGATGTCTGATGAGACTTCTTGAATTTCTGTACAAAACCAATATAATGCCAACACAAGTAACTTGAGTCACATTTAAAGAAGGTAAAAATATTCTACTATTGATACCAGGAAAGAAAAGTTTTCTTCCAACATACAGTCAAGGACTTTCAGTCTTCTGACACCATACTAATGGGATTTTAATTAGGACAAATGGTAAGCAGTCAGTCATATCACACATGGATTTATTTCAATAATAAGGAAATAAGCAGGTCGCTCTGCTGCTGCTGTTCTTCATCAGTGTTATTGAGAGCAAACAGAGTCACAGAATCATAGAATGCTTTGGGTTAAAGATCATCTAGTTCCAGCCTTCCTGCCATGGACACAAACACCTTCCACTACACCAGGTTGCTCAAAGCCTCATTCAACCCGACTTTGAACACTTCCAGAGATGGGGAGCCCAGAACCTCTCTGAGCAACCTCTTCAGTGCCTCACCACCCTCACAGGGAAGAACTTCTTTATATCTAATCTAAATCTCCCCTCTTCAGTTTGAAGTCATTTCCCCATATCCTATCACTACATGACCTTGTTAAAAGTTCCTCTCCAGCTTTCCTGGAGGACCTTTTAGGGACTGGGAGACGCTGTAAGGTCTCTCCTAAGCCTTCTTTTCTCGAGGCTGAACAACCCCAACTCTTTCAGCCTGTCTTCACAGAAGAGGTGCCCAGCCTTCTGATCATCTTGAAGGCCCTCTTCTGGATTCACTCCAACCAGTCCTTCTGACATTGGGAGCCCCAGAGCTGAAGGCAGTACTGAGGTGAGGTCTCAGCAGAGCGGCAAAGAGGGGGAAAATAATTTCTCTCTATCAGCTGGTCACATTTCTTTTGATGCAGCCCAGTATACAGTTGGCTTTCTGGGCTGCAAGCACTAGAGGTCCCTTCCAGTCCTGGTAACAGGACACGTTACAACTACATAGCAGAGCAGCTATGATGTGAGTGGTAGCTCATACCCTAACCACTCTGCAGTAATATGGACATCGGCAAAGTAACTGCAGATATGACCATGCAATCCAACTTGCCTGCTGGCCTCGTGGGCTTTACTTTAAATCATCAGTGAAATAGAATTTTCAACAGATACTGGCCTAGATTTTAGGCACGGGATGGTCTGTCTTTACACCAACAATACCTACGCTTTAAAGTGTGTTTGCAAATTTGATTTCCATGAATATCCCCTGGTTGTCCTTGCACATTAAAACATTTACAACTACTCACACTTGCGAGAAATGACTGACTACAACTTTATGTAGTTGATTCTAAAAAGTTGATTCCTCCTTGTTTTTCTCCCTTTTAACACAGACTGGAATGAACAAAAGGAACATGGAAACTTCAGTAGCATTTGCCTGCGTTCAAATACTCTTAAATAAATAATAACTCTTACTTGACTCTGTTTCTTCTGCATTTGCCTTTAGCTTTCCATTTACTGCAGCAAGACTGGCCGTACCATTGATCTGGCTGGCTCCATGAATCAAGGTTGCCTTACAGCCTCCAGAGCCATTGCCTTGTAGCAAGAAATAGTATCGGCAAGATTCTCCTTTCATTTCAATTTCTGGAACTGAAAAAACATCAGGACATAACAGTGAAACACCCTCAGGAAAACAGCTTCAAAACAAGCTATAATCCACCACCAAAATTCCTTCACTTGCTCTCTTCTGCTCTGTGAGAAATCTTGCTGACATCTTTTTAGGAGACACCAACTATAGCTGATATTTACCGCTTAAAAAGCTACACACTGAAGAAGATGCAAAATAAATGAGCTACAGCAGCAAAGATGAGGTGGATTATGCTGCTGATTTCAAGCTAGCATGCTGCAAGCAACGAACATACTTCTGTAGAAGAAAAGGAAATATTGTTCAGACTCCTTCCATGGAAGCTGCATTTTGATTGCTAAGAGTTTCGTTCACTGCTTTACACTTGTGCACAGTCTGGGTGAGAGATCAACACTTTGTATTTTTAAACATGGCCATACAGTAAGCAGTTCTGAAAGTAAATTAATGTAGGACTTGATAGTAACAGTCAAAGGATAGTTTTGCTATTTATGTAGAAAACACTTTGTAGCACCTTTGTAGATAGAGAAATTGAGTGAATTAATACCTCTCAATTTCCTAAGTTTTAAAAGTCATTTAATTTAATATCTGCAGTACTATCTCAGTAAATACCTCAAGAAGACCCTGATATTTATTACAATTTCATTATTTTTAATAACAAATATAAAGCATGCCAATGTTTCTTGAAAAGTTTATGTTGGAGGGTGAAGAGAGAGCAAATCCCACTACTTCAAACTATAAACCTGGGGAAAGAAGAAAGAAAAGAAGATTCCAGACACATTTTCCCTACTGTCTTGTTTCCCATTCCTCAGGTCATTTGACATCTTTTCCCATTGCAGTTAGTCTTGGTATCTCAAAGTTGATTTTTCATGGCCAAGCTTTTCTTTTTCATTTGAATCTTAATTAGCATTTGAGAACTAACAATTGAAAGAATAACACCCTTCCATAGATGGAAGAGATTCAGGATTTGCAGATCCTTAATATTGTCAGATTAGTGGTAGCAACAAAACAGTTTTCCACTAAACGAGCAAATATTTAAATGGCTAAGTCTGACATCTGTTCTACATTTTGCTCAAAGCCTAATGAGAACTTATAGTTTATTACTGATCACAATTTAATACTTGTGCAAAACCCCGTGACTGGAGCACAAGACAAAGATCTTGCAGAAAATGGGGATCTTGCATTCACTTGGCTGCATCAGTACCATCTCTCTGATACTGTATAAATGTTGCTGTGTGATCAGCTCTACAATCACACTCTCTCTGCTCAATGATTTCAAAACATGCAGAGATCATTTTAAATCTGTATCCTGCCAGCACCCATTCCATAAAATTAAACTTCTTGCTCTCTTATACAGTTCCTAATTCCCCTCAATCTTTTGCCTGTCCCAAAACCTGAAAGAATGCCCATCTGGCAGTCATCCCTATCTGCATACTTGTTTACAAATGCTACCTTCAGTTGGCAACACAGGAAGTCACTGTTCCTTGGAATCTACTTTATATATTAGACCACCGTATAAACAACAAAATCACATAAGAAGTCAGAATTCTACATCTTATTCTGTCCTAGATAAGTACACTTTAAGAGCTGGGCTATTGCCAAGCTCCTTTACGTCCAGTGTTTTCAAGTTCCTACAAATCTCAGATTCACTGCTTGTACAGTGCTTGTACTTACAGGGTATATATATTGGCTGACTGAGAAACTACATCCAGTCTTGATCTGCACTGATCCTGTTTGCTTACTTTCTGAATAAAATTTCTAAGCACTGGCACATGGTATAAGAGGAGCCATCTGCCACCAGTACAGGCCTATAAGGAAGGACCACATTCTCAATCACTAGCTCATCATGCTGGCTCCCAGGTGAATGGAGGCATCCAGCATTTCCCGATGTTCTGTACTTTCACAGAATGATAGGGGTTGGACAGGACTTCTAGAGATTATCTAGTCCAACCCCCTGCTAAAGCAGGTTTACCTAGATCAGGTCACACAGGAACACATTCAGGAGGGTAATGAAAACCTCCAGAGGAGACTCCACAACCACCCTGGCAGCCTGTGCCAGGGCTCCCTCACCCTCACAAGAAGTTTTCCCTCATGTTCAAGGGGAACTTTCTGTGTTCCAGCTTGTGCCCATTACTCCTTGTCCTGTCTCTGGGCACTACAGAAAAAAAGACTGGCTCTAACCTCTTTACACCCATCCTTTAGATATTTATAAACATTGGTATGCTCCCTCCCAGGTCTCCTCCAAGCTAAACAGTCCCACCACGGCCTTCTCTTGTAAGAAAGATGCTTCAGTCCCCTGATCATCTTGGTGGCTCTGCCCTGGACTCTCTCCAGAAGTTCCTTGTCTCTCTTGAGCTCGGGAGCCCAGAACTGGACACAGGACTCCAGACGAGGCCTCACCAGGGCAGAGTAGACGCGGAGGATAATCTCCCTTGACCTGCTGGCCACACTCTTCTTGATGCATCCCAGGATGCCATTGGCCTTCCTGTGCACGAGGGCACATTGCTGGCTCATGGTTAGTTGATTATCAACCAGCACTCCCAGGTCTCTCTCTGCAGAGATGCTCTCCAGCAAGTCAACCCCCGGTCTGTATTGGTGCATGGGGTTGTTCCTACCCAGGTGCCCATGGACTGTACAATCATCTTAGAAAGCTATGTGGAAGCTGGATTGTAACTAACAGATAGGACATAGAAATTATTTAAAGGTGATGCATCGTTTTCCCTAAAGCTTGCTGTGATGGTATTAATAAATACTTAAAGGCCAAGTGTCAAAAGGATGAGACCAGTCTTTTTTCTATAGTGTCCCAGACCTCTACCATTCTGTGATTCTGTGACCAATTTTTCTCTACCAGTCTGCATAGTTGAACTCACATCCACCAAAACTTTCTATGTTGATAAAGATTATAATCACTGACTTAATTTCACTGGAGGAAAAAAGCACATTCTAAATGTACAAAAAAAAACCCCTACCACATACATATATACGTGTGTGTATAGATAACACAAATATAACCACAACAAAATAAACCTGTAGTCATCTTTCTTTACCTACCAGTAATGACCTTGGGTTTCCTAGCCATATATTCCTTCCATTTCTTGGTACTCAGCTGGGCAGGGGATGGGATAACTACACTGCTTACATTACAGGGTAATGTAAATAAAGCTCCCACCTAAATAAATAGAACAAATACAATACATGCAATGTAAATGAAACCTTGTTTTATATTCCATTCTTGAGCAACTGATTTGGCATTATTTCAAATGTACTTCAATTAAAGAAAAATACCTAAACACTTCTGTCACTCCCATCAAGAGAGAAGGAACAGCATTTGACACAGAAGATGTGAAAATTGTGCTTATTCTTTGCTCCACTTGAGACATCATTAACTGTTGAATTTTTATTTCATACATAAAAAGGTACTTGTAACCTATTAAAACTCTTTCAATAATCTGGCTAAAAGCACTTCTGTAGAGTAATATGCAGAATGAAAAGAGAAATCAAAGATGTTGGCATCAGTGACTCTGCATTTCTTTGAAGAACACGTAACTTTTTCCTCCCTACATATTATCCTTTTCATACTGGTCTATGTTTGTTTGTACATAAATTTCAGGCCAATAAGCACTAACAGGAAAAATGCATAAATATTTGAATGCTGAAGGAATTAAACTATGCTTTTATATAACTATTAAAAAAGACTACAGAAGTGTAATATTTCCAGTAGTAGACTGAAAAAAAAATCCCCATGAGAAATTGTTACCTTGAAAACATTCAACTCAATGTGTGCAGACTCTACAAAGTAACCTGAGAATGTCTTTGAATTGTTTTGACTTTTTCTTTAAAAGAACTGCTAGAAATCTAAAGCTCTTAGTCTGTAAAGGATATTTGACCAAATATTCATGTAAAATGAAAATTCTCTGGGATATTTCATAGAATCATAGAATGGTAGGGGTTGGAAGGGACCTTTAGAGATCATCTAGTCCAAGCCCTCCTTCAGAAGCAGGTTTACCTAGATCAGGTCACAGAGGAACATGTCCAGGAGGGTCTTGAAGACCTCCAAGGAAGGGGACTCCACAACCCCTTTTGGGCAGCCTGTGCCACTGCTCCCTCACCTGAACAGTTACCACTAACTATTCTCAAATATAATTTTGGTACAGCATCAGAAAAAAAAGGATTTCTTGTTTTTTTAGCTAAATGTAACAGAGAATGGAGTGGCAGAGGAGGAAATAAAGTTATTAGAAACTTAAATAACACGATAGATGAAACACACAGCCTGACAACAGAATATCATCTCCATGAACATAAAATATACTGTTTGAGCCTTTTCAAATTGCCATTTTGATTGGCACAGATTTATTTTATAAACACTACAAAAGCCTCTCCAAAATAAACATGCATCCCTTTAAACATTCAGGAAAAATATCCTCAATCTAATGCTCCAGCTAGAAATAATCACACTATCATTTAGGGGGTGGAAAGTAGGTTTGTAAACATTTCAAGAACTCTTTTTATCCAAAATCAGAATAGAAAAGCAGTATATGCACATTAAAAATAAAAAAAGCTTATCACCTCAGACTAGCTAGATGTATCTGATATATTTAGTGGGATGCACATATGCCAGCCTTTTGCTGAAAAAGAATAGCTGAATTACGATAGCACGGAAATGATGTCAGGATAGGATTAAAAGTTACGACACGTTTTAGGAAATCAAAGTTAGCTGCAGTAAAAACATTCAGTGGGCTTACAAATTGTCAGGATCTCTACAGCATGCACTTTTAAAAGCTAAATCTGCTTCAGAACTGAATTTTGAAGAAGCTTACACAGAGACTAGGTTTAAAAACACTCTTTTTGTCTGTTTTATGAGCAGTATACATAGTCATATTTTTTTGTTACACCTAAATGAAAATAAGTTTTTACCTTCCCAGAGAGAGAAGAAATCTGGTCTAAAAGCAGCGTGGATGCCTCCTTGTTATTCTTTCTTGCCAGGCTCCTGAGCAGAACACTTTAAGGAACCTCACCTTCACATAAGAATTGTATGCATCTCTATTCTACAAAGCACAGTGCAGTCATATTTCAAATAAGGACTTTGTCTAATATGTGCTCCTCCAGTACCACATAATATATGAAACTCACCTTTCCAGGCAAAGTGGTACACTTGGAAACGTTCTAAGATGAAATACACCACTGACATGGTTAATACAGGCAAGCATATTTATATATCCAAAATCCTAGTAGGCTTATACATCCTATCCTTATTGTTACACCAAGATTAGTACCAAAAAAGTACACAAATTTAATACCAATAGAATATACATTGAGATCTCTGTAGCATACAGAACGTGAAGGAAAACTCTTCTGCTTTACTTTGCCACAAGTTTTGCGCTCACACAATAAAAGCATGACACTATATATATTAATCAGTAAAGCTTGGAGCTTTTTAAACTTACAAAGCAGTAAATATTTCTCTATTCTTTCCCCACAAGTACAAAGCACACATGCAATACTATCCAGAATAGCTGGTTATTGTTAGTGGAATTTAGATTTCTACATCAGAAAATCCAGTCGTGAAGATTCACTATTGCTATTTGGTCAGGATACAATGGATTGAGCCCTTGCCAATCCTCACGTATTGCTTGTATGGGTAGATTCTGATTGTGTTCTTTCTGCTATAGACCATTATCAGGAGTAATTTAGACCCTTAATAAAGGATACAGCTCAAATTCCAGATCTGATATAAAAAAGGAAGGTAGATCAGAGAGCATCACCATCTGTAAAAATTCTAGTGCAGGGCCATAGTAATGAAAAACCTAAAGTGAGAAGAAACCGAAGAATCTGTAACACTATATAGGATGTTATCTCAGTAGAACTTTCTCTAGTGTTTTGCTGGAGGCATTTGCCTTACAAGTACATCTGAAATAGATATGAGGGAATATAAGAGTAAAACATTTCACAATATCATATTAAACATAATTGTATTAAAAAATCCAAGGAAGAAATTCAACTCTGTTTAATAAAACTCTCTTCCTAGGATGTCAACCATATACATCAAAGGAGTTGTAACTCTTGTTCAGATCCAAAGAAAATCTACCAGAAACACACAACTGCAAATCAAAATGTGCATATTTAAAAAATGAAAATAATTATTTCTTAACTGATTTTTTTTGTTGTTGTTTTCATCAACAAATATGACCCTGGATTTCCCATAGAATATCTGCTTCCAGTAGAAAACATGGAACAGCGACAGTAATTTAAAACCAAACAAACACACAAACCCCAAAATCAACCCCTAAACTTTTAAAATTAAGTAGAAAAGGTCAGATAAATACAGAATTTTTAAATGAATTGCACATTTTGAGTATTAAGATTGAACAAAGTCTCAATTTTTACTTGAACAAAATTTTGCTATTGCATTCCTAGGAACAGACACAATTTTGAGGACTTGTTTTGCAAACACACATGAACAAAAGAAGTATTCCTCAATCTTCAGCTATCATTACTTTTAGGTTTAATTTTCAATTCTGAATAAGCTTTCCTCAGATACTAATTTTCTCAGGAAAGTCGAACAGATTAATTCTAGTGGCTCAAAGAGAGATGAAGAGTAATACTTGCCTCTGGCAGCACATGAATGTTCCTCGATTGCTGCTTTTTTTTAACAGCAAAGGAAGAATTTAAATGTGAAGTGCTGAATGTCTTTGTCGAAGTGCTCTTCATACAAAATTCTGGAAACCTAATTTCTGATCCAAACTGGAGGGGAAAAAAAAAAAAAGAAAAGACAATAAATCTGTCAAAAGAGAGAAAAAATATTTCTCTTCAGCCAGTTACATGAATTACTATTCTAAACAATCAGTATTACATTTGTTTCCAGCAGATCTGTAAAACTAGGTAAAGATATTACTTGGATAAGCAATTACTATAACCAAAACCTTCACACTGAAAATATAAACAATGTCTTTCACAATTACAAAGCTATCAGTCTTGGCAGGAACACTAGACCTGAGCTTGCCACACTGACTTAACAATTACATGATAATGGCTTGTGATAGACACAGAACAATCTAATTTTGAACAAGAACATCTAAGGCAAATGTTTCTGAGACGAGCATCTGGATTTCTGAAATTCCAGTCCTGAAAGAGTAAATGAGATGAAGACATCATCATGCTAATAACCAAGTTGCTTCTTCACCCACCCAGATACATTGGACATTACCCCTTTGAATTACATTGTGGAAACCAAATTCAGCTTAAAGAATAAAATGTATTGGCAATACATGTTTTAACTGACGTACACAGATGCTTTAACAAAAACCAACCGCAGCTGGAAAGGTTATTTTACCTTTCTTTCCCATATCTGAATCTTTCCCCTCCAGAGTTCTCTTAAATCAATCGTATTCATGGCATTATCTGGAGATACAAAGTCTGCTGAAAGACAATCTGCAATCTTCCGCCAGCTACTGCCAAAATAAGGAAGAATTTGTCTTACCAAATTTGGTGTTACAAATTAATATGCAGTGCAATTTACTATATTTCTCTATTACTTCTCAGCACTGAATAGTCTTGAATATGTTAAGACAGATATATACAGCTTTATCTTCCACAAAGTAAAAAAATAAAAAACAAACTATGGAATCGCTGCATCCTGCTCTGTAAAGGAAGTTGTTCATATACTCAATGCAAAAGGACAAGTGCAAGGTCCTGCGTCTTGGAAGGAACAGCCCCATGCACCAGTACAGGCAGAGGGTTGAACCCCTGAAGAGCAGCTCTGCAGAGAGAGACCTGAGAGTCCTAATTGATATTAAGCCAGCAATGTGTCCTCATGGCCAAGAAAGCCAATGGCATCCTGGGATGTATCAAGAAGAGTGTGGTCAGCAGGTCAAGGGAAGTTCTTCTCCTCCTCTACTTTGCCCTGGTGAGGCCTCATCTGGTGTCCTGTGTCCACTTCTGGGCTCCTCAGCTCAAGAGGGACAGGGAACTGCTGGAGAGAGTCCAGCACAGGGTCACCACGATGGTCAGGGGACTGGAGCATCTTCCTTATGAGGAAAGGCTGCGGGAAGTGGGGCTGTTTAGTCTGGAGGAGACTGAGGGGAGATCTCATTAACATTTACAAATATCTAAATGGCAGGTGTCAGGAGGTTGGGGCATCCCTTTTTTCTATAGTAGACAGGACAAGGGGTAATGGGATGAAGCTGGAACACAGAAAGTTCCACTGTTATTTAAGAAAAACCTACTTCACTGTTCAGGTGAAGGAGCCCTGGCACAGGCTGCCCAGAGGGGTTGTGGAGTCTCCTTCCTTGGAGGTCTTCAATACCCACCTGGACATGTTCCTATGTGACCTGATCTAGGTTGGCCTGCTTTGGCAGGGGTTTGGACTAGATTATCTCTAAAGGTCCTTTCCAACTCCTACCATTCTATGATTCTATGATTCCATGAACATGACAGCAAAGACCTTTGTCAGTCATCAAATAAGACCAGCCATGGTGAGCTGCAGGCACACCATAATAAGGTTGGCTGCTCAATAAGCTAGAGCAAAGTCAGGCAGCCATCACTGGGGCTATCACTGGCCCATCTAGATCACTAGTAGTTAGCCTTGCAAATAGAGATATGGCCTCAGCACAAGTACTACCTAAATTCAACAAGAGGAAGAAGAAAGAACAGCCAATATCTGTGAGTCCTACTGGCAGTCTGTCTTCTAAGAGAAATCAGTGCCATCAACAGAACAGGAAGAAGTGAGAGACCATTTATCAGAGAAACTATATGCCCAAATGGTCTCATTTTACACACAAGGCAGCAGAAAAAAATTATGCAGTTAAAAGCTAGCTGCAGAGGAAGATAGGAATGAGCACTGAGATCAAGCACTCACAGAAGTTGCTGCAGTAATTTTATCTTCTTCCACATACCTAAGGAAGTACTATTTATGCTTATTCTATCCAAGGACTGAGCATTCAATTTTAAAATTGTAAACAGTTTCATCAACTTAGGATTAAGTTTAATGACATACTCCATAAAGCAAATGTTATTTAAGAAAATTATTCAATATCCACACAATAATAGACTGCACGGGAAAAAAAAGCCCCAAACCACTGTGGTTTATATTGAGACATATCATGGCCTACTTATGTCAATTAGAGGAGGACAGCAAGGAAACTGAACTAATAGTTTCCGTGTTCAGACTCTTCAGAAGCATAAAGGAAATAATTGAGCATTTATATTGCATCTTCAAAAGGGACAAACCAGATCCACTTTTTTTTCCTCTCTGAAATGTAATCCAAAGGTAATATAAAATTTAAAGTAAAATCAGCAAAGTTATGTATTCATTTTACAAAAAATGGGAAACTACAATGAATACAAGTCATTATGTAGCTCAGTACAGCTTAAAGCATCATATGCACACTGAAGCCACTAGTGATGAAAAGAGAAAGTAGTTTCTGTTCTGATAGAAACAAGATTTTCATAGGATTTGGTTTTTTGCCTGTCTCTCGGCTTATAGCATATATTAACAATAAATTAACATGAGCAATTCCTCCTCTGAAACAGGAATAGAAGACACATCCACATATTTTCAAACTATGGATGTAAAGTACTCAGGATGCTGATTTTATTTTTAACCACTGACAAATGCTAACACAAGCATGACCTTGCTTATAGACATAAAACAAAAGGCCTACCCTTTAGAGTCACTTGCTGCAACAGTGATCTGAGCAGAGTGCCATTCCCTCAGCTGCTTCAGGGCACCAATTGCAGGTAAGCAGTCTTTTAACTTGGGTCCATCTTGTCCAACAGCTTGCAGTATTACATCAACCATTGCTCTGCCTATAAAAAGTTAGTATGACTCAAGATACTGTCATTCAGTAAATGATTCAGTCATTGAAACATAGAAAAGTACAGATAATCACTGACTGCACCAAAAGGGGCTTAAAGATCAACCTCAAGTAACTTTAGCAAGACATGAAACACTTCTTATGCATTTTAGCTCATCTCTTGCTGCTCCTCTTAGGTTCGCACAAACTATTGTGCCATTTGCTCAGTTACAGCACTTCTATACCTTTCTCCTCTCTCACTAAGCATTGTGTATGACAGATCAGAGTTGTCTCCAGTACAATTACACAATGTCATTTTCCTCCTCTAAACAACTGTTTCTCATTCTTTCTACATTCAGTTCCAAATCAACTACTGCAAAGTTAAGTAACCCTAACATGCAAGGCAATACGCATCTCCAGTTTACCAAATCTCAATCCAATAGTTCTGATCTATGTTCCTTCAGTTTCTTGGCTCTTACTCACATGCAATCAGAAGAAAGTCTTATGTTAACACCTTTTTTTTTTTGTCCCCCCATAAAAGCCTCTTGTGGTTGCATGACAAGTTTCTTATTGTTTACTGTCTATTACTACTTTGGTTCCATTTCAGATGGAGAAATTAATTCTGTAAATTACTATCTTAAACTCTACTGAAATGCAGCCTTTCAAAGAAGCAAACTACTCCATAAGCTGATTTGCAATGCCAATCATGCTCAAGTTCCTTAAGCTACTTGCAAGGGCTGCATAAATGCTAATTCAACTAACAAACTAACATATTCTGAATTTTTCCACTGGACCACAATTTTACTAGCTCAGTTTCTAGAGTCATAAGTAACAAAATAAACTCAAATGAGATTGCTTTTTTAAGAGAGATTACCTGGGGCTGGCAGTTTATCAGCTAACTGATGCAGGTTTTCTGCAGCTTCATCATAGAAACTAAAAATGAAGAGCAATATGGTTGGAAACAAAATATAAACAGTCATTTGGAAACAAATTTACAACTAATGAATACTACCTGAGAACAAGCCTGATGGGGAGCAGCTGAGGGAGCTGGAGGTGTTTAGTCAGAAGGAGATTGAGAGGAGATATGACTCTCTACACCTCCTTGACAAGAGGGTGTAGTAGGGGGTCGGGTCAGTCTCTTCTCTCAAGTGACAGCACAAGAGGAAAAGACTCAACTTGTCCTGAGGGAGGTTTAGATTGGAGATAAGGAATAACTTTTTCCCCCGGAAAGGACTGTTTAGACATTGTCCCAGGCTGCCCAGGGAGGTGGTGGAGGCCCCATCTTCGGAGATACGGCAAAGCTGTGCAGCTGAGGTGCTGAAGGACAGAGTTTGGTGGTGGGTTTGGCAGTGCTGATTTAATGGTTGGACTTGACAATCATAAACATATTTTTCAACCTAAACTATTCTGTGATTTTATGTAAGTTATCTTATATCTTTAAAATACTGCACAAATATACCTAAGCAATGAGATACACTTATCTCCCTTTTAATGGGGCAGAAGTAGGCCAAATGACTTGAAAAACAATCTGCAGTAAAATTAGAAGCAGGATTCCTGACGGATTACCAAAAACCTTCTTTTTGAATATGTAACAATCAGCTGTTAGAAAGTTGTTCAGTTATTTTATAAAGATCATCTATACCTTTTTAAAGGTATTTTTTAAAATAAGGCTATGTGGAATGAAATAGAATTGTTTTCAGAAGTTATACTGGATTCTTCATAGCTAACTATTGCTTTGGTTAATTTTTGTTAATTTTCTTGATATTACTGTTAAATGTAACCTCTCTATAGTTCAATAAAAATAACACCACACATACTCAGTCATAGATAGGGAGTCTCTACTGTTAGTGTCATCTTCCTCGAAATTTTGTATGGCTCCCAGGCATTCATCAATATTCGTTTGGAGAAAGTCTTCATTTTTCTGTGAGTCAGAATTTATTTCCTCCCAGTCAGAACTGCAGAACTAATCGAGCAAAAGAGAATTAATTTTAAGCAAAAACAACTTTGAACATCATAGTTTTAACTTGCACTAGAGACAGGCAGACAACTGTAGAACTATTTGGAAATAAACGTGTCTTACCTGATAATAACCACATACAACGTGACTTGCAAAATACAATTTCTTTCCACCTGGAATACCAGCCAACGAACATGCTACAAAGAGATAAAACAGTCACTTAAAGTTATTAATTCCCTACAACCTCTTTCTCCTAGTATAATGAACATCTCTGTTGAAAGACTCTAGGGGAGACATTTAATGTGCCAAAAATAACTTGAGTTCTAATTTCCTTTGAGATCATAAATAAGTTTTAATCCCCTGACTGTTAATAAGTTAAAAAATCTATGACTTTGGATCCATTCTGGGCAATATTACTCTTCATTAGCAGAAATTGAATCATACCCGAACTAAATCACAACTTTCATAAATACAGTTTACAAAATGAGATGCTCTCTCAACATTTCTATGCAATAACAGCCACAGAAATTGAAAAGAGCTTAACAGTCCCATCTTCATGAATTCTTATAGTGGTTTCTCCACATGAATCACAATTATGACAGCTCTGACACGAGCCTTATCATGGGAATACCAGATATCCAAACCAAGTAAGGAATAAAGAAAACACTTTTTAACAAAAAAAAAAAAAAGAAACACAAAAAAACCACACACACAAGCTGTAAAGGTACTAAAGTAGATCTCTATAAATCTATTTTAAGCTGAAAAAATGATTCAATAAATATTCAAGGATACCCAACAGACAAATGTTTGCTTCCACTGAAAAAAACAGAAGACATCACCAGAGCAATGAAAATACCAAGCTGCCCACTGACGTGAAAAATAAGCCCTTTCCTACACTTTCTTGCTAAGCTGGATTTAAATTTGTCAACTTTTTAAAAGCCTTCTCTTTCAGTTCTTGTGTCTTTCAGTCTATTTAATCATGTCCTAACATGTCAGCTGCTGAAACAACATCAGTTTTCCAAAGAAATAGTAGCAGCAGGAGCCAGCAGCAGGCGCCTCTATGTTTAGGCACGCTGCAGAAATAGGTTTTTTTCCTTAAGTTTCAGACTTGTTTGACCCATATAATAAAATATGCCTAACCCATTCCTTGATAAAACCTGCATTCCTCTACTTACCTGGGAACACGCTCACATCTGCATTCATAGATGAAGTACAGCTTTCTTTCAGGAACTGATAAACAGTAGCAACAGTCTCAGCTTGGGGGGGGGGGGGAAGAAAAAATACATAAATAGTTTAAGGAAAACTACTGAATTACAGAAGGTCTTTCTTGCAGATACAGTATAAAGTTCGGTTTAAGATCAGCAGTTTATTTTATTAACACAATCCCAGTCAGATTTGCAGGAGCCGACACAGACAAACTTCTCATTACGATCCTCATTAGCGCGGGGCTCAGGACCCCTGTGCCGGGTTATACAGCAGTGTCACGATAAGTAGGTGGGGGGTGCAGAGAAGCCCCGTGGCCGCGCATCGCCGAGCAGCAGCCGCAAAGAACAGCCCCCGGTAAAGAGGCGCGGGGGCGGCTCCGCGGCGCAGCCCCCAGCGCCGCGACAGTACCTGCCCCGGGGCCGCCTGCCGCGGCCCCCTCGCCGCTCCGCTCTCCCCAGCTCAGAAGCAGCACGTAGCGGTCCATGGCCGGGGGCGGGAACGCAAGGCAGAGCGGCCGCCGCGGCTCCGAACGGCCCGCGCTGCCGCCCTTGCGCCGCCCCTCGCAGGGCAACGCTTCCGCTTCCCGCGGCCGCCGCGGCTCAGAGGCTGCGCTGCGCTTCCCCTCCCCTCCCCTCCCCTCCCCTCCCCGCGGCGGCGGCGGCGGCGGCGCGGCCATGGCCGGTTACACCAAGGCAGCCCAGGTGAGCGCGGCCCTGCGAGGGTACGCAGCGGCCTCCACGGGCCCCGGGCGCTGGCTGGGTGGGTGGGTGAGTGTGTGTGTGTGTGTGTGTGTGTGTGTGTGAGAGACTCGGCGAAGGGCGTTCGTGTTCCTAAACTACGTCTGGGCGGGTTCAGCCCTTCACTGAGAGGGGAAAACGTTGCGCGTTAAATAGCCAACAGCGACTTCACGGTTCAGTTGGGAATGCTGGAAGCTTACAGTGAAAGGCAAACCCTGCAGTGTTGTCACTGCCACATACAGCAGCACGGAGTGGCCTCCTCCCCCCATGGAAACCCCGTTTGGAAGGCGGGTTGTTGAACGCTAATGGTTTTTTTTCTGTTATTTTGGTGTGTAAAGAAAAGTATTGACGTAAATAAGGAAGCTAGATTTACGTATGGCAGCGTTCTTTCACTATGCTAAGTACCTACGTTTCCTTCTTTTTAGCAATGGGCTACTTTTGCCAGAGCTTGGTACCTCCTCGATGCAAAGATGCAGCCACCAGGAAAAATAGCAGCTGCGACTGTCGTCAGACTGGAAGGCAGGCATAAACCTATTTATCATGCACTGAGTGAGTATTGCAGTAGGTAAAAGGAAATCTGCCTTCCTGCACTTGTACTTTCCGTGTGATTTCAGTTTTACAATAAAGCCTGATATGTAAGGTTACATCTTTCAATTGTTTGCAAACAATGCTTTAGTTTACCTTGTCACTTTTGTCTTTAATATCCCTCTACAACCTTATGTCATTGTCTTTCCTGATCAATATAAAGCCCATTATGAATTCATAATTTATTTTTAGTAGCTCAGTTACAACGAGTTGCACCCTCATTTTCTTAAAAACCATTGAATTGTGTTTGGTTGCATTAATTTTAGATGCAAAGATTTAATTCACAGTGCATGTAACAAAACACTGGTGTGATTCTTCGTTAGACTTCCTGAATGTTACTTTTCAGTAGCTGCACAACAACACAGAGCCTTAGAGTGGTTCTTCATTCTGAATAAGGTACAGAGATGTCCTATATGAGACAACAGGCACAAAATGAAACGCAGGAGGTTCTCTCTGAACATCAGGAAACACTTTTAATGTTGTGAGGATGACTGGAAGTAGTTGCCCAAGAGGTTGGAGAGTCTCCATCCTTGGAGATATCCCTGTTTGAGCTAAGGGGTTGGACAACATGACTTCCAGAGATCCCTTCCAACCTCAAGTATTCAGTGATGATGAGACTGGAACCTGTCTGAATGAGAGACAATCATTATTGAAAGATATCTTGAAATGAAAACGTCATTTTGCTTTTCAGCCAATTAGAAGATTCAGCAGTAAAGATTTGTCATCTCATTTGTTATTTGTGGTCTTGTCCTTTACTTGTGAAACTGCGGTGCCTGTCTGCAATGATAAGCATTTTATCGATAATAAAAAGATGATCACTCTTATTGATGGTACAATGTTTCCTGTAATACTCAGGAAAATTTTTCAGGAGACATTATTGAAACACCAAGTGAGTGTTAAACTTTGCTTATACATGTAGAGTGTGCATACTAAAATTATACTCTATCTTTTTTCGTGATAGAAGGTGACACTTGAAGGGGCTGCCCAGATGGGTTGTGGAGTTTCCTTCTCTGGAAACATTCAAAATCCACCTGGATGAGTTCCTGTGTGACCTACTCTAAGTGGCCTTGCTCTGGCAAAGGGTTGGACTAGATGATCATTCGAGGTCCCTTCCAACCCTTAACGTTCTGTGGCTCTGTGTAATTTGCAGTCTTCCTAAAGAAGTTAAATAAGAGTTCTGCTGTTGCAAAGTATGTCTTGGTCCACAAGATGTCACTGGAGACTAAGGCTGTGTGAAAAATTAAGGGGACTTGGGAAATACTTTTGGATTGTCCTGTGGGAAAGATCTTTGTCACTTTTATATCCATGAAACTAGTAAATTCTGGAACGTTATTTCAAGGCTAACTTTATTTTGTCTAAAGTATTCTATAAATCACTCCCAAATGCATTACACCTGAGATTGACATTNCTGGTGTGATTCTTCGTTAGACTTCCTGAATGTTACTTTTCAGTAGCTGCACAACAACACAGAGCCTTAGAGTGGTTCTTCATTCTGAATAAGGTACAGAGATGTCCTATATGAGACAACAGGCACAAAATGAAACGCAGGAGGTTCTCTCTGAACATCAGGAAACACTTTTAATGTTGTGAGGATGACTGGAAGTAGTTGCCCAAGAGGTTGGAGAGTCTCCATCCTTGGAGATATCCCTGTTTGAGCTAAGGGGTTGGACAACATGACTTCCAGAGATCCCTTCCAACCTCAAGTATTCAGTGATGATGAGACTGGAACCTGTCTGAATGAGAGACAATCATTATTGAAAGATATCTTCAAATGAAAACGTCATTTTGCTTTTCAGCCAATTAGAAGATTCAGCAGTAAAGATTTGTCATCTCATTTGTTATTTGTGGTCTTGTCCTTTACTTGTGAAACTGCGGTGCCTGTCTGCAATGATAAGCATTTTATCGATAATAAAAAGATGATCACTCTTATTGATGGTACAATGTTTCCTGTAATACTCAGGAAAATTTTTCAGGAGACATTATTGAAACACCAAGTGAGTGTTAAACTTTGCTTATACATGTAGAGTGTGCATACTAAAATTATACTCTGTCTTTTTTCGTGATAGAAGGTGACACTGGAAGGGGCTGCCCAGATGGGTTGTGGAGTTTCCTTCTCTGGAAACATTCAAAATCCACCTGGATGAGTTCCTGTGTGACCTACTCTAAGTGGCCTTGCTCTGGCAAAGGGTTGGACTAGATGATCATTCGAGGTCCCTTCCAACCCTTAACGTTCTGTGGCTCTGTGTAATTTGCAGTCTTCCTAAAGAAGTTAAATAAGAGTTCTGCTGTTGCAAAGTATGTCTTGGTCCACAAGATGTCACTGGAGACTAAGGCTGTGTGAAAAATTAAGGGGACTTGGGAAATACTTTTGGATTGTCCTGTGGGAAAGATCTTTGTCACTTTTATATCCATGAAACTAGTAAATTCTGGAACGTTATTTCAAGGCTAACTTTATTTTGTCTAAAGTATTCTATAAATCACTCCCAAATGCATTACACCTGAGATTGACATTGATAGGATCTGACTACTGAGACATTTGATACTCTCTGAGAGCAAAGTATACATGAATTTTGGTTGGTGCACTTAATGCTTCTATTCTTTTTTTTTTCTTTATTTTAAAGTAAAACTATCAAGAAATATTTTACTGTCTGCAATAACATTCGGGAGAGGGATTGTTTTGTTTTCAATTTGGTATACAGATGCAATTCCATAAAGCTATTATTAATGTATTTATTGTGTTAAAAAGTATCTGGAGCTGAATTTAAGCTGTGGTTATGGAAGGAAAGAACTTTGATTTTATGTATATTTGTTTTCTGGTTTAGGGGTAACCTTTCATTGTTCTCCAGAGTTTCCTTTTTTAGTTGTTGTTAAACAATGTTCAATAAATAAGGGTTTTGTCTACACCTCCCCTTCTCTCTGCTCACATCCCCTTGCATCCTATCTTTGTGAGCAGCTTCACAATACTGATCCAAAAATAATGGGCCAGATTTTTTTTCTTTAAAATGGATGTTCTAGCTCTTTGTGTTGGATTGTGAGCAGGTGTAGGTGAGCCACTTCTGTTGCTTGGGTAGAATTTGCTGCTGTTCCTTGCATCCTCAAAGCAGAAGATTGGGCTGAATGGAAATATCCCGCAAACTCGATCTGGCCTGGGTGTTACTCAAGATTGCAATGTTGGTTTATACATGATTAGAAGAAGCAGCAAAGATTTGACTTCTAAAAAAATATTTGGCAAGTGGTTTGTCAGTCTTGTAAGCTGCCGGTTGACAGTAGGCTGCCTACTTTTAATGACCATTTAGTCTTTAATTAAAAGATAGGAGAAAAAATGCAAGCACTGGAAGCATGTGGTTTCACTGAATGATGGGAATTAATGACGTTCTAAACATACGCACGGATCAATGGATCTACTGTGGCAGCTTAGTTTCGTCTGAAGACTTGCAATGTACGTGTGCTGTATGTAAGAAATTGCATATACCACAGTGAAATAGAACATAATAGCCTTGGGTTTGTGCAGTTCTTGAGGAAAACATACTTACATACTTCATAAAAGAACACTTGGATATTATAACATGAAAATAGCCTAAAGAAAGAGTTTTCTGGCCCAGAGGGGTTGTGGAGTCTCCTTCCACGGGGGTCTTCAGGACTCGCCTGGACACATTCCATATGCAACCTGATCTAGGTGGACCTGTTTCTGCAGGACTAGATGATCTCTGAAGGTCCAACCCTACCATTCTATGATATTTTGTGACTATGTTTCAAGAAGATTTTTGCTTTCTTCCTATTGAGCCGGAGCTGTCCTTGAGGTGATGGGAACAATTCTGTTTTAAGACCAGTGGAAAACGATGAGTTAATTTGAAACTTTGAAGGAAATGTTAGCTATCCATAAATTTGAACTCCTTTAAAAAAGAGCAGGTTGCAGCCATCATTCAGGTAATGAGTAAGGTTTTTTTGTTAGGTTTTGGTTAGTTTTTCTCTTGGCTTCATGTTGTTCATTATTGATCTATTGGTATATGGATTAGTAACTCGTTTTCTATTCAAGTGGAGAACTGTTGGCAAAAATTTCCTTAGATGAGCTTATTCTGTCATCTTCCCAACTGAACAAAAGGGCATAAACTCCAATGTTAGCTCACTGACACTTGTTTAGACAGTGATTTTGGAACTGGTCTGTCAGTGGTGAAAGGCTGCATCGGTGAAGATGTTTAAATTGCATTTGCAGTTTAGATCTAGTTGAAAATAGAGCTTTAAGACAATACAAGTTTAAAAAGGTTAGAAAACTTAATTAGGAGGTGAAATTTGTATTATTTTATGCTCTTATTAAAAAATCATGCTTAATTGAAATCCCTTGTAGTGACTCTCTTAAAATACTTATTCTAAGATGGTAACACATATGAGAGTGAACTTTGGACAAGTCATTTTCCAGTTGATTGAATGAGTGTTTATAGCTTATACAGCTGATCAAGAGGATTACTTCAGAAATGAAAAAATACATATTTTTAATATTTTCATCCTATTTTTGATACAGTCTTGTTAGGTTTTATTAGCACTTCATTAGTAAAGGAGATCTATTAGAGTAACTTTCTGGCAAAGTGCTTATGGTAGTTTATAGACTTTGCACTTAGAATCATAGCATGGTAAGGGTTGGAAGGGACCTTTAGAGATCATCTAGTCCAACTCCCTGCCAAAGCAGGTCCCACTTAGATCAGATCACACAGGAACACATCCAGGCGGGTTTTAAAGGCCTCCAGAGAAGGAGACTCCACACTCTCCCTGGGCAGCCTGTGCCAATGCTTAAACATTTTTTGTGAAATTCGCTGGTGTAACACTAAACATACTTATATGTGCTGTAACATTCTCTGCTGCTTGATTGTTGAAAATGTGGAGGTTTTCTCAACAGAGTTGATTTAGGTTTTGTGGGGCTTTTCTCCCTTTCACTTCCCCCCTCCCCCTCCAGTCTTTTAGTTTATTTTTTATATTTAGCCCTAGGCTGTAATTCTTTAATACAGTTTTTGTACTTATACAACATATTCAGACCTCCAAGAAACATTGGTACTGTTTTTATGAGAAAACTAAAATCACTCTTTTACAAGTAACCTCTTTTATTCCTTTTCGTTTTAGAAATACAAGTACATATGCAGCATAATGCAAATAATAATACACATACCTATAAGACAGATTTCCAGTTCTTAGCTGAATAATATCAATGGTTTACTTACTGACACTGATGGTATTTTACCTTCTCACCTGCCTTCCAACTTCATAGTACTAACAAGAATAGTAATTAAAGTTGGTATTTAAGTGCAGTTTTGGATGATGTGACACAAAAAGCTCAGAACTTTCAATCTGAGCTTTATGAAATGTGTATATATGTGCTACTACGTATGTGTCACACACTTCATAGTTGTTATTTTGGTTGATTCCTCCTGTGACTCTTTTAATATTTTCTACTAATTTCTACCATGTAGATGACTGTGGAGATCACGTTGTCATAATAAATACAAGACATATTGCCTTCTCTGGGAACAAGTGGGAACAGAAAGTATATTCTTCACATACTGGGTAAGCTTTATAATAAATATTCAAATGAGCTAGTGGTAAATTTCATATTTTCTTAATAGTTGAAGCCATTTTTTAGTGAAGGGAATGCCTTCTTCCATATTTGGGATTTTGTTTGCATGTGTTTCAGTATTTTAGATGATGCAAACCTTTTGCTGCTGGTTTGTTTGTGAGGTTTTTGGGGTTTTTTTATTCTTTGTTGTTGGGGAAATAAAAAGTAGTCAGAGCAATTGAGTAAATTAACAGACTTGGTGAGCCAGGTTGGTTGTGTAAACCCATGAACTCAAAGATCAGGACTGTTATATTTACTAAGCAGCAGAAGACTTTTCTCTTGGCACTGCATGTTTAAGATATATAGGGTTGCCAACTTGAGCTACAGTTGTGGTTTAATTACTTTATCCTACCAGTACCTATTTAGCTATGTGTTGGGTTCACTCTGGCTGAATATCAGGTGCCCACCAAAGCTGTTCTATCACTCCTCCTCTTGAGCAGCACAGGGGACAGAAAATATAACAAAAGGCTCATGAATCAGTGTAATGACAGGGGGATCATTGAGCCTTCACAAGCTAAACAGACTCGACTTGGAGAAATGAGTTTAATGTCTCTGCCACTGCTTCCTCTCGGGGGGAGGACTCCTCATGCTTCCTTCCTCTCAGCAGGAGTCCTCCTTGCACTTCTGCTGCTACAGCATGGGGTCTCTCCCACAGGAGACAGTCCTCCATGAACTTCTGCAAAATGAATCCTTGCCACAGGCTACAGTTCTTCATGACCTGCTCCAGCATGGGTCACTTCCACAGGCTACAACCCTTCGGGACAGATTGTTCCAGCATGAGTCCCTCATTGGGGTCACAAGTCCTGACAGCAAACCTGATCTGGTGCAGGCTTCTCCCTGTCCACGTGTTTGCAGGTCCTGCCAGGAACTTGCTCTAGTGTGGGCTTCCCAGGAGGTCACAGCCTCCTTCAGGCATCCACTCACTGTGGTGTGGGGTCCTCCCTGAGCTGCAGGTGGATCTTTGTTCTCCTGTGGCCTCCATGACTGCAGATGCAGAGCCTGCTTTACCATGGTCTGTGGGGAAATCTGTGCACCTGGAGCACCACCTCCACCTCTTTCTTCACTCACCCTGGTGTCTGCAGAGTTGCTGCTGTTACATTCTCACTCCTCACTTCTGCTATGGTTTGCACTTGTGCAGTAACTTTTTCTCCTCCTCAATATATGAATCCCAGAGATGCTGCCACTATCACTTATGGCCTTGGCCAGCAGTGAGACCATCTTGGAGCCACTGCCATTGGCCTTATCAGATACAGAGGAAGGTTCTAGCACCTTCTCACAGAAGCCAGCCCTGCAGTCCATACTGCTACAGCTCTTCTGCCATAGCCTTCCTGTGCAAACCCACAACAACCTAACATTAAATGTCAAGATTGATATATTATTAAATCGGAAAACAACAAAAAAAAATAGAAATGGTAAAGCCCAGTAAGAAAAGAGATGCTGTTAGGATATACTGCTGTATGCAGTAGTGCATGATGTATCATTCTGACAAGATGTAACTGGTTTACATATGGAAGTGCAATAATCAGTTACAGTCGGTATGGCAATGATCAGTCAAATAAGAACAGTCGCTCTTATTTTATACAGTGACAACACTCAGTAATAATCTCCAAGTGTTAAAATGTATCCAGCTGGGAGATTAATAAATCACATAGAGAAAACTCATTTGGCTGGTGCTAGTGTTTCAGTCCTGAAATTCCTTTGCTGAATTGCTGAGAAGCTCTTGTTCAGAGCTGATGGAAGTTAACATGCTTTTTTTTTCACCTCACATCCCTATGACTTCGGTGAAATCTTCAGTATAAGTTAAAGCACTTGTCTGAGTACTTAAGTTGAATTTGAGTAAGTGAAAAGAATTCTACAATGAAATGCGTACATCTGTGCAACTCTCTAAGTGGACATATTTTAATGTTAGGTTTATTTTCATTTCACCTGGGCTGATACTTTGTGATCTAATTAAATCAAAATGAACCCAAACTTTACCTGACATCTCTGTAATTTCTTGCACTAGTGTATCATTCACTTAAAGTATGTGCTTTATGAATTAGTGCAAATTCCCATATCACATAGATTTATTAAAAAATGAATGTATTGCAGGAAAAGTCAAATGTTATTACTGTAGATATGCTAAATACTGCTCAGGTTTATTTTAAAAGAGTAAGAAAATAAATACTGGACAAAAGCGTTGTCCTGTATGTCAGCCACAGACTTGTCATTACTCTTGATCACCTTCAAACGCTTCCAAGTTTTACATATCATACTCCCATTGCATTGTGTAGCTGTGATGGTGTATTTAATAAGCAGTTTTATATCCATCTGCTCGTGAAACACAGACTTCTTTAAATATTCAAGTGAAAGTACAACTAATGTTAAACTTAGATATTTGACAGGATAGAATCTTCCTAATGCAGTGTAGTTCTCACCAGGCCAACAACATCTGCCTTTTTTGAAGGCTCATAAGACCTTTATGCTGTTGTTCAAGATGTAGTGATGTCTGTTCTGTTACGATGCTTGAGCATATAACATTAAGCTTGTGTGGTTTTTCTGTTTCTCTAGCTATCCTGGTGGTTTCAAACAAGTGACAGCAACTCAGCTCCATCTGAAGGATCCAACTGCTGTAAGCATTTCCCCTTCTTCTCTTTCATTTGCAAATAATGTGTTTTCATATAATTAGTTCCATTAAACAAAAGGGATTAGTTACCCTCATGTCTATAGCTAAATGACAAACATTCTGCTAATGGCTTGCAGAAACTTGGCTTGTGACAGTAGAGTTAGATTGTAGGTTTTACATTTTCCAGATTATTCTATGCTGTGGAGATGTGCAAGTCCCTTTGCTTCATTCATTTTTTACTTATTCACTTTCACCTTTCAGAGGTCTGACCTTTCCCATAAGTAACTGCCTCAAGTTAGACTTAGCAAAGCTGTACTTCAGCTTTTTTGCCTGCTGCCATTTAAGAGCCAGCAAGAATAACACTGACCTAAAAAATGTTAGAAAACACACCTGCCACTTTCTGCAAGTAAAATTCAACAGTAGGTTTTGTTAAATGATTGTTTTTTTAAATCTTTCCTGTAATGCTGTGTGTTCATGATCTGTAAAAATAATAAATAGTGATTACATTGAACTTGAGCCTCTTTACTGAATGTCTGTATTAGACAACACAATGTTAATTCTGCTAAGCATCAACGTTGATGTGTTTTGTACTGATTAAAAAAACAGGGTGATAGGAACATTTTGGGATACTGATTTCCACAGTTATGAAATTAGTTTTACTAGGATTTTGAATGGTCAGCATTGGAGGACTGGATTCTCCTGGTGTTTAAGGATATGATATGAGGCCCTCAGAGATGAACAAATATCTGTGTTTTATTTTGACTTTGAAATACTTGTCTTGGTTCAGCTTTTGTATAAAATATAAAAATGTTTCTTTCCTTTTTCAGTGAAATTTTATTTACTGTAAAATTCTCTTGTTTTTTCAATGATATATTTAGGTTTGATTTGGCCTGGTTTGGCCTAAAACTCTTGCACACAAAACATATATCCACTCAGGAAAAAAGTGATTCACTATATGTATTTTCCTGGTTTTCATTTTTACTTCTGTGATTTCTGTCTTTAAATAAAGTGAAATGAAATCTCACAGTTCAATGTTACTTTCTGTCTAGAATTATTCAAAACAACTTAAATGTGTTAGAGAATAGGCTCGAAGATAATTGTAATTTGTGAGACTTACTGGGTAGTTCCATGTCTGAAATGGGTTCTGCATCCTTTTCATATGGCTTCAGACAGATGGTGTGCACTAGGAGGCAGCGTAACCCAACTTGTTTGATAGTGCCTGAGATTGAGATGTTCTATAAATTACCTTCTGGCATTCCTTCTGAAATAGCTCTTTTCTTGCCAGACTCATAGATGCATTTCTGTGCAAACAGAGGAGGATTAAATGCACTGCCAATAACTAAGGCATGTTGGACAGACACACTCAGCAATTGGTGATGTGGCTCAAGGCTTGGTCTAATTTAGTGAGAGAAGCTTTTTTTTTAAACAAAATTGTGGAGAGCCCTCAGCAATTAACTCTTCCATTCTGTGGAAGATGAAACATTCAAATATCCCTCTTAAAGATATCTCAGGTATTTTTGTCATAATTAATAGTGGATTGTAAGTTTTCTGATGTATTCTCTTTTTGTAGCAATTAGAGGTTTTGACTTGTGATTTTTATGACTGGAAACATTTGTTTACTAGTTGATTTTTTTGTGTGTGTGAAATACACTGGGATATGACAAAGATGGAAATTGTGATGATGTTTTATTTTTAGAACCAGCTATTAAAACCTGAAAAGGGATTACTGTAAAGAGAACAGTGGCTGGCCTAAGTAGCATTTGGATCTTCAAAATGTGTTTTAAGTGACACATAGTTATTATGGAGACTTTTATAAAAATCACTCTTAACTTCTTTTAAATGGGAATCTTTTCTCTTTAAATCACATTTAGTTCAATTCCTGTGAAGCCAGTAGATTTAGGTCGGTCATAGGAAGCAGACTCTATCTTTCTATGGAATCAAAGTTTGCAATCTGTAAAGTGTTTTGTTTGTCCTGGAGGCTGTCGCGCTTTTTTTTCTGGCCTTGGTCCTATTGTCTCCTGCTAGCTCATCCCTGTAGTGTTTCATTAGATGAGTCAACTTTATTTTTGGACATAAGGCTGTTACAGAAATTAAGGCATTAAATTAATGGAAGGGCCTACTTCCAAGGAAAAGGATGTTGACATAATACCTTGTTAACTTGGTGTGGTGTTACATATTTTGCAATGGCTATGACTATTTTCAATTTCTGTAAGAAATAGGTTAAAGCTTGTAAGAGTCCATCTGTGTATGTAGCAGGACTCTAATACTCCTTAGCATTGTCTTGTCTTAACGTATATCTGAATTCAAACATACAAATGCCCAACATAAATGCTTTTCCACTACAGTTCTGTTTAAACATAGTTTGTAGTATACAGAGACTGGTTTTAGGAAAAATTTATATTCAGCTAATAACTGATTTTAAAAGTTCTGATGAGTATTTGATGCAAAATGGTATAGTTTATGTTTATGTGGGAGGCTGAACATTGTAAGTATAGTTAAGAGCTTGGACCTGTTTCTGCAGTAAGGTTAGACAGTCTTCCTTGACCATTTCTAGTTCCTTCATAAGCTACCAAAGTAGGGTTGGATGATGATCTGATTTCACACTCAAGGAGGCTGACATAGCTGTATCTATCTTACTGACTTAGGATATTGCTATTCCTTGCAGGTAGTAGTTAGTGCTTCAGAAGGATTTGTGCTGAGTTTTGAATGTGCACATGCATTTTTTTCATAGGATGATTCAGGTTGTAGAGAAGCTTGGGAGATCTCTAGTCCAACTTTGTACTGAAAGCAGTGTCAGCTGTTACATCAGATAAGGCTGCTGGGAGCTTAACTGGGATTCAAAGTCTCCCAAGGCAACCATTTGCAATCCTGGGCTTCTTAGTTGAAATGAATAAAAAACCACCTGTGCCTATTCTAAGTGTTTCATCTCAGATGAGTACTTTTGTGCCTGAGGTTGGCAAAGCATTACTATTTTTTTTCAACTTACTAGCATCTTTTGTATTAATATGGGCATAGAATACAAAAAGAGGTCTGCATAGTTGATGTTTTTTTATAGAACATTCAGTTCCAAGTTCATCATGCCAAGTTTTTCAGCACTTTGGAAAAAGATTGTTTTTATGGAAGAATTAAAATTACAGCGTGTTGCCAAAAAGATATCAAAAGTAAATTGTCTAGCACACTTTTACCTTTAGCACCTTTGGGAGGCATGTGAAGGGGAGTGGCTGTGAATCTGTTTAAAACTGGTAGTATCTTCAGTTGTCTGCTTGTCTGGATCTTGTCTGCTGAACTTAGCCAGGATACTTTAGAAAGTGCTTATTGAAGGAAAAAAAAAAGTTTCTTCACAGTTCAGCTTTTTATTTCTCTGAGACTTTGTGCAAATTCTTGGACCACCCATAGACGAGAGTATTAAATATATTGTTTAGCTAAGGCATAATAGCATGTTGTTGTAGTTCAGATAGCCTTTCTTTTCTTCAAGTTAATTTAATACTGATATTCTGCATGGTGTCACTGCTTCCTTAGGAGTAGTCAAGTGAGAGGATTGACCTCTGCAGTACTCGGGCTGTATTGCCTCTGACAAAGAAATAATGGGCAATAATTGTTCAGAATGAATATTACCTGCTAGGGGAGATGATTAGGCGAGGCAGGGTAGCTGTATGGAAATGTACTGTGAGGAAGCCTCCAGGGGAGTCAGGGTTTTGGTTTGTTCAGCTGCTGGCACTGATATGAAGGGGCTTAAGATGTTCAAATTCTCCTTTTGAATGCTCTTTAGCAACTGCTTGCATGTGTAGACTTGACATTATATCTGCATAATAATGATCTTTGGAAGGAAAGCTCGGATAGAAAATATGCTGAAGTCTTGCTGTTGGTATTTGAAAGGCAATTTTCTTTGTGTCAGTAAGGGATAGTTGATATAATAATACATACATACTAAAAGTCAGTTACTGAAACACCAGATACAATAGTGGGCTTTTTTATTACCATGCTGTAATAGTTTTTGATTAAGTAGAGCAAAACTTCAAAGTCTGAGTTGGTAGGCACCCAGAAGTTAGTGTGGCATGGGGAGAAGAATATTGTTAAGAAACTTGTTATATTAAAACCTGTAGGTGCTCTAAATAAGTCTTAGAGCTGGCTTAGTCTTTTGCTTCATAGTAGACAAAACTAAACACCTCTTTGCTGAAAAAGATATCTTAATCCATTTCTTATTTGAATTTGCAAGGCAAATCAATATGTTAATTTAGAGAACATATTGAACTTCTAGGCTTTCAAGTGCTGAACAGTAGTGGAGAGCAAGCTGGCATGTGATGGAAGTTTAATCTGTTTGTGACTAAATGCTTCTTGTGGTAGAATTAAGTACATACACTGTTGCTGTACTACTTACAGAACTGTAAGAGTTGGGAAGTTTTTTTGTATGCTTTTCTTAACACCTGTGCTGGGAGGAATGTAGTATACAGAACAGAAACCCAGGAACTGGTAGAAGGAAGACATAGGATAAAGCTATATGTCCAAGTAATTGTATCTTCTGAAATTTTTCTAGGTTACTGGTTGAGATTTTTTTGTATGCCCTGTAATGAATGGCTTTGTTTTCTCTGGAGCACTGTGTCCTTCCTGTGTTCTAGAGTTGCATTCTGGTGATTATTAGACTTAAGTTGGCTGCTAGGGTAGACTTTCTTCTGGAAATTCAGCCAATTATTTTGTGCTTCTCAGGACCAGAAGTGATATTGCTCTGTTGATTTCCTCCTTTAAAGCATGTTTTATTTGGCAAAGAGCCTTTCTCAGAACTTGCTCTCCATCAAGTGTAGTCTGCAACTTGCACGTGAGCCAAAGCCTATCACAAACATTTAAGTGTTCCAACCTCACACAGTGTTTCAGATAAATAATGTTTTTATTTGTACTCATAAAATGTTAGAATGTGTAGTAAGGGGCTGAAACTGGATGAGTATTACTAGACCTGCCTTCAGATTCCTTTCTTCCTAATTAGCCCTCTAAATTAGGAACTAAAAATGTCATGTCATAACTGTGTAATTAAGACCTCTGGTGGCTGTATGCTTCTAATTGTGGATGCCTTCACGTGATGGAGAAAGTGTTACGGCCTTTAGGACTGAGTACTTAAGAGGAGTTGCTAGTACCAAAGATTAAGAACTGAGGGGAGGAGCTGGTTACTCTTCAAAACCACTTAATCCAAGCCTAGGATCAGTGTGTCCCCACATGTAGAAAAGCAGGAAAAATAACCGAAAATTAAAAAAAGGAAAAAAGTAGGAAAATAAACTGAACATGAGCCAGCAGTGTGACCTCATGGCCAAGAAGGCCAGTGGCATCCTGAGATGCATCAAGAAGAGTTTGGCCAACAGGTCGAGGATGGGTCTGCTCCTCCTCTACCCTGCCCTGGTGAGGCCTCATCTGGAGTCCTGTGTCCAGTTCTGGGCTCCTCAGCTCAAGAGGAACAGAGAACTATTGGAGAGAGTCCAGCGTGGGGCCACCAAGATGATCAGGGGACTGGAACACTTCTTTATGAGGAAAGGCTGTTGGGAACTGGGGCTGTTTAATCTGGAGGAGACTGAGAGGAGATCTCATTAATATTTACAAATATCTAAATGGTGGATGTCAGGAGGTTGAGAAATCCCTTTTTTCTGTTGCAGCTAGCAACAGGACAAGGGGTAATGGGATGAAGCTGGAGCAAAACAAGTTCCATTTAAATGTAAGAAAAAACTTTTACTGTTCAGATGAGGGAGCCCTGGCACAGGCTGCCCAGAGGGGTTGTGGAATCTCCTTCCTTGAAGGTCTTCGAGATCCACCTGGACATGTTCCTATGCAACCTGATCTAGGTCGACTTGCTTCTGCAGGGATGTTGGACTAGATGATCTCTAAAGGTCCCTTCCAATCCTACCATTCTATGATTCTGTGAACTAGTTCTATGTATCCATGACCATATGTTGGACTGTATGTGTACAGTTTATGAACCTAAAGAACTAACACTGATTTTATCACAATCTGAAGGTAAAAGTGGTTTCTATATAAAGAAAAAATCCCCACAATTCAGCAGTATGTTGTGAAGACTCTTGATCTGTTTTTTCAGATTTTTCATTGACAATAAGGAAAAGTATTGGGTAGAAAGGAAAATAAGTGTATGAAATGAAAATTACTAATGGTAAAAGGGCTGCTCATATGACCTGCTGTTAGTATCAGTGCATTACCATCTGTTTTTACTGTGTCTCACTCAATTTTCAGTATTCAGTGGAGGAAAACCAGTAAAGGTTAATTTTCTATGTTCTTCTTGCCTTTAAGTACATGATATACTGACCTAAATAAACTGCAGTTTTTGTACGAGTGTAAGTAGTTTTTACCACTAAAACCATTAGTTTTCATCTTTGTTTTTTAATAGTTGCTTATCAATTTGTGGTAGAGGAGGTATCAGCACTATAGATCACTCTACCTGACCTGGTGAAGTTCCTCTATCGTGTTTGAGACGTTTTGACATTTGTCCTCAGATGTGTGGTACGGGCTGTTTAACATCTGCAGATCTGCATGATGTTAAGGCTTCTCTAAATTGCCTTCAGAGGTTCTCAAGGCATGTTAGTGTATGTTGATGAGGATCCTGGGACAATGTTACTGTCTGTTACATGTCAAAATGAAAATAATACTGGAGCCAAACTATCTTGAGTGTTTATTAACTTCAGAATCCAAGTAGAAATGACTGCAAGTATATAAACCAGCACTTCTCATTAATTTCTCTTGCAATAACTATTCATTATGTCTTTGCTACAACTTAACCAATTCCAGCTAGGAACTCAGTATTACTGATTGTCCTTAAATTTTCAATTTAATTTCTTTAGTTTTATAAAAAGAAGCTAATTTGCTGGATACAGTTACCAAAATATCCAGATGCCTGGAAGATTTGTTTGTGCTTAGTGCACTGCATTTCAGCATGGCTTCTTGTCTTCAGCTTGGCACTGCCCTAAGCATGCCTGGGTGGTTGCTAATTTGGAGCTAGTTTATGTCTGGGTGTCATGGAGCACAGGCTCAGTAGGTTTCCTTCTACCTATTTCATGTAGATCTACCCCCAAATGCTTTGCTGTTCTTTATAAAACCTCTTTCTGTCTCTTACAGTTGCATGCTTTGTTTTTTATTTACACATGTTCCCCTTCTGGATGAAGTCTATAAAAATGTGTTTTGTATTTAAATTACAGGCATCTGTACTCAAGTCCAAGAGAAATCCTGTTGGATTTTGTTACTTTACAATAAGCATCATCTAGAGTAGTTGTACAAACTCTTATTTGTTCCTCATGCTTACAAGTGAGATTGTTCATCTGAAACTAATAGCAAGGGAATTCATGATAAGCATATATAATATGTTTGTAATGCAATCATAGAGAATCAGTTAGGTTGGAAAAGACCTTTAAGATCAAGTGCAACTGTTAGCCCAGCACTGCCACGTCCACAGCGGCCCTCAGCTCCACATCTGCACATCTTTTAAATACCTCCAGGGATGGTGACTCCGCTGCTTCCCTGGGAAGCCTGTATGACAGCTTTGCTTAAGATATAATGCATTAATTGCATAGCAGTTTCAAACACAGCAAATTACAGTGCGAAACTAGTTGCTGGGATCACTCAGCAAATTTCCTAGAGCATATTTTGTTATTTTTCTCAGTAACATATGTACATAAATGTGTGATAAGATACGGAGTTGCCACAAGCTTCTCAATTCTTTTTAAAGTCACATAATCATTATGCAGCCATCCACAATGCTAAAAATAGCTCTTCACTTTCTAAGTGGAGATTTTCTGTATGGTTGTTAGAGTGTTTATGTGATGGGGAGTAGGTATTTCTTCTTACAAAACAGTAGGTCTAAAGCAACTTCTGGATGTGTTGCCAGAGTTGTTCTGCATGGAAGAAGTTGGCTAGAGGTTCAGTGACTAGTGCAATGGGCAGAGGGAAACACAACTTACCTTTCTTCATGTTATTTGTAGCCTGGGTGATTGATCGTTACCATGTTGTCTTTCCTCAGATTGTTAAACTGACTATTTATAGAATGCTTCCAAAAAACCTTCAAAGAAGAACTATGATGCAGAGGCTGCACCTATTCCCAGAAGATGTGAGTGGTCATGCAGTTATATTTTCATTCCTGTGTGATTTGGAGGTGAAGAGGGAGGGTTAGCAATAGCAAAACTCTTGTCATAAGAAGGTAAATTTTAAAAAAATCAAGTTGCTTTTTATTTGTGTATTGAAATGTAGTTGAAATGCTCATGCTTTATTATTTCATAGAGTTGTGAGATAAGACGTGTGAGATTGCCCTAAATATAGAAGGCAAATAGCCTGAAGAAGGCAGTAGTGTTGACAAATTTTGGTCTGTATTTGTGGGGGAGTGAAGTTGGTTTTTAAACAATCACATAGCTAAGACTGTTCTCACCTGCCTCAGGTTATTCCAGAAGATATACAGAAGAATCTTCTAGAAGAAATTCCTCAGCCACGTGTAGTCCCCAGGAGGTTAGATGAATATACACCAGAAGAAATTGAGGCCTTTCCAAGAGTGTGGACTCCGTAAGTATCTTAGGTTTTCTTAAAAGGACATTTGCTTGAATTTGTACTATACAGGGCCTCATGTTATCAGTAAAAAAGAAGTAGTTATTTTTCTTTTTATGTCTTGTTTTTTTGTAAGAGAGAGGACGTCATTAAAACAAAGAACAGTCATATTAGAAGGGAGTAGTTGTTAAGGTTTTGCATTTCTGGCCTTCCTTTTAAAGAGAAAAGCTTTACTTAAAAATCATATTTTCAACTCTTCATCCAAATGAGATGAGTACAAGATGAGTAAAAAACTTGGTTACCCTCTTTGGGTTGTATGTGCTCTGTAATATGTAACTGTTAGCCATCACCGAAGGAAACACTGCATAGCTCTGAGGGAGTGATTCATTGCAGGGGGGAACCATCCAGGTTTTCTCCAGAGGAAGGGAAAGAATTCTGCTAAATTAGACCTCGGAGAGTGGACCTTTGGCAGGGAACACACATGTTAATTTTGACAAATAGTTTCTTTTCCATGTGCAAAATCAGTTTCACAGTAGTTGTGTAGCGTATTTGTGGTTTCATACCACCCCAGGCAGCAGTGAGTCAACCTGCTAGTGAAAATAATGTGTTACATTGGGGTGTTTTCTGATTAATACCAGTATGGTTTTTCTTGTGTTCATGTTTAGAGTCTTGTTTAGGTTCAAGATCCCAGTCTCAACAGAGAAATTAATTTTGAATGATGACAGCTTTGTTGTTTATTCTAATGAAGAATGTCTAAGAAGACATGTAGGAATCAGGGAGATGGGGAAAGGTGTAAATAACCTAACACCAGGCCCACTTGTAATGGTCTGCCTCCAGTTAGATTGGTGGTATTTCTATTTCTATAGTAGTTTTTAAAAAAAGTTATTTTTCTCTTTGTCCTGAAAAAAGTATTCCTGTATACTTTCTTCTACACTAGTCCTAATAAATTAGACTTGGTATGAGTCTCAAATGGTACACCATCCTATTAAAGAGTTCCCCTGGACCAGGTGGTAGTGCCATGTGGGCACAGGGGAGCTGCTGAGATGGTAGAGGCAACTTGTTGCTGATGAGTCTGTTTAAGATAACTCTCAGGCGTCTTGATAGCTGAATGATCATAAAATGGTCAAGGTTGAAAGGGACATCTGGAGGTCATCAGGTCCAACCCCACTGCTCTGCCTTCTCAAGAGCTGGTTGCCCAGGACCATGTCCAGACCATTTGTTAAAACCTCCGAGGCTGGAGATGTTGCCCAGAAAGGTTGCTCAGGTAATCTGTTCAGTGCTTAGTCACCTTCACAGGAAAAAAAAAAAAAACGTGTTTTCTGGTGTTCAGATGGTACCTGCTGTTTTTCACTAAGTCCAAATCAGTAGGACCTCAGAGTGCCAGAACTGAACACTTCCTACTTTTTTAGGAGCATTTGACATTTACAATAAATTTTCATGCCTGGCAGTTTGTGGAACACAGAGAATGATCTGCAGCAATTACATGGTTTGGATTTGTAGCTAGTAGTGGTGAGATAGTAGAAAGCTTTGTATGGTAGAAGAAAATCATGGTACAATAGCAAACCCAGTAACCTGCTCTGAAGCAAAGGAAGCCCTTAAATAGGAGGAGGAATATTATGTCCAGTTCTGGGCCCCTCAGTTCAAGAAAGACAGGGAGCTGCTGCAGAGAGTTCAGTGCAGGGCCACCAAGATGATGGGATCGAACATTTCCCTTATGATGAAAGACTGAGGGAGCTGGGGCTCTTTAGCTTGAAGGAGACTGAGGAGTTACCTCATTAATGTTTACAAAGGGTGGGTGTCAGGAGGATGGAGCCAGGCTCTTCTCAATGATGTCCAATGACAGGACAGGGGCAATGGGTACAAGCTGGAACGTAAGAGGTTCCAAAGGAGGAATTTCGTCCCTGTGAGAGTGAAGGAGCACTGGCACAGGCTGCCCAGATGGGTTGTGGAGTCTCCTTCTCTGGAGACATTCAAAACCCACCTGGATGAGTTCCTTTGTGACCTACTCTAGGTGGTCCTGCTCTGGCAGGGGGTTGGACTAGATGATCTTTTGAGGTCCCTTCCAATCCTGAAGATTCTGTGATTCTGTGATTTTTTTTTTTTTATGTAAGAAGTTGAAGTTGAATTTGAATTAATGAAGGAGAAACTCACATAATATTCTTCAATGGTCTATCAGTAAAAAGAGAAAGCTAATGACTTTTAGTGTTTGTCTGGTACTGTTGCTGTACTTTTAGAAGGGACTTGATGCTTTTCACTGCTCAAATTAATATTAAAGGAGAGTTTTGGTTGAGATTTTTTTTAAGGAAATTAAACATTTTTGATTACAGCGTGTATTTTCTCTGTGTTATAAGGCACAAGCACATAAGATCCTTTAGCAACTTCAAGGCAGCAGAGATATATGGATAAAAGAGATGTAACTTTTTCAGGAGAAAACTGGTAATAGATAACATAAATGAACACGTGAGTAGGACTTTCTTGCAACTCAAAAGCAGAGTGTGCTCATAATTCCTTTTGTGGACCAGCAGCTCTCATTGCTTAAGCCAGACCAATACAATTTAGAAATACCAGGAATATAGAGCAAATGTCTGGATCTGTTTCACATATATTTGCAGGATTTGCATTCCTTTGAGGGGAAAACTTGATAAGTGTTCTATTGTTCTGTCACACATTTAACAGAAACCAAAATGACTCTTTAGTGAAACTTCTTAATGTTAGTGGGCTTTTGCTTGTAAATCCAGGAAAAGGTCTGTGACATTTATTCAATCTTAAATGAAAAAGCCTTCCTAGGACTCTGTGTTTGTGAACAAGATGTGTATGTGTTTGCACATCTACTCACATAGTTGGTCAGTTAGGTAGAGTACTGTCCTTAGTACTAATACTGATAAAGATTCTCACACAGTAATGTAGCCCTGAATTGGAAGCTGACACTTAGCTTTAACTCATTGGGAGTGTCCCTTTTATCAAAGGAAATAGTGTTATGCTGCCAGAGCTTTTGAAATGCTTTTCTTTGTCCCCACAAACTGCCTAGTCTTGCTTGACTTCACGTGCTTAGCACTGGACCACCTTAATTGTGATGACATGTAAGTGTGTGTAGCAGAGGACAAGTAAACTTGATGCCATCTAATTCAATCATTGCTATCAAACTAAATTTCCTGATAGCTTCATGCTACCATTGAGAAGATTATCCTTGGGGAAAATCTGCAGGTAAGAATATTATTTTGAAGATAGACCTAGAATTCCCCTACATTATTTCTTTAAACCACTCCTTCTGGAGGAATTCAAAGCACCAAGGAAATATGCATTCCCTTTTTTGTCTGTCTGTCCTCTGCAGTCTCATCCTGATCGATTTTTGGCAAGTGCTATGTGTACACAGTGTTTTTACTCCATGCCAATTAGAGAGGTTGGGAAGTGCTGCTGCCTTAGGAGTCCTGCAGCTGCAGCACATTTCAAGGCTTTCAACTGGGAAGATCATAGTGCTTCTCCTGTGGTCAGGGTGGGTAATTGAGTAGATACTCTGTTAAGAGGAACCAGAGGAGTAGGTGCACCTGGGAGGAACAAGTAAGATTAAGGGAGAATGCTGGAGAGGAGTGGAGTTAGTGGACTCTGAGTGGGTTAGGGAAAACAAAGGGGAGTTTGGGAGGGCTTTGATGATCGGAGTGGAGAGGCTGGACCAAACATTTCCCAGCAGCTGGCTGCTCTAACTAGAGCCTCTTTTAAAGGCAGGAGAACATTCCTAATACTGCTGCCGTACCTTTGCAGTATTGGACTTCAATCCTAACTTCTTTTCGACTCTCAGGAACTAATAAGCCCTAGCAAAGGTACCAAGAATGAAGGTGATTATCTGCCATCTCTTTACTAGCTCCAGGGCTCATCGCTGTAGTCACCATTGTAATTTCAGCTTCTTGTCTTGGCCTGCAATCAGACCATTGTGGATGTCAGGTATTAGTGTCAGATAAGTTTTATTTAACCTTTAGCTCACTTCTCTGCAAGTTTTGGTGTTGGGAAGAGTATTCAATTTGAAGTCATGGGAAAAAGAATAGTGCTTTTCTTTCTGAAGAAGGGGTAAAGGCTTAGTTAAGAAGTAAAAGATACAGAATTGAGCAAATTTCTTAACATAACTTTTTATATGATACATAGAAGTCTGTGAAACAGGACCTAAAGCAAGTTGTAGCAATCCCTGTTTCCGTTCAAGTGTCAGCTGGAGTGTGAGAGAATAGACAGCTTTGCACTAAAGGCACTAAAAGGCTTTAGGAATATGCAGCTGTGGTGGGCTCTGTGTTCCAAACTTTTTCAGTGTTTAGAAGCCCATGGAAGAGGCAGTGTTTGCATGATTCCTTTGAAAGACTGTAAAAGTGACAAAGAGTTAAGCGTTTACATACTCTTCAATGATGTCAGTTTTTTACAGGCTTGTAGCAAAAATGTTCTATTAAAAATGATTCAAAAAAAGGACAAAGCACTGATAGCTTTGGTCAACAAACCAAAGGGAATTTAGTTAAAACATCATTGTATAAATCTGATATTCTTTATCATTTGAGATGTACAAAAAAACCCAGTATCTGATATGAAAATTGTTTCAGAAGAGGAAAGGTAAAGGGAATATGAGGGCTCTTTTTTGAAATCTAAATATTGCAGGAACACATGTGTGTCTCAGGATCCAAAACTGGCTTTCTGTTTGGATTCCTCATAAATTTATTCTTTTCCATCTGACAGACAGCCCAGAGTGGTTGTAGAATCTCCAGTCTAGGAGATGGTCAGAACTTGACTACACAACTTCCAGAGCAGCCTGATGTAATGCTGAAGTGTTAGTCCCACTTTGAGTGTGGTCTCTTTTGATGGTGGTTCTTAATATGTGATGAAAGTAAGCACGTGCAGATATTAAAATAGACCAATGTTTTAATAAGCTGTGTTTTAAAACCCCAATATGTAGGTTGATGATAGTGTTGATCCAGTTTGGCTTTGCCTTAGGCTATTGTTTGTTACTCTGTACTAGGGTCTTAGAACTCTGTGTGAGAGAGCACATGGTGGTAAAATGAAGTCTGGCCTTTTCTTGTCCTCTGTGTCCCATTCTGCATTTGGGATATAAAAGGACTGTGTTATGTACTTGGGTCTGTGAACTTCTGTAGAACCTGAAGATAGATTCCAAGCAGTCAGAGTAGTTCCTAATAAACCAGAAAATTAAGGATGCAGAAAAACTATAAAATTTCTTTTTTTTTTTCTTCAGATGGTTTTAATGTCTTCCTACCTTATTTGATTTTAGTGTTAATTATTGTTTATCTTCCATGAAGTTCTGTACCTTTTGGGCACTCTGATTAATAAAAGGTAAAGGTTCAGAAGGTAATTAAATTCCTCTGAGAGTGATTTTAAAAAAAAAAAATCTTCAGAGGGAGACACTTTTTGGCTTCTTTCTACAGTAAAAAAAAAAAACAAACAACAATTTAGTTGATATTAGCCCTTTAAAAATAGCTATATCCTTTAATGGAAAAGATCAATTGAAAAGCATAGCTTGATTGTATGTAAGGCTACAAAATAGATAAGCATAGTTAGAAGAAAACGAATCTTTAAGGTTTTACATTAAAACTTACATCCAAGAAAGGGGCCTCACTGTATATAAAAGAGCCATAAGACAGATAGTAGGAAGTGAATATAAATTGCTGCATTTATATGAGAAGTTACTTGTATTTGGAGGAAAAGAGCCCCTTCCCCTTTTATCTGAAGTAATACGTAAATAACATTTATTCACAACATGAAGAGAACATGTTCAGTGCTGCTAATGATCTCATTGGAATTTTACCTCTATTTTGTATCAAAATCTCTTGCTATAGATGTGTTTTAAAGGCTATTTTGCTGGTAATTGGAGACTGACACACCGTAGATAAATATCCAAGTGTATCCTAGCAAATAGTGGAGAGACTTTCGTCACCCTTCCTTCCACCCCAACAGAGTTAATGCTCAGATATCAAGTAGGATCCTGCCCTATGAAAGTGTAGAATGAAATATCAGCATATTTCCAGTGAGAGAGATTTTCTTTGAACATTCTTTCCTTTTATCCCTAACCTGAACCAATTGACTCGCCAAATTGTGCAGAGCTTCTCTCTCAGATCCTCGATGGAGAGGTCTGAGGTAAGAGTGGTGGAAAACCATGTAGATACAGGAAAGTTAAATTATGTCTTTTCCAGATACATTAAAAAGGAAGGAGTAAGGTCAAAAACTAGTTTCTTTGATTGAGTTTGATTTTGTAGCTTGTTACCATGAATGAAATCATTATTTCAAGTGTGTTTGAAGTTTCAGACTGGATGTCTTTTAAAATAAGTTTTAAACAGAAATCATGACAGAATTTGCCAGTCACATACGACCGAGCAAACAATCCTGTTCCATAAAAGCAAGGATACATCAGATTCATGTGTAATTTTTCCTGTTATATATCTTTTTCAAGTTGTTTAACGGTCTGGATATATATATATATATTTTTTTTAGACCGTTTCAAAGGCAGGAAATTGTTTTTGAAGAATATTTACATAAGAATGTTACCCAGTGTAAGGAACAGGGGCTCTGTGTTGTTCCAGTGAGATGGACACGTTCCTGAGAGTTTCCCGTCAGCCAGGGGAGCTGTGGGCTTTGCAGGTGGGCTGAGGGGCAGACTGAGCCTGGTCCCCTGCCAGCCTCAGCAGCAGCTCTCCCCCTGCCCACCACACAGCCTCTCACTTGTCTTGCTTGGGATGAAAAGTCCTTGAACACTTGACGTTTTTCAAAGTTAATGTCTTGTAAACTCTGAAATTTGATTTAACACCAAACACCTTTTTAACGTTTAGTTTTCTGATCTTAGTTGTCTGATTTCTGGCCCTCATCTGTACATCTTGCTTTGAGGCTGAAGGCTGCAGAACCTGCTCTCTGAAGCCGTCGTTTTGTTTCAGCTGAACAGCACGGGCTGGGAAGGATCCGAGTCTTGACGCTGCCTGTCATCCCCTTGGCATGGCACACAGATTCTTGGTAGTCCACCAGCAATGCTACATGGCTTTGAAAGCAGACACTCACAGTGTTCTCAGAAAGAAAAGTTTGTAGGTGATGAAAGACAAAGGCATGAGGAACTGCAGATGGTTCTGATCATCCTTCCTATACATGCTGTGCTAATGATACACTGGTTGCAGCTTCTACTTCCATTTCCTCCTTGGAGTTGTATTCCCTGCCTGTGTCAGCGAACCTGAAGCCTGCTGCTGTTGTTCCTAGCAAACAGATTTATAGGCACTGGCAAACAGAAAGGCTTTCAGATTAAGAGATCCTCTCAGCCACAGTTGTCCTTTCTGTTTATTGTCTTACAAGATAACTACAAAGGTAGTTGTCTTGCCCAGTTCTACAGTTTCCAGTTCCTATTTTTAGTCTGATTATTTCTGGGATGTAGTAACGCAGCTGAAAAAGCCAGACAGGTCCTGAATGTGTGGCTGAAATGATATTAGAAACAGTACTTTTATAAACTTAAGAAGCTGGCAGTTTCACTTTTGTCTGTTAATTTCTTCACAAAACTTTACAGGGAAGCAGCACCAAAAGACGCTTTGCATTATATTGGATACAAGAATGGTATTTGGAGTATTTCCAGTGATGTGCTGTATTACAAAGATTATAAATTGCAGCTAACACCAAGTTTGTAAAGTGATTGGGGTTTTTTTTTTTTGTTCTACAGTGAAATACATGGTATAAGAAATTAAAAATTGGGGGATGGTTACTCCATATAATGGAGAAGCTTAGAAAGAAAACCAGAGAGATTTATTCCAAGGTGGTGAAGTCTTCAGCAGTTTTTATAAGGAGCATTTCAAGTTTATTCGTGAGGCTTTACAAATTCTGCACTGACATAAACATACTCCAGCCATTTTCTTAGTGACAACTTTGTTGCAGTATGTGTCTGCAGCTTCTGGGGGGTTGAATTGTGTTGGTAGCGTGCTTTTTGTGTCCTAGCGTTTGGTCCTTACTTTGGGCTATGGGGTGTTTCTGTACAAGGAGTTAAGTACTGCCTCTCCCAACTTGAGTGCTCATCTCTCTCAAAGCAGGGCTGGCATGTGTCAGCGTTCAGAGAAGAGGTGGCCAACACAAACTTCTGTGAAAGACTTGAGCCGGTTTTACTTTTTCCTAAAAACAGAAAGTGTATCAACCAGGAAAAATCTGTGCTGCCAACACAGCCTGAGCGTGTTCCAATGTACTCTTTGAGGAATCCCTATGGAAGTTCATTTTCTGTGTTCTTTTTTGGCTCTCGGTAGGAGTTCCAGTAACGAACTGGAGATCACTAACCCCCATTCTAATCTGGGAACTATCACTTTTTTTTAAATAGTTGGGGCATAAAAATATCTCTTGATTTATTTATTCTTTTAGTATTTTAACTTAACAGAAGCCTTGAAAGTCACCGAGTCTTGCATTCCATGGTGCCATAGCAGGATCCACATTCCCGTGGACAAAAAGCCACACAGATACCTGAGAAGAAAATTGCTCTCCTCTACATTAGGTTTTTACTGCAGGCAGCAACTGGCCACTGAATGGTCAGTAGCTTAATCATCTAAAAATCTGACGAATTCATGTTTAGGTTGTTTAGCCTATTAAAATGACTTAGGGCCTTTCTCTGGCATGCATGAAACCCTCCCATGCTACTGATTCACTTACCCTTTACGTGGAGGCAGCTCACATTCTAGCTAAAACTAGAGTTGAAGGCAAGGGATTTAATAACGGTGTAACTGGGAACTTCTGCAGCAGCTTCCTGAAGAGGCTCTCAAAAAGAAAGTTCCAAAGCTACTTTCCCTTTCCCCTGAAATCTGTTGATCTCATATGTGAGAACAGAAACTAAACTGATGTGAATTTGACAAGCAAAATGAGAACGGTTGTATATGATACCATTGAACTACTTGCCCAGATGACATTAGGATTGCATTTTTTTTTTCTAATTGGTTTTTTATAAATGTCTAGATTTACTTTTTTTCACTTTGGGTGCTGACAGTAAGTCTGGAAAGCATTTCACCATTCCTTTACCAACTTCTCTATTTATTTGAAGAATAACGTAATTTTGTGGACAGAGCCAAGTGTATGGGGCTGCTCTTTCAACAGTCCTACAGCTTTTAGCAGAATATATCACTTAAAACCCTTTCATTTTCAAAAAGCATCACCTTTCTGAGATGAAGTTTGCATATACATTGCATTGATTTAACTTTTGATTTTTACAGACCTAGATCAATACCTGGGACTGACAGCACTCTTTAAAGTGCTTAGTTCAGTTTTGCTTAATTTGTGTTTAGGCAAATGGGTTGTCACCAGTTTGTTTTAAATTTTAGTAAACCATCCTGAGTTTCAGTGAAAGTACCAAATTAGCATATTAGCATTGATTTAGTGTGACTTATGGATGCTTTTTAAACACTAAAGCAAGCACTAGTTTTATGTAGAGAAAAACTCAAGCTACAGTCCAGGCACACAAGATTTATCTTAAGCTTTGTGTATGCAAGAAAGGGTTAGTCACTATAGCTGTGCTGGCTTAACAGTACCAGTAAAGCCCCCTTTTCTGGCTCTGTTTTCTTACTAAAGCAGCTTCTGTTGCTGTGGTTTATTGTCCAAGTGAAATAAGTTACAGTTGTAGAAATGCTTTTTGACCCAGATGATAGTCTGTCTGAGAGCTCTGCCAATATGGAAAAGGTTATTTTGCCTCCAAGCAAGGCAAGAAGCTCACAGTTTAGGGTAGGCCAAGGTGGTTATTGGAAATGTCATGATAGTTTAAATATCACTAGCAGTTTCACTGATTTTTTTTTTTTTACAAGAGGCATAGAGCTACCCTGTAGTAGTAGAGTAGAAAAATGGTTCAAATCCTTCCCACATCCAAACTCTTTTGCTATTTAAGTGTAACCACATAATCAGGTTTCAGAGAATGATAGCTGTGTCTAATCCTTGGGGTTTGATTGACTGGTGTGATTAGTCAGATGAAATGTGGTCAGAAATCCCCTTTAGCTGTAGTGCAGTTACCTAATAGCTATTGACTTTGGCACAACTTGTGAAGTGTACCTGAAAAATATACATTCCTCTTGTCTTGGAGTTTACAGAACGTTTCGGCTCTACGTTGAAGTCTTTTAAGTTTGTCTTTAAAAATTAATCCTAGGAAATCTTACCAAGAATTTTATAGTTGCATTTATAAATTCACCCTACAAAGCGTGCCAGACGGACCACAAATTTCATGCCATGTGTATTGTGCAACAGTTTTCTACAGAAACAAATTATGAGGAACCTTTTGTTACAGGAAAAGGCTCAAACCCACCTCTTGCTGTTAATAAGCAGGCATGAGAGATGAGCCATAGAATTATCCTGCATAAGCTGCCGACTGTCATCAGTTACCAATAATCCCACATTCTTGGGATTGTGATTTCCATAAATATGAAGAGCAGCATTACAGCAACAGAGATCTACCGTGGCTGCTACCTCAGAGGAACTGGATGGTAGACTGGTTGAGGGCTAGATGCTACGTGGTTGGTCAGTCTACAAGGTCTCTTCACTAATGGGTCTTCCCCTATCCATTTTCTTCCAGTGGAAACTTTGTTGTTAGTCAACTCTCCTAAAAGCAGGTTAATGAGGCAGTGGATGTCATTGGATAACTACTTTACAGATTCAGGCATGGTTTGGAAGTACTTTACCATTAATTAAACTATATTTATTCATATGTTTTAATTTTCAGCCAAGTTTTGAGAGGTTTTACTCCTGTTGTTACTTCAAGTTATTGAAATCTGCATAGGAAAATCACACAGAGTTTCTGTAAAGCTACACAATCATCCTGGAGATTTCAGCTGCTTAGGGAACTCTCCACTGTTCTGCAGAAAACAGGGCAGGGGAAAAAAAAGAAGGAAAGAAAAGTCAGTGGTAAAAATACATTACAGCAGTCACAGACCTAAAATCCTCTGGCCTGAGTTATTTGTAAAATGTGTTGATACCTCTGAGGGGAGGGGACTGGCTTTTTTTTTTTTGGGGGGGGGGGGGGGGGGAGATAACCCAAATGAGAATCATAGGAGACATTAAATTTTTCAACTAAAAACTGTTGCAGAGACTGTAAATGGAAGAGATGGATGTACCTTTCATACAGGATGTTTATTAATTTTTATGGGGTTTTTAATGGGTCTGGAGTGTTTTCTCATTCATGGAAGCAGTAAAACTTTCACAGAATTCTAAGCCTGTCCTTTTCAACTCCTGCTGTTGTACCACTCCTATCTTCCCTTCATCGGTTTATTAGTGTGCAGCATTAGCTAGCCTTAAGGCACTGACCTTTTACAGTGCTGATACAAGGTTAAATCCTTTCTGAGCACTCATTGTTATTGCTGGTGAGATTGCAGAAAGTACAGGGAACTCTGGCCCTCTGGGTCACGTTCTCCAATGGTGAGATAATTGCCTGCAGGTGAAGAGAAAAATGCAATTTGAGATCTTCAAAGCTTCCAAACCAGGTGTGCATTGCTGAGTCAAGAGCAGGTATTGACAGGTCACCTCTTTAGCATTGACAATCTTATTCCTTAGCAGAAGAAGCTTTGAAACCATTAGTTATCAGTCATGAGCGCAAGCATGCAAATGACTGTAGTAACTCCATGAAATTTGACTTCTTGAAACTTCTTTTGGAATGCCTTGGACAATGCAATGTAGCAACAAAACTATTCTGAGTATAGATTGTTTATGGAAAGATGACTACCCAGCTTTTTGAGTTTGAAACAAGATGAGGTCATGTTATCAAGTGCTATTTTATCAGCAGCACGTGGTTAAAAAAACCAGGCAGGTATGTAACTTCTTTAGAAAGAAGGAAGAAGAGCAACATAGCTTATGAATTATATTGTTACAGCTAATCCCAACACATTTAGAAGTTTAAAAAACCAGAATAATTTGGGTTAAAATCTGTGGATTTGAAGAAGTATTCCAAGTTATTGCAAATTAAGAGAATTTTTGTTAAAGAATTGACTGAAAATCAAAGTGCTTGTAACATTATTTCTTTACATGTAAAATAGTCAACATCATATATTACTCTAGAGCTTTAACATTAATTCTTTGAGGTAACTAATGCTGTTTTTCATCTGTCTGCTGTGAGGGCTGTATTGCAAGGTGTTCTTTTGCTTGCCTAGAAATAGGTCAGTGAAGTTGGCCTATGTATTTTTGAAATCAAAATGGTTGTAGTGTATTGAAGACTGGTGACTACTTAGATCTGGCTTTCACAGACTAACGCTCCCACCTTTTATTTTATTTTGTTTTTTTCTGAGGGTGTTATACTTTGCTAGGCAAAGGGCAACATCTTCGCTGGAATGTGCTGACTAGAATTTAATAAAGATTAAACCGTGTAGCAAGTCTGTTCAGATTTGGTAGAAATAAATACTCACACCAGGAGTTGAAAATTGAACACAACTTTTGGAAGGCCCTCTGTTCTGTCTGCTTTGACAGGAAAAGTACCCTAGGAAGTGCTGAAAAAATACTGAATATTATGGGAAGGGGGGAGTCCCATCATAGTTGCCAAGTAGGTCTTTTTCACTTGTTAGTTTCTGTTTGCATTCTGAGATGTTGGGAGGCTGAGGTCATAATTTCCTGAGCATTTCTTCTGATTTAAAGGCTGTTTTTTAAGTACCATCTATCCCTTTTCCTGCCTTTCCATTCTTTTGTGTAGCAACAGAATAAAGAGAATCAGGGAGCTGATCTGGATTACAGGTAACCTTGATTTCTGCAGCTGCACAAAGTGGTGTGCATTGGAGTTGCTGGGGGATCGTTAGGGAAGTTCTTGTAACACATATGTTCACCAAAGTTCAGTATTCATTTACCACACGTGGTTTAAACTCCATTTGGAATAAATAAAATGGATCTTTTAAGTACTCTGGGGAAGCCCAGCCCTTCACTGACTAACATAGAGATAACTGGAAGGGACTTACCTCCTTAGGATAAAGCTTGCCATTGAATTCTCTTTTGGATGTCTATACAGATTTCACACAGTTACAATTTTGTCTGAAAAGCAGTTCTGACTGCATCATTGTGTTACAGCAGATCTGGTTGGCAGGGACCTCTGGAGGTTGTCTGGCCCAAGTCCTTGGCTCAAGCAGGGCCACCTAGAGCCAACTGCCCAGGACTGTGTCCAGACAGCTTTTGAGTATCTCCAAGGAAAAGGCTCCATAACCTTTCTGAGGAACCAGTTCCAGTGTTTGGTCACTCTCGTAGTAAAAAAAGTGCTTCCTCTTGTTCCAGACATATGTCCTATATCTCACGCTGTGCCTGTTACCTCTGGTCCTGGCACTGGGCTTCACTGGAAAGATCCTGGCTGTGTCCTCTTCACATCTTCCCTTACAGTGTTTATATGCTTCAGTGAGATCCCCTTGAGCCTTCTCTTCTCCAGGTCAAACAGCCCCAGCCTTTCTTCATATGTGAGGTGCTCAAGTCCCATAATCATCTTTGTCGCCCATGATTTCACTCCCCAGTACATCTGTGTCTCTCTTGTACTGGGAAGCCCAGCACTGGGCATAGCACACCAGGAGTGGCCTCACCACCTCCCTGACTGACCTGCTGGCATCACTTTGCCTAACGCAGCCCAGGATAGCCATTTGCCACCTTTGCACAAGTGCATGTTTCTGGCTCCTGCAAAACTTGGTGGAAGCCCAAAACATTTGTAGGTAAAACTCTTGCACATCTGAATTAGTCCCTCCAATTAATCTTTTGAGTTTTGTTAATATAGCTGAATGGCTTTAAGTTTGAGAAAGACTTGAGTCAGTTGTGTGTTTCAGTGAGATTTCGCAAATTGCTCTCATTGGTTTTTTAATCAGTAAAAGTAACCTGGATGTATAGAGTGTCTTTTGAATTCCTTAAGTCTAGCACATTATTTCTGAGAGTTTAAATCACTATTCCATTAGACCCTGAATTCCACCATTTTACACGTTCTGTTGGGTGTTGTGGATCCAGCCTTTATAGTTTGTTCACAAATGGGTGTTTTATCCCTTGTACACCAAGTACACTTACCCATGGTTTTGATTACATTCAAATAATAGGTTTGAAAAGAATATCCAGATTTACAAGTCTTACAATAAGGATGTTCAAGTCCTTTAGAATATGAAACAAACTGCATAATTTTTATAAACCAGTAGCTCTGTTCCTCTCCCTGCTCTGCTGAGCATGCAATTCTGCAGGCTGCATACAGAGTCTTCCCAGGCCAGGGGTAGTTCTCGGATTCCTTTCTTGGAGATTGCTCTGTATTTGCCAACAGGAATGCTGGAAAAGTTTGCAATACTGAGCCAGGCAAAAAAAAAAAAAAAGGCTTCCCACCACTTTCCTCTTAATATTTTACTGAAAGCCTGTAGCTATCTTGAATAATTTATAAAGAAGCATATTAGGAAGCTGAGAACTTCTGTTTTCAAGGAATTTTCTGTGAAGATTGCCTTTATTATCCCACTTTTTTGAAATTAATACTAACAGTTCAGTCTTATTAATCTGCCTTTAGTTCTGTTTTCTTTTATACTCTGAATAACTTGTTTCCTGAGTAAATACAAAGCTTTATTGTGCTGTTTTCTACAGAGTCGTAAACTGACAGAGTCACAGACCTGCCGTATTTTTGCTCTCTGATTTATAATCCAGCATGTGCAGCAGTAGTGTTACTGCTCTCGGTGATGGAGCTTCTCTGGTGAGGGGATTGTGGTGGAGGCTAAAGAGACACAAACTGTAGGTGCATATAGATGGTGTTTTAAGAAGACATTTGGCTTATTTTATTACATAGTGGGACAGTTTTAGAAATGTGGCTTTTAAAAACATGCACATTCTCCCTGACATTGACTGTTTCTTTGTGTTGTAGACTGGATTAATGCTTGCTGAAGTTATTACCCTCAACAGCTTTCACTGACCAAGAGACAAGAATAACAATTCATTTCAAAATGAAGGCAAATTCAAGGCTGTTTAGAAATGGTATAACTCTGAGTAGAAAAGATCTGTAGAGTCTGTAGGTTTTAGTTTGACCTCAGTCTTATCTCTTCAAGTGGGGTACAGAGCAAAAAAGTTACAGTTGGGGGTTGGACTAGATGATCTCTAAAGGTCCCTTCCAACTCTACCATTCTATGATTCTGTGACCATTCTATGATACAGTTTCCCTGTAAATAGAAAAATTCTCTTGGTCAACTCAATTTCTTCAGTGTTCAAGAATGTAGGGCTGGTATCCAAATCAAAAGACAACCTTTATGTGAAATACCTTAATTCAGCAAAGTTCTGGGATGGAGAAGGTGCTGCCAGTTACAGCAGAGACCACTGAGAAACCTTTGTTTTCCATAGCAAAAACTGATGCTGTGACTGCAGGAATGTGCAGATTTCCTTCTTTTTGTGTAAAGTTCACTGACTGTGGATTGAATTTTATATCAACTGTATTCCTCTTCTGATAGCTGTGACTATGGAAAAAACTTTGGCACAATTCAAAGGAATTAAAATGTGTAATCAGATCTTAGGAGCAGCTCTTCTGTTTCTTTTACTCAGTGTTAAAGTATTGAGAGAAGTATTTGGGGGCATTATGGAATTAGATGTTCATTTAATTTGCTGAGTATTTTGCCTAGTATTCACTGGACTGTGTCTTAGTGCCCTTTATGTGCAGTATAAAATGTTAGTGGGACAAATACTCCTTTACATGTTTCGGTGGCAGACATCTGCTGTGCAGACCAAGGTTGCATATTTTCAGTGAAGCTATAATACTTTGCCTTTCAGCACAGATTTCAGAGATGCTAGTTCCCACAGTCTGCCTCCTGTTTCCCCTTGTCTTGGTGCCTGTTATCAATATACAACATTTTTTTTTCCCCAATAAGGTTACATTTTTTAAGCAGCCCTGTGAAGTGTTGCCTTTGGGGGAATTTGGGAGCCATCTCTTCTAGGAGATACAATTTCCTTTGTTCTGAATGCATCTCCATGCTTTGCTGAGGACAGACAAAAGTGCTCCCATCAAAGGAGGACACTCTGGCATGGATTTCTGTCACGTGTCAATGAGCCATCACCCATTGCTGTTCACAAGTAGTTCGTAATTCTCTCTGAGTAGACAAGGTTTTTGAATGTTCCTGTTCTTTATCTGACAGAAATATTTATAACACTTTTGCCAAAGGCAGTGTTTTTCAAGGCTTAGCTTTCCTAGTGCCAAAGACTTGGTAAAAGCAGAGATTGTGGCCTCCAAAAGCCAAGTACTAGTAGGCATGAAAGGCTACTGTGGTGATAGAAAAGAGTTTTAAATCTTTTGTATTTGTTCACACAGTGTTGCAGTGTAGAAAATCCTGCCTTTAAGCTTCATTAGCTTCATAAGACTGCAAACTAAGAGCCAAGTGTTCTATGTATTTAACTTGTAAGACAATTAGCAGTAAGGTTGAAATGCAGATTACAAGCAAGAAAGAAAATAAAATTGTGTTTTCACCCTGGAACAAAGTAGTGTGAGACCCCCTCACTCTGCAGCACCCCACACAAGCCTGGGCTGGAGGTTTAAGGTCGAAGAAAAATGCCAAATCCTTTGAGCAATGTGCCAGAGGATGGATTGGCCTATACAAATGCGTAATAACTATGGGCTGCCAGACAGTGAGACCTTTGCCATGCAGCATCTCTGCCATCCATCCCTCAGCACTCCTCTGCCTGCTGGGGTGGATGCCCTGGTGAAACTTCTGAGGCAGAGCTGAGAAGTTTTTGCTCTCTTACTGCATGGTGGTGTGGTACAATGAAATGGCTGTTCTGGGGTGCAGGGATGAGGCCCGAGGCACAAGCTGTAGAATACGTTGGATCACTGAAATCTGGGGTTCTAGGAGATGGGACTTGCCTTCCCAGTGCATGCTTGCCATCGAGTGTTGAGTATGTTCAAGCCCAACATGAAGCAAGTATGTAGTTAGTGGATGTGGTGCTTATGGCAGCTCTTCCACACACAAAGGGCCCAAGTCCAAATGTTAATATTGAATATGCCATTTAAATGAGAAACAAAGCAGCTTTGTGATGGGTTGTTGTGGGAACATTACTTGGTCTTTACAGTTGTGCTTTAAAATTCATATGATTCTCAGGTTTTTTTATCATCCACTTGAAGTAGCACAGACTGAGTTGCAGAGCTGCTTACATGTAAGAACCTACAGGCTTGTGTAAAAATTGCCTGAGTGGCTTCACTTTGCAGTACTATTGGCTGAAAAATGCTAGATATGCAGTGTATGCTCTGAACAACTAATTGTTAGGTTTCTGTATGGCATCTCTGCAGCCACCTAAACTGTGTCTCCAAAGTAAGCTCCCTGCTTCCATCACCATCTGCTTTTAATTTGCATTTATTAACAAAGTTAATGACAAAATCTACCACTGCTGTAATTTCAGCTCAGTTTGCTGTTGTGGAGAGTGCCTTTTCCTGGATTCCCATAGTTGTTCAACTTGACAGCAATCCTCCTGCCCGTGTCCCATTACACGCTTACAAAACCTGTGTTATTCCACCACATGGCTGATTCCAGTGAGACACAGTTCCCCTCACCTGTTTGGATGTGGATATGAGAAGCAGCAGTGTCTGTGTGGGCCGGGCTGTGGGAGCAGAGGGTACGTGTGTGGGCACTGTGTGCTGTGCTGGGCAGCTGCAGCCTGTGCCCATCTGTTCTTGTAAGTGACTGGGCAGAGCCCCTGACTGCTCTCCAGGACCTGCTCAGGGTGCAGGCTTGCAGCAGTCTTCTAAACACCACAGTCTGGTCTGAACCTTGTAGGGCCAGGTCAAATGTGGTTTCCTGTAGTGGGCAGGGGAGTGAGATGTGCTTGCATAGGGAACTTGTGGGGGGTTTCCCACAATAGTCTGTGCCAGGACATTTTCCACGCCTGTCATGGTCCAGGTTTCAGCTGGGATAGTTAAATTTCTTCCTAGTAGCCACCACAGGGCTGTATTTTGGGTTTATGCTGAAGAGACTGTTAGTAACGCAGGGATGATTTAGTTATGGCTGAGCAGCACTTGCACAGCATCAAGGTCGTTTCTGCTTCTGACCCTGTGCTGGATGAGTGTGGGCTGGGGTGGGGAAAGTGGTGTGTGCACAAGAAGCAGGGAGGGAGCATAGCCAAGACAGCTGACCTAAACTAGCCACAGGGCTATTCCGTACCACAGGATGTGATGCCCAGTATAGAAACTGGGGGAGTTGGCCAGGAGGGGCAGGTTGCAGTTGGAGCAGTGGTCAGTGGGTGGTGAGCAGCTGCAGCGCCCATCACTTGCCCGTTCTTGGGTTTGTTTGTCTTAATTACTATTTTTTTTTACTTTATTCTTCTTACTATTATTGTATTTTATTTTAGTTACACTTGTTCTTATCTTAACCCACGAGTTTTGGTGGGTTTTTTTTTGATTCCCCTCATCATCTGATGAGAGTTCTGGAGAGGGAGTGTAAGCAAATGGCTGTGTGGGGCTTCATTGCCATCAGGGCTTGAACCACAACAGTAACCCAAAGCAGACAGGATTGCAGAACGTTTAAGCTTCAAAGTAGGATTTTCTTTAAATCACCAGTTTTAATTGTTCTAGTAATGTTGTGGACTGTGCTGTTAACTTAGAACTTGCCATTTTATGAACAGATCATTCATTTTTTAAAAGTGGAGGCAAATTAATACCAGTGTTTAAAGTCATTGTGAGGCTGCATCCAGTTAAAGATGCCTTTTGTTTTGCTTAGGAAAGTAGGAGTGGCTCATAAGAAACACCTGCATCCAACTAGTTTTGATGTCTGTAAGTTCTTTGAGGTCTCAGTCAACTTCTTTGATTTGTTCCATCTTGTTTTATGTCATCCAGAAAATCTTCAGCACAAAACCTTCATGAACCAGAATAAGGAAGCAACACTAAATACAGCTGTTAATACCTCCTTACAGCAATGTCAGCACAGTTCCCAGACATTGCTTAAAGTGCTCTTTTCTCTTTTTTCCAGACCTAAAGATTTCCGAAGGAAGTAATAACAACAGAAGAAGAAATGCTGTCAGGAATGTGCAAAAACAGTCTTCTACCATGGAAGCACCTGTGCATCTCAGCCAGCATCTCGAGACAGAATGTTTCTGACGGCTGTTAGCAAACTTTATTTGAAATTGCTATAGAAATCATTGTAAATACCACCTGCATTCTGTGCTGGATGATCTGGTATTTGTTAATTACATTTATTTTAGTGCTATTATTAAAGAATTGATACATTTTTAATGAGTAAGTGCATCTGATGGAAACAGCAGGTGGTTTGGTGAGAGGAAGTGTCCTGGACTGTTCAACCACCTGGTCGGCTGTCCGGGAGAAACGGGATCTGTCCTCACACAGCTCAGGTGAGAGAGTGCCCCTCTGTCTTCCTGGAGAACTCATTCTCTGTTTAGGGGACGTAAATAAAAAACAGTGGCTTGAGCTGATTCTCAGTAGCCTGTGTGGTTTCTGAAAGCCTCGAGCACGGAGCGTTTATACTGTATGAAATCGATGAGATGTTCCTGAATGCATGTCCGTGCAGGCCTGCAGTTCCCTTTATGTTTTAGTGAATATACCCTTTGAAATTATGGTGGGGGGAAAAAAAATCAGACTTCTCCCAGAGCTGAGTTCCCTTAGATGAACGCAGTCCTTGAGTGAGAGCAGCACAGGCAGCAGGCACATGTGCATGCACACTCTGCTCCTGGTGCAGGTAAGAAAAACCTCCACCTTGGAGGACTGAGGAGGTGGTTAAGATTTGTGCTGGTTCTTTTTTCTAGAAGGAGTTTTTCTGCAGCACGTGCTCTAACAGTGCTTCACCCTGTTCATTATGACCTAAGGAGCATTTGGTCACTCACTGTACTTTTTCATCCTGAGTCTTAGGCCCTGTTTTGATATGGTGTGCCAAATGGTATGCTTGGAACCCCAAAAATGAAGCCAAGGGGAAGTGAGTTTGTGCTTTTGTGCTTACAGGGGACCTGTCTGCTGCAAGGAGGAAAACTGCAGCAGTCACAGTGCCTGGAATTCCTTGGGTGCTGGGAGAGGGACATTTTAGTTCTGGCAGAACTTGCTGGAATACAGCAGAGCGGCAGGGAGTTTGGAGGTAGAGCTGTCTGCTGGATTGCATCCCGAGGGCAAACCCCACTGGCAGGAGAGCTGTGCCCCAAGAAACATGCAAGGCACGTGGGCAGGTCCCAGACAGTGCAGCAAACAAGTACTGCTGTGGAAAATAACCTTCCTGTTTCTCCCTTGTGCCAGCCTGCTCTGCACTTCACTGTGTTGAGTGACAACACCAAGGTTGATTCTTTTCTATTTTCTAGCTACTGAATGGTATTAAGTAGACTCCTAATAGTGCTTCCTTCTTGATCTGGAGCTGCGAGGTGATTGTCAGCAGGAGAGCTGATGGCAGTGCTGCTCCCTGCCCCCTGAAAGCACAGCATGTCCCCATGGCAGGGTGCCCCAGTGACTGTTCACCAAGCCCATACCTGCCTGGGGCTGTGCAGGGTGTTGTCTGAAGCAGTGCTTCCTCTGCAGGCATCAGCCCCACCACGCCCACATGTTGTTCAAGAGCTTACTGAGCTGACAAGCAGTAAAGGCAGACCACACAGAGAGACCCACTGCTGCTCTTTCCCTCTTGAGCCCGGATCTGATTTTGATTCAAGTCACAGGAACACGCCTGCCTTACTTAAAGAATACATTAGAGAGCAAGGCAGTAATGTTTTTATTATGAAAACCAAATGAGGAAACTCAAGCATATAATGATGCAAAAATAAGTCTTAAAAACAGTTTTACTTCTGCGAATTACTTCCCTGAAGTCCCCTCTTGCTTTTCGGTGCAGCAAGCCAAAGCTGTTGGGTAAGTAAATGAAGCGTCTGTTGTTTTCTGTGTAGAAGATGCTGATACGTTACCAAACATTTACAATTTCTACAAGCATCATGTAAGAAGAAAAACATCGTTTTATTTATAATGCAATTTCATTATATGCAATCGGTCATGTTCCTGTGCGACCTGATCTAGGTGAACCTGCTTCTGCAGGGGTGTTGGACTAGATGATCTCTAAAGGTCCCTTCCAACCCCTACCATTTTATGACTGATTCCTTTGGCATCCAGATGGGCTTATCCCAGGAAACATTGCTGCCCAATGAACATGTAGACTGCATTTCCAGGTCAGTAACCACATTTAGCTCAACTAGTAAAAGTGTATTTAAAAGCAACAAGTGAAAGTAAAGGCTCTTTGTTGTGTGAGGACACAGTACATGTGCTTTATTGGTAAGATCGCGGTGGCATCTGCTGTTCACCATGTGCTAAGTACTTCACAGTCAGGAACCCAGTTTCTTCAGGCTATCTGGAAAAAATACAAGATGCTCCTGATTACCCAAAGGCTGAATTTTGGAGAAAATGTTGACCATATGTGTCTGAATCTTACTGGTTTTAGTAAACATACAGATCCTGGATAATATTTTTCTAGCTTGGTAATGCCCACCAAGTAACTTTTTATTAGCAGGGTATGCCCAGCAAGTGCATGGATGAGCAGGGATATGTGAAGCATTCGGGTCAGCAGGATGCCAGTAAATGTCATGATAAAGCAAATTAAATGGTGCAGTTAATGTTTATGCTTTAGTGTATAAATTAAGTTATAAATTGTAATGAGCAGGATTGACTCATCACCCCCAAGTCATCTCTTCATTTGTCAAAGTGATGCTGTGCCCATTCCCTGGGGCAAGAGGGGAAAGGCAGCTGCCCAGGCACACCTTGGTTGGGTCAGGCTCATGCCATCCATTTCACATACCAGCCAAGTAACACCAACTGCCTTGTTGGGAGGAGTTTGTCTGTGCTGTCTTCCCTGGTGTTGTCCTGCTGGTCTCTTCCTGGTCCCAGGGGAGCTTGGGCTTTGGATGCAGTGTTGCCTCACAACCAGTCTATTGTGAGCTGTGAGGCTCAAAGTCTTTCCGAGTCATTGCACAACTGCCTAAAGGCTGATTTTCCATCAGTGACCTTCTCAGTGTCACTTGGAGGCCCTGCAGTGGGTCCAGCCTGGAGGCCAGGAGGAGGTGCTGGCCTGACATAGGGTGGGAGTGAGCAAGGGAGGGTTTGTGGCAGGGTGGGCTGCTGGGCTGTGCTGCCCACCTGGGTGCACGCAGCCCTGCCACGCCAGGCCTCAGCGCTCTAAACTGGGGTTAAGATGCTTAAAGTCTGTAAGTTATGTGATGTTATTCTACTTGAAATGCAGGTCCAGGTAAGGAAATGCCGTTCAGCTCACATTTCCATCAGCTTGTCTCACCTTTCCCCAAGTGGTGGGAGTTAGGGCTGAGAGAAATGAGAGCAAAGCAGCAGCCCAGCACAGGACAGCGTGCAGCGCCGGGCCAGACCTTGCCCTGGGATGCACACACCTGTGGGTGTTGGTCTTCTGCACAAATGCTTTATGTTACCAATGAGGCTGAATTCAAGATTACATGGCAAAGCTTCCTGTTTGTCTTCTTCCTGGAGAGGTAAGAGCCTCAGGCAGTGGCCAGAAACACCAGCTGACAGGTCTTTCGATGCTGAGCACAAACAGCCCCAAACCCAGCCAGGGGAGCAGATGCACTGCCTGGGATCCACAGGCCACCTTCTCTCCCTGTCTGCATACGACTATGTTAAAAGTCTTCCAGGTCTATGCTTTCCACTTAACATTTTTGAGCTTCTACTTTAGATGCTGCTTGGATGCTCTTGAAAGCTGCTTATTAGAGTGACTTTACCTGGTTTGGATAGCAGAATGCCTTGCTTTGTACCTCTCAAGTGCTTGGGCTGGGGTTTTTCCTTCCTCTCATCACTGCCTGCTCCAAGTTGCCTGTGCCTCTACCTGCCAGGCTTCTGTCCTTGTCGGAATGCAGACTCTCCATCCATCCATGGTACCACCAGCTCATCTCAGCTCAGTTACTCTCTCCACTTGTTCATGCATGATATTAAAAATAAGGCTAAATATTGTTTATACTGTTTGCCTATATCCTTTAAAAACTGTTGCCCCAAAGTGTTGAAAAAGGAAAAGATGTTTTCTTTTCTTTACATGCTGGTTCCCAAAGCCTTACACAAGTGTTCCAAGTGAAAAAGCCAGTTAACTACAGCATTAAGGTATAAAAGCTTGCCACTTTTATTTGCATACAAAACAGAAATGACAGAGGTTCACAATAAATTATCAGTGTGCTCCCATGGAACATTCTCGTGTATTTATATAATGTGGGTTAAAAAAAAATATGCCATTAACATAAGATTTCTTGGCAACAGTAAGAGCTGGGTTCAAGGAAACCAGCGGCGGCTGGAAGGGAGTTACTCTGCTAGAAAAGCAATTCACCCACCACTGGCAGAACACAATCGACTGGAAAACTGATTGAAAGACCATTCACTTTCCTGAGTGGGCCCATGTCCACCAAGCAGCCTGATGCTGTCTGTCAGATACAGTGTGGATAGTGTGTGGAACAGTACTCCCGAGAAAGAGCTACAGGTGACCTTTGATCAGCATCTAGCACCAACCCGCTACCCTACTACGCTTCTGGCATGCAAGACAATTACCGTTACTTGTTGCGTCAACCGGTCATGCACCGTTTTTCTTTCTCCTTTAATCTAAGGGCCTGTACCCATGTTGGTGAGAGGTCAGGCACACGGACAACAGGCCAAACGCTGACGCACGTGGAACGCTTCCCCTTTCCCCACAGTTCATGGAGAGGGCTGTTCGCCACTCGCCCTTCGGCGGCCGGCAGTCTGGACGCTCCTTTTGGCCGTCCTCCTTGGGAAGCGACTGATGCCTGGGGACCTCAGCTCAGCGGCTTCCATTTCTTCTCGAACGGGAGCGAACTCTGGTTGAGCAAGATGAGGTGATGCATAGGAGGACTGGGAGTATGGGGACTGAAAGGGGTAGGACCCGTGAACTACATACGGCTGCTGCTCACCATCGTAAATGTCGTCGGGGTCATAGATTTGGTAGGAGTTATGTGGCAACTGCACTACTGGGATGTCTTGATCGGTTGGCTCACCGTATCCACCTTAACCCACCACCACCAAGAGCATTCACACGGTTAACACAGGAGACGAGGAGCAGAAAATTAAAGCACTCATTAGGAAATTGACATTTGGGAGAGAGAGAGAGAGATTTATACATAATGTGCACGAGTATATATAGAATCTTTAAATACACATCTTTTATTCACAGAAAGGAAAACATTAAACAAAATTAATAAGCTGGAGCAATTGGAAACCCACCAACAGACAGCCAAGTTAGTTGGAAACCACCACCAGAATTTGTCAAGTGTCCAGTTGTAATACTGCGCTTACGGTACACTGCACGACGCGCCTGCGTGAGCAGATCCCAATCATGGGCTAGAGTACACGATTAACGGGCAAAAATGGGGCAGGCAACAATTTTTAGCAGTGCGAGGAAGCTAAGTGCACGTATAGCAGCTACTGAGTTCATTAGTGGTAGTCAATATCGTTGATGGAAAGCACAGAGCAGCTCAGCATCCATCTCTGACCTTCAGCCAAATGAGACCTGAACCAGAATGAGCCTTTCACCTTCTGGATTGGTAGCCATTGTAAGGGATGGGGCCTTGAAACAGGAAAGGAACAACGGGGAGGGGAAGTGAGGAGGAAAGGACAGGAAGAGACGACAACAAAAACATTCAAGTAAGTAAAACGTACTCAGCTCAGGGGCAGATTAAACCCTAAACATCAAACAAATATGCCTTGGGTGGAACATCTGTAGTACCTGGTGCTCTACTAACAAATCTGAGCTTTAGGTTGGGCAATGTAATTTTTGGTAATTGTGTTAACTTCCCTCCCATGGCTGCTCCGTGCTGTGAGGAGACTGGAAAGCAGGACACAGAGAAGATGTAGAAAGAATCACTTTCTCCAGCTCGCTTCACTGGTTAATGACGGACACGTGCATCCCTGCGTCAGGTTATGCTACCAGGGGTTTAGTAAGGGTCATGCTCTCATGCCATCCGGAGGCACACAGAAGGGCGAATCAAGCAACACATCTGGAAAACCACACATGTCCAAACTCTGCTGTCAGGAACAGGAGGAGGTGGGGGTTCAGCACACAGACGCTGAGTTGGAGCAGGCTCTCGCAGCTACACAAACACGTACAGGACAAAACGCCGCTACGCCGGGTCCGTTTTACTGGCCGGGAGCAGATGGTGGGCTTTGGTCACTACCCTGGGTCAGCTTCTCTTCGTGCTGCAGTCTCACACAACACAGCAGCACTGGACACACAAGTTTTGGGGGAGCGGCCATGTTTTGGCACAGGGCTCACCAGTAGCCTCCATCTTACTTTGGCTGTTATTCCCACTCCCCAGCCCTGCCTGCCTGGCCCCAGGCTGCTACTCACCGCCCACACCGTAGCCCGCGCAGGAGGACGGGTCGCAGTAGCCCGGCGGCCCCGACGGCCCCTGTGAGCCCGGGGGACCCGTGTGCCCAGCAGGACCGCGTGGGCCTGGAGAGCCTGGGGGGCCTGGGCTGCCGGTCCGGCTCTCTCCTGGAGGCCCTGCGTAGAAGGGGGAGATGAAACATCTAAGTAGTGCCTTTCATAAAAGCAGGGAGGGGAGTTGAGGCCACCTGTGCAGGCCTGGAAACTATGGGGCCGAGCATGGCAAAGCCACTGGGGAAGGCAGCCGGTGCAGGGGAGGCAGGCAGCTGCTCTGGCCCACAGCTGGCCAGGGACACGCTGCAGACAGCAGGTAGCAGAGGCCAGAGAGGAGACCCATGCCCAAAGAGCCTCCTCTCTGGCCACTGCTTCACCTCCCTTGCCAGATGCTGCCTAGAGTCAGAAATTGTTTCTCTGAGCGTCAGAGGGTTGGAAAGGCAGTTTCATGGGGCGAGGACAGACCCCTGGGGCCTTGCGCAGCCCTTCATTCCCCTGCTCCCTTTCAATGCAGCTTCTGGGTAACGCTGGGCCTGGGTACTGGTGCTCTAATGGCCAGAACCTCCCAAACAAAGGCGATGCAAATTTACAGCTGTTTCAACAAGACCTGGATAATGCCCTCGTTGCTTTTCCAGGAGCTAAATGTAAATCTCTGTAATTAATGTGCTCAGTTAATATTCTCCGTCAAGTCACAATTAAGTATGACCTTGAATCAGTGAGAAAACAAAGGTAATTAATCTAGATTAATTCTTTCCCCTTGCAGACACCACCTCTGAACAAAATAAAACAATTTTCAAAGAAGGTCTTGGAGAAGCCGTTTATCACAGGGAAAAGGAAACATTTGTGTGACTGATGGCATCATCAGGTGGCACATCACAGGTGGTCACGAGCATCTGAAAGTTCAGATGCCTAAACTGCTGCCTCTTCTGCTGCTCAGGCCTCGGAGACCAAGGGCAGAGCCACGCGGGTCTGCGCTGCTCTGCACAGGAGTAGGAGTGGGCTAAGCCAGATGCCTCAAATGCAAAACCTTTACCTGTGGCTCCTGGTGGGCCTCGGGGTCCTTGTGTTCCAACACCTGGATTGCCTTTTTCTCCTTTCTCACCTGGTAAACCTAAGGAAACAGTACTCATCAGTCACATTTTGAATATAACCATATGCAGTGTTTATTTTTTAAGCAGAATTTTAGCTTCATATGTTACTTTTCATCTGAAAACAGATGGCAGAGAAGGAAGGAGGTAAAAATAAATAAGTATTTGGTTCTTTTTCCTTCCTTTCCCTGACAGCCTCTCAAGAGAAACATGGCATTCCTGGAGTCTTAAACATTCCTGCTGCCATGGTGGTTTCATCGAGGTGGTATGCAAAGGCATCGGCCGGTTTCCAGGCTGCACTCCCTGCTGGAAAGCTGCCTCTGGACTGTACCAAGGTACAGCTATTGTAAGTCAGAGGAATCCTCAGAGCCCCACAAAGCTGTCTGTAAATTACTGTGTAATCCAGAAAAGTCCAGTATTTTGTGCTAGAGCCAGTTTTCCTCCAAACATTCACCCAGCAAACAGTAGTTCAGCATAAGATGGTTCTACATTGACATTGAGAGTTACAGTCGGTTGTTACAATCTTGGCTAAAACACAATAAACCAGTTTCAGCGCAGTCAAAATGTGATTCCAAATGAAGCCTAACCTAAGAGTTTCCCAGTGACTAAACTCCACTGTTCCAACGTGCACAGCCTCAAGTTGTGTCCCTACCCTTCCTCATGGCACTTTCATTGGGTCTGATCCCCGGAGACCATGGATCCTGTAATCCAGAGAAGGCACTGCTGTTTTCCAGCTTTCCATCTCCTTCTGCACTACCACTATGGCATCCTATAAAAACACTTTCTCTACACAGCAATCACTGAAAGTAGTGTCGAATTGAAGTAGGTGTCAAAACTACAAATTCCAGACCCTGAGTTTCCACTGGCGACTTGGAAACTCTCATAAAGTCTGTGTTTGATTTGGATGGTTCAAAGACACCAAAAGCCAGGCTGGTTTGTGGGACTTTCTCCCCATTTTCCAGACCTCCCAGCACTGGTAATTGCTCTCAGTGCTTCACGGCTTCCACACTTTCAGACTCAGGGCCAGCGCAGAGCACCTTCATAAAAACAAAGTAGAAAGAAACCAGCTGCTGCCCTTGATGGGACACTATCTACAGTTTCAGCTGACTGGCCCCCTTCCTTCTCCCCTGCTCAGGTAACTCTCACCTCTTAGGGGAAAACATCTGGATGACACTTCATTTTTGCAAGATGCCGTGGAAGACTTTTCTTTTTATCGCCTTTCTAAGCTAGTTTCTGGAGAAAGCAAGACTAGATGGTCTCTAAAGGTCCCTTCCAACCCCTACCATTCTATGATTCTAAGTAGGTTTAAGGACAAACTAACTGTGGGAGGAAAAAAAAAGTAATTAACTCCCATCACTGAGAAAGAATCAATTCTACAAAACCTGATTAATTATCTGCCGAGGAGTTATGGGTCTTCTACACAAGAGGAGGCTGCCAGGGCAAGAAATGACGCAAGCCCAGTCTTGTGGGAAGCACAGACCACACTGCTGCAATCAGTAACTCCACACATCAGTTTTAACTGAAGCATGATGAGCTTTCTCTCTTACCTTTGATTTTTCTGTTGGTTTGGGGCTTTGTGATTTTTCTTTTTTGTGGGAGTTTTAGTGTTTGTGTTGGGTTTTTTAAGTATCTTTTGGTGACCAGTTATTTTCTCATGCAGAAATGATAGCACCATACAGAAATGACAGCCACTTTTCACAACGTTTCCCACAAGGGAGTCTGCAAAGCTTTCCAAGTGTTTCTGGTGACACTGTGTTTTTCAGGAGAGACGTGGCTACCAAGGGAAGAAATACCATGGTCAAAACTGAAACAGCAGAAAGTGGCATAAGAGAGCTCGTGTGATATCCGAGTGACATTTACATCACTACTGTAAAAATGTCAGGTGTCTTCCTCTTGCTTCCAGAGGATATTGAGCCAGAGGCTATTGAGCAAGGTCTTGCTCAGACCATCCCTGAATTTATGGGGAACAGAGTATTTCTAGAATTACTACTAGAAGTGAAATGTTGTGTTTGTGTGTCCTGACTGTTTAGTTGTTTGATTACTGTGATGCTGCATCAGTTTTTTCTGGCTCTAACTGGACTCTTTGTGTCAGCACATGCTAGAGGTGATACCAGATGTTCCTCTGAGCAGGGCAGGAACAGGAACAGGAGTGCCAGGGTGTGCCCTAGGATCTGCCCTGACCCAGGCACTCAGACTCATGCTTTTGAGGCTCGGCAATTTCTCGCCACTCTTCCTTTCCTGAATCTCCTGCCAAGCTAATTGGCAAATTCCTGCTTCTATCTTGCTCAGCTTTTTAGATGGCACAGCTTATTATCGAGGCCTGGCACTTCACACTGGCTTACAGGGGTGCTTCACAGTGATGTTCGATCATCACATCTTAGAACTGTTAACACAGCACAGCCACATCCACAACTGCCACACCTTTATGACTTTTAAGTATCACCAAGGGATGATGACTCCATCACACCCTTGGGCAGCCTGTGCCAGTGTCTAACAACCCTCTCAGTGAATATATTTTTCCTAACATCCAATCTAAAGCTCCCCTGGGGCAACTTGAGGCCATTTCCTCATGTCCTATTACTTGTCACTGAGGAGAAGAGACTGACCCCCCTACCTCACTACAACCTCCTTTCAAGTAGTTGGAGAGTGATCACGTCTCCTCTCAGCCTCCTCTTCTCCAGCTCCTTCAGCTACTCCTCATCAGACTTGTTCTCCAGACCCTTCAGCAGCTTGGCTGCCCATCTCTGGACAACTTCCAGCACCTCCATGTCCTTCTTGTAGCGAGGGGCCCAGAACTCAACACAGCACTTGATGTGCAGCCTCAGCAGCACCGAGTACAGGGCACAATCACTTCCCTAGTCCTGCTGGTCACACTGTTCCTGATACAGGCTAGGATGCCATTGGCCTTGGCCCCTTGGGTACATTGCTGGCTCATGTTCAGCTGGATGTTGATTAACACCCTCAGCTAACAGTCCCTGTGGCGATGTCAAAACAACAGCAGAGCAAATTTGCGTCTGAGTGCTGTGTACCAAGACACTGTGGCACTCCTCCCTTACCTCATGGTTGTATGAGGTACCTACTGGCCTTGTTCCAGCCATTTAACAAAGACTTTCAGATGACAGAGGTAAGTTCTAGGAATTTTATGTGCGCAGCCTTTGGTAGCCCTAGCTGCTAAGTCTCACTGAAAGTCAACCAGTCTTACATGTTTAAATTACTCCAGCATGTTGAAATTTGCTCACTTCTTCTGGGATTCTTAGCAATATAATACATGGGATTCCTGCACTGAGGCTGTCTTCTCAATCCAGTATGAACCTCCTGTTTGCAGTGCAGCATTTGGTTAGCACAGACTGCAGTTGCAGTCCCAAGTGCTATCCAGAACCTTTGAGGAATGACTGCATTGTGCAGTCCTCGTGGCAGATATACCCTACATTTATATTCCTGGGGAAACCTGCCAAAAACCCCACATCATCTGTGATCAACAATTGAATTCCACCCATTTTAAAGACAAATCTCTCAGGCAAACCTCTTGCCCTGCATTCAAATGAAGTTTCCAGACACGTAAAATTTGCTTAGCCCTGGCTTGCTTTAAGCATGGGGGAGACTCTTCTGTTGCAATTCCTTGCTTCTGCTGAGGGTCTTTGAATAAGGTAAACTCATCTAAATTGTCTTTTACCATACATGCCCTTTTGCTTGCCATTTGCAAAAGGCAAAGCCTGTATGTGTGGATTGCTTGGATCCTAAGAAGATAGGCCCATGATAACCACCTGAAACGTACACAGATGCATAGTACAAGAACTGTTCTTTATCCTACTATACAACAATATCACAACAGGGTGACTTCAAAGACAATGGCCACAATGTTTTCAAATCACAGCCTTCCATGCACTCAGTTATTCTCTACACACACAAGACCACGTACCCATATGTGATGTTCACAGAATAAACTGCAGTAAGAAATGATAAATATGGAACAAATCTACTCAGGCTAAGAATAAAATCTTCATTCTAGAAGTTCTAGAGTTACGAAGCTCCTGCGTGGAACTAAGCTCCTTTGAAATCACAGGGATATTGAGTTCCTAAAGCAAACATACTGAAGGCCAAGACACAGGTCTGCTTCAGGGTCCTTTTGGTCTATTTTCCAGTAAATTTTATGAGTGAGTGAGAAAGTAAACACTCCAAGTGAATGAGAACATAAGCACTGAAGCAAGAATACCCTACTCCTCGGGCAAGGCTCACCTGAGCTGAAACCAAGCATTCCATGGGCTAAAGTCCCTAATGGACTTTCCACCAAACTTCTTCAGCGAGAAGTAAGTTGGCAGAATCATAGGCCTGTTGGTCATAGTTAATGTCTCCCTCCTATAAATGACAGAACATTCAAAATTCACCCACTTTGCTTTCTGTCAAGGTCATTTTTGCATTTCGTTAGAGCAAAGCTTACAGAAAGTCAACCAGACAAGGCACCATCCTCCTGCATCATCCGTACTGCAATGGTTAATCAGTCTCAGGGATGAAAGTGTGTATTTGTTGTTTAAGAGTGGCCTCAGACTCCAGTAACTGTTTTCATATTTGTGCTCTGGACATGCTTCAGCAATAACCTCAAACTGTCTCTTCCCTTGCACACTTACCACGTTTTTTATGTCTTGTCCCCATCCAAAATAAGCAATGGTCTGGGTTCAGCCCCATGGAGATCACAAGCAACTGAAATCAATTACTTCCAATGCTCTGCTAAAGATAGCTCTGATAGCATCAGTTAATAAAAACAAAACCAAGATTGTGAACACATTGTCTAGCAAAGAAAATTAAATGTCCATGGTTTCTGCACAAAAGGAAATCTTAGGTATTGTCTTTAAGAAAATACTGTCCTTTGGGAAGAACTGCATATTGCAATTAAGAACTACAAATCAAAACTGTCCTCTTTCAAAGATGTTCAGGTGTAAAACCATAATGTATTTTCTTTTTTTAATCCAGATGAAGCTAAAACTGGAAATTAAAATATTTAATTGACTAGACTGGCAAAAGTTCCACTTAATTCCACTGGAGTTTTGCCATCAGAGCTGCAAACATGCGGCTTTTGATAACACACGTTTAAGTATCTCTTTCATATGAAGTCAGGAAACAAATATGGATGAAGATGTACTTGAGAAGAGTGACTTTCCCAGTGACAGCTTAGGTATTTCTTGTATTTTAATCACAGTGGAAAGCACTGAGCAGCTGTAAGTTTTGTGCATCACTTCAGGACAGCTCTTAAGAGCAGAAGTCACAGAATCACAGAATCCTGAGGGTTGGAAGAGATCTCGAAAGATCATCCAATCCAACCCCTCGGGCAGAGCAGGACCACCTAGAATAGGTCACACAGGAACTTGTCCAGGTGGGTTTTGAATGTCTCCAGAGAAGGAGACCACACCATAGCAGAAGAACAAGTGCACTTTGACAGCATCTGAAAGCTAGCAGGGCCTCAGCAGCCTTTTTGCAACGGCCTTTACATTTTTCCTCAAAGCTGAGAAAACTATCCATTTATTATAAAAACAACTGGAAAACAAAGAGCAAATACCCATGCTGAATCTTTACTTTTTCTATTATTTTGCAGAAATCCAACAGCTTCCTGAAGACTCAGAAGCCAGACACCAGTTATTTAAGTCCCAGTTCTTAACCAAAAAAAACCAAAACAATAGATGTTTGAACTAGCTGAAAACAAAAATAGAGACCAGTGCACTGAACTAGTTAAAATAAAAATAGAGATGAGTGCTATGAATAATCAGTGTTTGGTTTTTTTCCAAACTCTATATTTATGCAAACATGTAAGAGAACAAAATAAGAATTTGTCTGGGATGATGTGCTATAGGAGACTGAGAACACTGTGGCCTCCTTGATCTTTAAATAACTGGTCCAATTCAAATGGCCTGTTGGGGCACCAATAAACGTTCATATTGCTAACAAGTACTGAGGTTGCCAGAGTTTCTTCTTTTCACATCATTAGAAAAATACAACAGGCAAGACCCCACAGTGCATGGCTAAAACAATAATCAACTAGGAAAGCTAAATAACAAATGTCTTTAGTGTGACCCTAATCCATTCTCCTACGTCTGCACTGGAAAAACAGACCTCAGCTGGCAACAGACACTGAATCTGTCAAGAGAATGACTTAGGCTTTCTCACTGAGGTGGTCTATCTTGGAAGGACCAGCTCAGGGTGTTACTAGTGAGAGAATACATCCAAGAATGGGACACCCTAGACCTATGAGTTCAAGCAGAGATGTGTAGCAAAACTCCAGGACCCTGTCTCAGTCCAAATCTCCTTCCAAACTGTGTCATTAACACTTGGCAGAACGACAAGGTAAACAAAGGGAAAGAAGCTATTGGCCGGACAAGTTAGCAGGGAAGTTCACTCATGTCAAGATCTCTCACTGATGACATTTTAGAGTAAAGCTCTCTTTGGTGCATGATTTCTAAGCAGCTCTACATGCTGCTTTGAGAAGCTCCCCCTTCTCACAAGCTGGGATTGAAAGGTGATGGGCAGGAGAGGTGAGGAGGAAGAAACATCTGGCTTCCTCCACCTTTTCTCTTCCAGCACTTCACAACACAGCTCAGAGACAGTAACAGGTTCCTGCTGCAATCCCAACAGTTTGAGTTCTGGGGGAAATAAAGCAACACACTACTACACAACGACAGGTCTTTTTGTCCTTTTAGTGTCTATTTCTTTTCAGTACACTCCATGGACACTGCTGTGCTGTTGCAGTGTATTTTCTGTACTTCAGGGTGGAGGTTGACCTGGCACTGGATTTGAGCATTACATTGACTTCACATACCACCAAAATGCTAATGACGTCAGTGAAAAGAAACACATTGTTCATAAAGGCTTAAAAGTGACTGGATGGAAATAGTCAGGACTAAATAGTAGGACTATTTATTGAGACTCACTGAACAAGTTAAATCAACCAATGCTTCAGAACATAGCAAGGGATGGAGTCTAAGCCCATTTATCCTCCTTGCTGTAGTCACGGGCAACTAAAACCCTTTCCATCCAGAAGCATGGCAATTTTCATCTGCTGCTTCACTGGATGATACATAGTCAAGAATCAAGTGAGAACTGAGAATGCCCCAGAACCTTCCAAGCAATTTTCACAAGCATGAGAGGCAGGTAAAAATATTTTGTTAGTTTTCACCCCTGCATTTGGGGTTAGCTTAGTGCAACTCCTTAGAAATGGATTCTGAAATATCCCAAGGGTCTGTACAACTCAAAAGGTATCTTGCTGTTAAATAAACAGCTACTACATCAGGCACACTATCAACCTAAAATTTCAGTTTCTTCTGAAGAAATTAAATCTCCAAGGAGTAACAAATTATTCTATTTTTCATAGGTTCTGATTGAGCTCCTCCCTCTTCCTTCCAGGTCCTGTGTGAAGCTTCAGTTACAGGAACATCCTAAAAGCCATTTTCACTCCAACGAAAGACGATTACTCTGTCTTTAGGGTCTCACAGACATTTTTTTTTTTCATTAAAACAATTTAATGTTAAGCTATAAATACCACAAAACACTCCCAACATTTGGCATCACGTTTTATGAAAATCTGCAGAGCTCTGGCTGACTGATTACAGTTCTTCAAATATGCTTGATAAGGGCTTGCTCTCTACCAGGTATGAAACTCCTCACACAAGTGCTACCTGTCATAATCAGTCCATTCTAACATCACTTATCTATACAGAGAGGAAATATGCTCCTTTCTGTACTTTCTCTATTGCCAATGCTGTTTCCCAGATATTATTATCCGCAATGTAAGAGAAAAGTGAGGGGTATGTTTTTGTATGCAAAACACAAAGCCTACCTCTTTCTCCTGGTCTTCCTGGTTGACCAGGACTTCCTGGAAACCCTTGCATGCCTGGAGATCCTTGCTCACCCTGTGGCCCTGGAGCCCCTGGCCGACCCGGCTCACCAGGAGGTCCTGCGATGGTTCGTGTTGAGACAGACTGGCTTGGAATCTGGTTCAGGATTGAGTTATATCTTGCCATATGACCTGTCAGGAAAAAATGTCCTCATTTTAATGTTGCAGTGGAGAATCTGGTTCAGCTAAGTTTGAACAGAGCACTGGCATTTTCTCAAGGCTGTGGTTTGCTGTGCTTTGATACTATGAAGTTGTGCATTTGTTGGTGGAGAAGCAGTGGTTTAGAGAGTACACAAAAAAGGGGAAGAACTATTGTGTAGAATTGTTCTTCCCTGCTTTGATGTTCTGGATTTTTTTTTTTTTAATGTCTATAAAAACCTAAAGTTGTTACAGCAGAAGCTTCCATATCTTATAATAGACTGGAGACAGTTCAGGCTTTTTCTTAGATGCCTGATGCTAATCAGGTCTAGTTGGACATAAATCCAGTTGGAACATAAATCCTGTCTAGCCTAAAATGAACAGAACTCCCTGGATGCTCTGAAAAGCATCATATTTGTAATTGTGGCATGAAAAGATCAATTCTAGAGATAGAAGCATATGAACTATTCATGTACTCACCCTGGATGAGTTGTTCACACACTTGACGAGCAACAGCACGCACCATTGCTTGGGACTGGAGATCACCCTGGGCAACAACACAGCAGTGTCATAAAACAACTTTTTGCATCATTTCTGTCTTGAAAATTCATAGATCAATGAAAGACATTTATTATCCCTGAGAGATTATATCATTACAGATGAGGAAAAAAAAAAGCCAAGGAAATGTTGTGATTTCCTTGGTTCCCAGTTCTGCTTTTAGCAAACAAACAGGAGGTCTGAAAAAATAACCCTAATGAGAGGTTTGAGGACACACTCAATGCCACATACTTATCAAATTCAAAACATGAATGTAGTGATAGTTGGGGCAATGTCTGGAAAAAGAAGGAAAGTTTGCCTGACTGCACAGAGACAACTATGGTGGCTGTATACACATGGAAACAGAAATTGGTAGAGAAAGCTTTTTATGAGACAGAAAGCCAGATTGGGAAAAAAGAGATAGCTAACATGAACATGGACTTACCCGCTCACCTCGTTCACCCTTAGCTCCAGGAGGACCCTACGGAAAGATTCAACACAAAATTCCTTCTCATTTTGTTCTTGCTCAAAAATTTTAACCCCTAAACATCATCTCCCTTGAAACATCTCAGTAAAAGGAGAAAAAGCAGACAAGGAACAAAGTTTCAGGAGGCTGAAACAACGTGACAATAACGCATCTATTTTTTCCATTTCAGTACTCAACAACATGTTCACCTTTGGCAACTGCACAATGACAGTGACTTTCTCAGGGGTTTTTGGAGTAGGCTAGACATCTCTCAGGAACTCCTGAAGTAAGGAAAGATCTGCATGAAGAGTTAACTGAGTTAACTGGCTGACCAATGCACAGTTAAAGCACAGCTCATTCTACCTTGGAAAAGAAGAAACCCATACAAAGACTGTGAGATTAACTCCAGGCCTCTTTTCTGTTACTGTACCTTTTGGGAAAGAAATTACTGAGGTTCAGTAACTATTTCACCCATCCAGCTTTATTCCAGAACTACTAAACTCTAAGCATTCATGGCACGGGTCTTACATGACTCACTAGAATATCTACACTCTAGGAAATTTGGTTCAATATCTGGAACATGTGTTTGGACAGGAACGGAACAGTCAGCATGTTATACATTGATATTAATAAGTTCCATCAAATCTTCTTGGTAGATTTCATGATTACACGTAGAAACTATGCAGAATTAGGCATTAGGTTATTATGTTTGCTTGTATATTATCAGTCATTAATTAAATGACTCAACCAAATAAAAATGCTTGCACTGGACTAAGTCTCCAAAGCAAATTGATTTGGGGGAAAAAAGTAAAATTCTGTTCTACAAATCAAGTCAGAATTATGCACTGTCATGTTCCCAAGCCTTTCAAAATTAAATAGAACATTCAATGAGAAAAAAAAAAAAGAGTAGACTTCCTAACTAACCAAGTGATCAAATGTTAAAATGCAAATACACAGTGTTATCTGAACTGTTACAGAGAAAAATAAGTCAACTGAAAATCTCTTCCTTTATATAATTTACACATTCATTTTATAGCAGCATTCCTCTCTTCTAATTAAACTGTGGGTTGGGGCGGTTTTACTTTACAATAAAGAAAATAAGATCCAAACAACAAACTTAATATTGGAAGTTTCTAACACTTATTTTCACTATAGAGGATGCAATTTTCCACTCAGTGAAATTCATGGTCAAATTTATGATGTTGTAGAAAAGGTCCTGAGCATTAGTCAGTTGCCCTGATATAAACCCAGAGTTACCATAAAAGCTGGGTTTTTATTCATGCAATATTACCACAGTTTGGAAAAATCACAATAATATTTTGGAAACATCCAGGTTAATAAATGACATACTTCAATTTCCTGAGAGTTGCTTGAAGTGAGAAGATGAAAAAGGAGAAAGTAATTACACACAGACTACAAATTCACATTGTTTTAATCTTGTGTTTTGGTTGACTAATCCCTATACTCCAAACGTTGTGTGTAACTTCAATGAAGAAATTTATTTATGAAGGATGAGCAAAAAGACTGACATGATGTTTCACTCTAAGCACTAACTGCAAACAAGCTACAAATAAGCTACAAATACCGAGGAGGTCTGTGGAACAGTGAAGTCCAGATCAGAAACCAATTAATGTACAAAAGCAAATAAAGCAATATTAATTAATTTTACTTACAGGAGCTCCAACGTCACCTTGTGGCCCCTGGCTTCCAGTAACACCTGGAACACCTGGAGCACCAGGTATGCCCTATATGGAAAAAGAGAAAGGAAATACTTTGTGGTGATGACAGTCAACACCCATAAATCATGAAAAGAGATATAGCTGTGATGGACAGACAGTGCACAAAACAGACAGTTCTGTCAGTCAAAAAACAGAGACCTGGGAGAGAGGAACACAGCTCTGAGAAAAGCACTTGATAAAAATGGACTTGTGATGCTTTCTGGAACATACACGGGCTGCTGAACCTCAAGACTCCATCCTGTGAGGCTACTGTTATGTTCAGGAGTGATGACTCAAAAATCTTTTGTAAAAAGAATGAGATTGTTTGGAGAATATTCAATACCGGCAGAAGTTTCACCTACATTCTTAAATCAACCAAGAACTGCCTAACTGCCCTAGCTGAGAAAGATGAGACAGATTCTGGAGGCAAAACATGTCTTGCTTTGAAGGCTGAATGTGGCCCCAACTATCTTTATCTTTCTTTACTACTCTGAGAGCATCTCAATACCTTCACTCAACTCCACTCTCCAGATCAAGAGAAACTTGGCAATTCCCCCAATTAACTAACTTAATTATAATTTCTTGCAAAAAGAAAGTAATTTCAAATGTTAAGAGCACTAATTCCCTTTATATAGCGCAGTTGTTTGACCACGAAACAGCTATCGATCTATTGGTGGAACAACTGTTTCCTCTCCCCAAGGGAGACATTTTTTCTTGAGCTAAGTAAGAACAGACAGAAATTACCCTGGACAAGCAGCTCTCTGCCAACTCAGTGCGTCATGAGAATTTTAACTTCCAGTGAGAAGCTCTCGCCTTGGTCTATCCACTGAAGCCTAGATAACAGTAACCTACAATCCCCCGAAATCCTGCTGATTTTTGCAGTAATGAATTCCATGGGCAGTACTCACCATTGGGCCAGGGGGTCCTTGTGGGCCTGTGGGTCCGTCTTTGCCAGGAAGGCCCTATAAAAGAGAAATACATGCAGTTTATCAGCTTTTTGCATGTAATTCGTGAATCTGTTACATGCCATCCAGAAGACTTTTTTTTTTCTTTGATTTCTCTTTTTTTTTGTTTCTTGATTTTTGAGTGTCATTAAATTAATAACTGGTGGTTTCTTAGATGAAAATTCCCTTACTCAGCCTAGGGAGTGTTTATTTCTGAAAAGGAGCTACAGCATAGCTGATATTTTTTAAAAAATACAACCAGTCTCAATACTTTTCAAGTAAGAAGCAGAAACTCTCTACTGGCAATTTTCACCTCTGAGTAAGTTTCACTTACAAAGCTACTGTAGTGAGGTAAAATCAGTTTTCTGTCAATCTTTACCACAAAATGGGTTGTATTGCTACATCTTTTTTCACTGGTCACAAGTATTCCCAGTCTCATTAAGTGCTGAAAGATGGCAACTGAGAGTCTCTCTGCCCAGCAATACTGTACATATGTAGTAGATATCACCAAGGTCTTGATTTGGGAAGCAACAGGAATGCTCATGTGGTTTACATTATGGACGTGCCTCAGACCTTCCAGAAATGAGAGCCAAAACCTAAAGATAACTTGGAAACTAGAAAGCAAGCAAATCACAGAAAAAAAAAAAGACTGGCCAGATGTAGAAGAAAATACACTATTAATAAAGTATTCCTGCAAATTAACCAATATGTTCATTTTGTATCCACACCCTATAAAGCACAGGTTTCTGACCAGCCTAGTGATAAGTCAATTCAATTACACAGCCTAAAAAGGAGAAATATGATCTTATCTCTGGCTCAAGACCAGAATACTGAGGTGAGAGTAGAAGGAAAGAGAAGGTTTGAAAGTGTTTATGCTGACATACATAGTAAAGAATATTCTGGGCCTCAGCATCTCGCACAGCTTTGGCAAAAAAATTCACAGCTTTTTCATTTTGTACTTTCTTTCTGAAACTTGATTTCTGATGTGGTTTTAGTATTGCCTATAGCACGCATTATGCTTTACCTAATTTGGAAACTATGATTTGAACACATTATCATATGGCCTTAAAAAAGTGGTTGGGGAATATTATCAGCCACATACCTGGAAAGGATTTTTTTTTAATTCCACCAAAAGGGTGTTTCAATGATAAACTAAGCCACATAACAACTCATATCATCTATGCATCCCTAGTCTGATAAGGAAATGCTTTCCTGTTTCACAGTGCAGCCAGATGGTTCCTGAAGCTTCAAAGAACAAAGCCATTCCCCTATCATGGTAAGAAGTAAAGCAAACCTGGGCAGCTGAGTGGCACTGATACAAAGATGCTAGTAGTGTCTCTACCACAGTAGTTTTAAAGACATACACAGGAAAAGATTGCAAGCCTAGTTCAATTCAATAAATCTGTAAAGGAAAGTATGTTCAGTCTTCAGAATTGACGTCTCTAGAAGAAACAGAGAATGGTATAAGGACTGTGAAATGCCTTAACATTGTAAAATAGGGTTTCCGATATTCTCTCGGAGAAGCATTTATTTGTGAGCAATGTTCTGACAAATTAAATGACAGTTATTCAGAGTTTTATAATAGCAAGGAAGTCCCTAAAAGTTAATGCAAACTAGACTTGTTTTTGCAATAGTTCCTCAGGAAGACTGATACCTCCATAGCTACATTTCACCTTTTAAAGCAAAGGTTGCACTTGTTTTTGATCAGTCATAAGGCAGGATGAAAACTGGTTGGACCCTCTTAAGGACTTAATTTAACTAAGAGGAGGGAAATGGAGAGCTTTCCACTAACTTTTAGCACCCAGAGTGGATTCATACAAGCTTCTAAAGAAAACTAATGCTGTATGTCCCTCCTCCCTTCTCTCATCTACGTCAAAAGTAGCACTAACAGTATGATCAAAGCCACTACATTTTCTTTGAATGTGTTTCACTGTTCCTTTCTTCTGAGCAGTTGGCTGCTCATGAAGCATCTCCTGTCTCTTTTGCTAGGATTCATTTCTCTTGGCACCGTGTCTGCAATGCTTGGCCACAAAAAAAAAATTGCCTCCGACTGTATTTGTTAGGTGTGAAAATTGCTACGTATAAATGATGTCAAAGAGAGGTTTGGTTCAAGAAAGAGTTCAGCAATACCTATTCTCTCATGCAGGTAAAAGATCAAAGATACTTGTCCATGTTGCTAACAGAATTTGAAGATAATGTAACTCAGACCATCCAATGGCCAGACTGAATCTGATACTCATTCTGAACTTGTGAGTAGTGAGCACAAGAGATTAGCAAGCACCAGAAAACTGTCAGGAGAACTGGGAATGTATTTCTTCTGGCTCTTTCTTTCATTATTTTTGGTCTGTATAATGCAGAAGAAGGTAGAGCACTAAGAATTCATTAAGTTGTACTCTGACCACTGAAGCCTTAAAGATGTTATTTAGTCTCCCATTTACTGAAGCCTCATCTTTGCTTACCCATCTCCAGAATGACTGGGGGAATTACAGAGCACAGCAGCACTTTCTCTCTGATGCAGTCACATCCAGGATAGGAATGACACTACATATTGCTACTGAATCTCCTCCATGGAGCTGCACGTGGAAGAGTAGGATTGGGCAGATTGTGATGTGTGACCTCATATGCAGGCCTGTTTAGAATCACAACGTGTATTATTTTGGAAGGTTAACTTAAATCAGGGCATACTTTCTTAATGGCATGAAAAACAGCCATGGGGAAACAGTGTGGCTAGGACAGAATTTTACATAAGGGATTTTATTTGCCAGAATATAAATGGCATTATAGAATGTAGGCAACACCTAAATCCTTGTAAAATCTCAAGTCTGCTGAAGTGAGTGGAGATTGTTGCTGATTTTTCAAGTAGGACTAGACACTGGCAAAACCTCAACTGAAACCACTTGAGCCCAGGCTTGAAGGATTTTCATGCACAGCCTTCAAATGCATCTAAAAAAGACCCTGCAGCCTGGGACACACGAAAAAATAAAACATGAATGTTCCTCATTTCAAGACAAACCACTGTGGCCATGAGAGAAATATTACTAAACACTATCTCAGTCTATTAGAGCTGTTGCTTGCAAAAAAAAAATTGCACTAACATGAGCTATTTTATATTACAACTAACCCAGAAAAAGAGCAGAAATGTGAGGAGGCTTTTGAAACATTGCTCAGAACATGCAGCCCTTATTTAATCAAAATAGGCTAGTTCTGCCTTAACACACCATAATGCTGACTTAGTGTTTCCTCTTCTCCTTATGAAACTACCAGTGCCATCTAAAAGCTGAGAGTCTGAAATTATTTTACTATTAATTCTTTTATGTTCTTAAAATATATATTCTTTGTATATTTTTGTTAGCCACTTTTCTCCTCTAGGATGTGCAGTGTGCTGCTAAGACTAACACCTGGAAGACAGCACTCCTTTTCTCATGTTTCTGTGTCCCTTTGACTATGTCTTTGTACAGAGAAATGCATAGAGAAAAAGATGTGGCACAGCTCATATCAACAAAAGTAACTTCATTTCTGTGGTTTTGTAGAACAAAACTAGCTTACAGTTCTAGGGGAATTAGGGAACAACAGGTTGAACGTGAGCCATCAGCATGCCCCTGAAACAAAGGCAGCCAGCCATGGTCTGGTTGCTGGAGAACAGTCAGCAGGTTCAGCAGCAGGTTCAGGGAAGTGCTCTTTTGCCTCTATTGAGTGCTTGTAAGACTGTCCCTGGAGTACTGTGTCCAGTTTAGGTATCCTCAGTACAAGAAAGACCAAAATATTGGAGCAAATCTAGTGAAGGGCCATACAAAGAAAGATTGAAAGGAGTGGGTTTGCCCTGCTTGGCAAGCTGATTGCTGTCTAAACTATCTTACCAGAGGAAAAAGATGTATCTACTCTTCTCAGAGGTGCACAGCAATGAAACAAGAGGTAACAGACTTAAGTGGAATGGGGAGAATTATGATTAAATGTCAGGGAAAAAAAAATGTTATAATGAAGGTGGTCAAATAAATACTCTCCTGGATTGCCCAGAGAGATTGTGGGAGCTTCATATTTGGAGTTGTTCAAGACTTGACTTGATGAGGAATTGAGGAGTAATCTGATCAGAGGGGTTTTGAATAGTGTGTTAGACTAGAAGACCACCGAAGGTCCCTTCCAACCTTAATTGCATCATTATATAAAAACCACTGAAACAGCGTGGACTTAAACTGCCTACTGGAAATGGCTTCTGATCTATGCTATCCTGTGTGCTGGAAGAATTGTAACTGGCCCAGTCCAACACTGACAAGAGGAATGATAAGCATTAGACTACATAGATCGCTAGCCAATGCTCAAAACCATGTTTTAGTAATATCTAATTTACTAGTCTAGACACAGGCTTTATGTCTCACAGCTGGTCTCTTTGCCCTCCTACTTCAAGAGTGAGCTAAACAGGAGCCACTGGCAGCTGAAGAAATATTTAAGAGACTGAATTATTCTCTCTATCAATTAAGGATATCTTACTGCAGACCAGTGTCTTCAGGCAGGATAAGGAAGGCCAATGCATCTTCACTCCAAGGCTTCTCGAGTAGCTGAGCAAGAGAAATTAATGATTTGACAGTACAACTCTGTGTTGCCACCCTGGCAGACACAGGAAAACACATCCAACAGAGCTTCCTCCAGAACTTTTTACCTGCAAAGCGAGAACCAAGGAGAAGTTTGGCCAGGAGAAGGCACCCCTGGGGAAACCACGAGCCGACAGTGAGCAGTAACAGCATCATAGCATATACTAACTTGAGATTCAGAATGATGGAGATCCCTCCCTACATTGTCATCAAGTAGATCATGCTTGCCACTCAGGGTGATGTATTAAGCTTCTCTTGTTGCAGCTGTGTACATCTGTCCTCTCAGGTGGCCTGCACTTTGCAAAAAGGGTCAGGAACTGCAGTTCTGACCTGACCTTGGATAGTGGCCACAGAAAAGAGAATACTTTTCCCCTCTGCCTACACATCTAAGCTAGGATCAGTCTCAGTCTGCTTCCAAACTCTTGGCTGAAAGAGATGAACCAAAAGCACAGGACAATCTAATTATTGTCTGTGTACTCACCAGAAGCACATCATAAGTTTGGATTCTCCCACATGTATAACTCAAGCTGTGTCTTTCAATATATGTTTGGGAGTATTGGTGGAGAAACACACTCTGCCTTCCTTATTTAGTAAAACCACTCCACATTGCCATCTACAGATATGGGACAGTAAGAGATGACTCCAAACAACCACAGTCCCAGTCATAAAATAAAAAGAAACTGTTTTCTACTTTATAAATCTTTTATGACATGCTTTTGTAACTGGAAGCTGATGAGAGGGGAAGAGATTGCTCCTAGTGTGGAGTCTGAAATGTAGATTTAAACCAGTTACCAGACAGGTTGAAAAATATCACCATGGATATTCAGAAAGTTTGCTTTATTAGCAGACAACTCTTTTTTTTTTCTCCTCTGATTCAACCTTCACATAGTATTTGTATTGCATCCTACTTTTTTCATAGTGAGGGCATTCCAATATCAAAATGATCTTTGTATGAATTCAAACAACTGACAGGGGATGTGCTCTATTTCTTAATGAGATACTAAAAACAATGAAAAACAAATTAGAGACTAAAAAACAGAGGTTCTAAAACAATCTTTCTAGACCAATGGACGAATTAAAACATCAAGAAAAAAAAAAAGAACATTTCTCAACTGATTTGAACAATAAAACCAGAAATGATCAACACTACAAATCAAAACAAAAGGAAAGAGAACTGTAAAAGTGAAATGATTCAAGCAGCCAGCAACTGGAAGGATAAAATCTCCATTCCAGGACCTTTTGAGTCCAATATGACATCATTCCCAGTTTAGTAAAGCTCTCGGAAATCTCCCAATAAATAGTCCTGTGCTTACCTCCCTTTAAAATCAAGGTGCTTTCACCATCTGTTTAAGTACTTTACAGCATTGGTATCATTGTAACTACATTATTTCTATAAGCAATAAATACTATTGAGAAAGTGATGGCTAAGCTTAGAGTAATAGAGAAAATCTCAGTCCTATTAGTATAATAGCTGCAAAACAATTTGGCATCTTGACTAACAGGAGGAAGTCCAATAAAAAGAACAATAAACAAAAAGGCAATTTACTTGGCAGGAATTTTCTAGTCCCCCCCTTTGCTGTTGCTGCAGTCATGCCCTTTAGAATGCCTTTCTCCAGTGTCCACCTTCAAAGAGACTGTGGTGAGATCATCAGTTTGAATGAAGCTTCAGCCATTAAATTTTATGTTGTCAGAACTTCATGGGAATCAAATGTGTTCTGAGACCATATCATTAGTATAACATCATTATATGTTGCCATAGAAATAATTACTGCTGGACAATATTGCACAAGGGTCACTCAGAGACAGTAACTGCTTAGCTGATCTAATTTTATGAGATTTAGCCAGTCATTTATCCAGCTCCTTTGATTAACATCAGAAGAAAGTGAATATATGAATGAACTATTATTATCATAGCTATAAAAATGGCAATTTATGTAATTGCCCTGCCTTATTATAGACAACACAGGAATATGCTACAAAAAAAAAAAAACCACTGCATCAACTTCCAAGCTGTATCAAGAGCCTTTGCTGCACCAGTCTTCCCCCTCAGCTTTATCTGAAATGCCATCACTTTGCAACAACTTGCTGACTACCACATGGGAGAACCAGACTAGTTTTGAGGTGCTGGCTGATAATAAGACATGGCTGAGAGTCTCCACTGCTAAACATGATTACATACAGAGGAAGGTAAAAACACAGAGCTCTCTTCTCCCTGAACTGCAGAATGCTTACTATCCTTGGTGATCAGGAATGCAGAAAGAGGAGCCACATGCCACTCGCACATATGTATGGTGTCTAGCACCAGGTCACCTCAACCTGGCTATGACCAAGATTAGACAGCATGGTGGCAAAAATACAAATGTACATCAGGCTCCAGTTCATTATTAACCTGGAGATGAATAGGTGACATCAAGCCTGGGGCATTTTTGAGGAAAAAGTTCTAACACGGTAAAAAAGAAGACACGAAAACATGCAAAAATTAGCTTCTATACAGAACAAAGCACCATGTTACTGTAAGTAAGAAAAGGAATATATTTACATTTATATTTCACCATAACTTAATTGAAAATTAGAATGTTATTCATCTGATTAGAACATTATTCATCTGATGATAATGTTGTGTAAATCTATCTTAAAATTAATTTATTTTCTTGATTTTAGAGAAAAAATACCTATACTTGGCTGAAATTTTACAGTAACTTCAGTGGAATTACTTCTATACGTAAAGATATACCAGCGCTTAAATTCATAATCATGAGCTCGAACACTCATTTTGCTGTAGGGATGGGTTTTTTTTAACCAAGTCTCAGGTTAACATCAGAAATCCAAAGAAGCTCCAAATTTCTCTGAAGTTCAAGTTACAACAACATATCCAAAAAAGGATCATGAATATGGAAATCTTGTTCAAATGAAAAGTCTTATTTAATGATGAACTTCTGCTGTAGTGAGTAACTATGTAACTGTGCTAACAATGATTTTCCAGCACCTCATAATGAAATGAAAGTTTCTCCAAGGAGACAGGGAGGAGGACTTGAGATTTAACTGCTCACATGAAGGGTTTTTTTTACCAATATCCAGACAGACTTTAAGTATCTTCACTTGTTCTACCAGAAGCAGAATAATGTTGACTATATTTTGATAGTTCTTCACTTTTTCTTCATGCCAGCTGATTCCATAGGTATTGTTTTACAGTCAATATTAAATTGAATGCAAAACATTCAATTGTTCTGAATGTTTTAGTTGCCTTGTAGTTGTCTCTGTTATTAATTACTTAGCTAGAAAGCAAATTTACATCATTGTCTCATTTAACCACCATCTGATTTTAAATGGATAAGCAAAATGGACTAATTTGCCCTAGTGATATCTACTCCTATCGAATTAAGCACAAACCTGGGTGCATGGCTCCCCACTATTCATTCAGTATTTCTCAACCCTGATCTACCAAATGGAAGGATACTCCACTCTGTCTCCTCTGCTGATTGGCACAGAGATATAGGTCTCCAGAAGTAACAGAATACAGGTGATATAAACTACCGCAGGATAAATCAACCACAGTGGGAAACATGTTCATTGCAGAGTGGAAACTCTTAAAACCAATGCAAAACTTGTTCATTTTACTTTACCCTTTGACCTTGAGCTCCATCTCTTCCAGGTGAACCTGATGCTCCGGGGACACCCTAAGAATTAGAAAGGGAGAGCAAATTATGAGATCAAGTCAACAGAATCAAACTAAATCCCTTTCCAGTTAAACTGTATGACATGTTTCTGGATAAAAGTTTTATACAAATGGAACTACAGAATTCAATAATGTGTGGGACATGCAAGAGATTCAGAAAAGAAGGCATTTCTGTGAAATGTGAGATGGCTAAACAGACATTGTTAAAATGCACAGCTTTCATACTCCTTCACTACAATTCTCTGTTAATAACAGTGACAATTTTGTTGTCAGGTTTCCTGTACCACTAAGTTGAAAAGAGAGCTTGATTTCCTGCATCACTCCTGTGTCATCAGTACCTTAACCTAAAAACAGAGCTGCTGTTTGTCTCTCATTTCTAAAATGGAGTCTTTTACTATATTGTCTGAAAAACCTGCCTGAATGGGATTACAAAGTCATGTCCAACAGTTCCCTGATGTTCAGATGAAATGTCACTGTTTGGCTCATGAAGGCTGCAGAGCAGCAGTCTGAGACCATTACTGCAGTGATCCAGAAGTCTAACAAAACTGACTTCAGAGGAAAGGCTGTATTAGTTTGCTATTCCTAGCACATATGAACAAGAAGGGGGAATCTGGTAACAACAAGCCAAAGCTGGACAGATGTAAGCAGATGAGGAACCTCTCAAAAGGGAAGAGCAAATGATCCTGCAAAGCAGCAATCAACTAGAGTGCAATATCCAGACTAAATACCAGATGCCAGTAAGATTCACCGAATACTACAGCTTTCTGAGATGCCAATCTTGTGAAAGATGGCATAAAAAAGATTAAGGGCCTGATCTGTCCTAGGTAATGCCAGGATAAATTTTATGGTGTTAGATTGAGAGCAAACAAATGCTAATTATTCACTGTGTAAGCAGAAATCTGAGAGGGGATATTTTCTGAGTCTATAGAGACTAAATGTTTAACAAGGTCAAAAAGTAACCAGTTCCTCAGGCTCTGAATGATCTGGTCACGGCACACCAGCATACCCTAGATTCCTGATTCTCCCCAACAACTCACTTCTCAGCATTTTCGGATATATGCTTTAACTTCACAATCATGTCAATTTCACATTCAAATTTAGTGACAGGTTAAACAATAACTTAGGGAATACCTGCAGGCCAGGAAAGCCAAGATCTCCCTTCTCTCCCTTTTCCCCTGGTGGCCCCTGCAAATAAAGAATTATATAGAGTAAACCAAAGACACGGTTACTTTCCTATTTTTAATACTTCCTTTCATCTTCTTCAGAAAAAAAATGATCAACAGACTATTTTTCCTGCTGAAGGTAAATCTACAGACTGCATTTGCTAAACTGTAAATGCAGGATTTACAAACATAGAAAATAAAGAATATAAAGTTCATTTTAAAAGACTTCAGAATTAACTTGACAAAACTACAGCCATTATGTTACAAAAAAGGTATTTTTTTTTCCCTCCTCAATGCTATCTGTTTCTCTTTAACCCTCAGAAGTATTTCCTACAATGATGGAACCAGTGGATTTCTATGGAAACTACATGTGTTTCTATAGCACATATATATTTCAAAGATATACTTGTCTAGACAATAAACTAATTTTTATGCAGAAACGTTTTTCTATGAACCAACTATTCTTATAACTAATGTGTTCTGTATTATTCTCTGATGATGGTATCATCAACAACATAGATTTTTGGTAAAATACTTCACTGTATTGTACAGCTGTATCAGATAGATTGGGTAAAAAGGAGAAAGCACACAAAAGTGTAGCATATTTTGAGAAAAAGTCTAGCTAAAAAACATGTTACTACTACCTTTCAAGGCTTGTGTGTGCCCATCCACATATATGAAATAATATATGCTACTAGTTCATTATTCTTCCAGTGTGTCTTTATGATGAAATTCCGAAACTTATTTCACAACAGCATTGCAAACTCCAGGCCTAATCATCTCCTGTGATGATAGACTATAAGTGTGGTGAATACTATTGCTTAATTTTGGCAGTGAATACAGTGCTTTTGCTTGGGTGCACGTTTCAAGTCAAGACTGGTCCACAATGAGCAATTCCACAACCACCAAAAGATAAAATGGTAACATTTTGGTTTGTTGCTATGTTACCATTCCCACAATTTTTTTTTCACTTTCCTCCAGGTTTGGATGCCAGTACCTTGGATATATTTACCTTGGGGTCAAATCCTTCCAGCTAACTAAGAATTCAGATCCAAATACAAGCATGAATCTTGGCAGTGAACCAACATCCGCTGTAGGTTAAACCCAAATCTGTGATTTCACCTCAAATATTTTCAGTCTAGTTTAAGATAGGTGCTGTGCAAAACATTGCAGGAAAGAAACTTATTGATTTTATTAAGTCTCACTGGAAGTCCTTGAATAGAAAGTCCACTGGGTCCTTGGGGTCCTGGAGGTCCTTGTGGTCCGGGAACACCAATTTCACCTCGAGGTCCATCTGGTCCCTAAAGTAGCACAGGACATAAGTTAAACTCTTATCATATGCACAAAACCAGCTTCTGTTTGAAGAATTTAATATCAGTAGACTCAAAAATATTTGAAACATAGGTTAGCATTTGATTGAGCAGTTTAGGTTCAATTTAAAACCGCCTGGTCCCTTTATGAATTAGAAAAGAAAATATGCTGTGACAGCAGCATTCTGAACTTTATATCTTTTATCAAGGAGCAAAAAGGACAAGCAGTTATTATGAAAAGAGACACACTAAATGCCAATGGCAGTTCTCTATGCTTTTTCCTCAGCAACATCAGAGACAATCTGGAATTCATTTCAAGGTTTACACGTAGCAGAGATAAACCAAGAACCTGTGCATCTGTCAACTGTAAAGCACTGTACAAAGTACCTTTGGACCCGGGTCACCACGATGACCTTTGGCACCTCTGATACCTGGACCACCCTGTGAAGCACAAGAACAGGTCTTGCTGAAAACCAAAATGTTCAAATAAAAATGAAATCCACAGAACTCAAACAGGGTTGGTTTTTTCTCTTGTTATTGAATCAGTTAAGATCCTGTCCATATCCTTCCACTGCAGTAATTAAAGTGAGAACATACGTAAGTGTGGCCATACAGAGAAACAGATTTAAGCACAGATGTGAATACTTTTCTGAGCCAAGAATGCACACCACGTAAGCATCAAAATAACACTGAAAGCTACCAGAGGGATAGAAATGTATACATGTGCTCATAGGCTCCCTCCAGTTGCTGAAATCTAGCTATCTGTTTGTTCTCCCCAAGAAAAGACTTGTTAAAGTCTGAGTTGCCAGTGACTTGGGAATATTTTTTCAGCTAGGACAACTCCAAGATCTACTAGATTTACTGTGGTTTAATTTACAGCTACTCCTAGGTAAAATACCCTTTTGCCCATTTTTCTCTTTTTTACTCTCTTCAGCAGTGCCTACATCTGTTAATCATTTATTAACCAATTGTTGCCTTTTTTTATTAGTATCATCTGAGACACTGGAGTTGCATATATCTATGGATGGCTGCCATGAACGTGTTTTGTATATACATGTTGGATGTGCTCTGTCCTCTAGGACAGCACAAATAAAGATTTTTCTCTTTTTCACTTTCTTCAGATCAATTTCCCTCTTACTCCAATTGAGTATATTGCTTCATCTCTTAGGATATGAGCTTTACAGAGATTTTGCCCTTCTTTGTACTCAAAAAGGACTTCAATACAATTAGGCAATACAATTGAATGGTTTACTTTAGAGGCTACAATAACAAGAAGTACATATAAAAATAACAGCAATTACATTAAACACATAAACAGAGAAAATATGCCCAGGAGATTAAATACATATGTAGTATCCAAGAGACTTTCAATAGGAAAGCAAATAACAAAAAACATTTGAAGTATCAGAGTACTCTTGTTCTTCAATGAAGGTACCAGGACACAGTATTCAGAGTAATTTTCTGCTAGTTTTCCCAGCACCTTCAGTCTTCTCACTTCCTTCCCATACCTCTATGGCCAAGACCCATTCCATCACGTCAGCTCTGGCCCTAAAATCTCATCCCACACTCTACACATAACTGAGTTCCAGTTGCCAGTTCCCATATTCCAAGTCTTCACATTTCTACATTCCAGCCCAGTAGCTTCTCTCTGCGCTTTCTCCAACCTCTCTCTTGGATTAAAAATTCCTATGCAAATGCTCAGCAAAATAACTGCAACTTTTTAACATAAGCAAAATGACAGTTTTCTCTGATATTGTTCTCAGAAATAGATGACTTTTTTTGTAAGTAATGATATTTGTTTTAAAATAGCCTGATAATGAGTCATCAAATCGAATCCTTTAGGTTTCACACTGAATTTGGTATACTTACCCATGTTTTAAACCCAATAACCTTGCTTGGTAAAAGCACAAGTTCCAGAATAGCACTAATTTAAGTTGAAGACAGCACAAGAGCCTCCTCCATTTGTCTAATACACTCCTTTTGGTGGATATTCCCCAGCACTACTAAGCCTGCACCACTAATTTCAGTTTTTTCATTTCTTTGGCTTCGACATCTAGCCAAGCTTTCCTGTTATGCCTTTTTTTTTTCTTAGTTCAAATAATTTCTTAAGAGCCAGTGCTTTCCCCTAGAAACTGTCCTTGATTAATGGTTATGAAGACACATTCTTACTTCTTTATAACAGCTAAAATCTATAAAGCACTGAAAGCTTTTCATTGCTTCTTTGGTCTTCCAATGTTTCTTGTCTCCTTCTTCACCTTCTCCAGTTCTGAAACACTCATTTCAGAAGGCAAGTATCAGGGTTTGTGCAATATCTTACTTTTACTTTGTGTGGGGCACTTTAGACAGCAGGATCAAATTCTGGCAAAGATTAAGACATAAAAACATTATCCCATACTGAAGTGGGTCAGATAATCCTAACTTTAAATGACACTTTGTCTTATCCAAATGACCCACTTCCTAAAGGAGCTTAAAAAAGAAATATTTCCAGAGAAACTATCCCAAACAAATGGAATCCTTTTTTTAGGGGGGAGTATTTTAGTTTTATGTCTAAAACTGGCTACATGGTAGAATTCTGTTCCCTTACACAGAAAAATCCTTGGCTTAGATAAAAGTCACATGACAGTTTAACGACTTGGAGCAGTACTGACTAGACACAGCACATGTGACTTTCTGACTTTTGGTTGGCGCATTTGGTGAATGCTGAGCTTATTCATTTGCTCTGCTTTTTCTTAGGTTTCTTACTTCTTTGCAGAGCTATCCCATCTAACTGTCTGGCACAAAAAGTACCACTCAGAAGAGGCTGAGTTCCAGAATCACATACTATGCCTAGGCATTGATTTTTCTGCTTAATTTTAAGCCTCCTCTTGCATGGCACTATGTTACTCAAGATATTGTTGATACTAAATGTAATAAATAGAAGTACATAATTTTACACTGGATTAAACTTTGGCAGTTCCTGATCTGTATGTTTTCATCTATAGCAACACCCATCCTTCCACTCAAAGAATTTTTAAACATTTATCATTTCACTGTGAAATGTGGTCAAAGTACCCAGTTTCAGTTGCATTTTTGTGTGAATTATCCCATTGTCTTTTTCACAGAGGACAAATTTGACATCTATATACAGAAACTGAAACCTCAGTCCATACTTGATTTATAGCCTACATGCAGAGAGGAGAACAGAATAATTTTAATTTGTTCAAGATACACCTCTTCAGTGACTTTTCTCCTGAGTTCTTTTGTACCAGAGCCTGAAGAACAGTTCTTGCAGAAAGACTAACCTCTGAATTTTTGCTAAGTTAAATGTCTGCTAGGATCTAGTACACGAGTGTCTTATGTCCCAGTTAATTCTGTTTTTGAACATGCATCTCATCTACTATGAGTAGTTTTCAGCAACTAATTTCCTTTTGCATTCTTCACTAGCTGTTTCTCTTCAAAACTTGATTTTGGAGCATCCATGAGCAGAGAAACACACAGTTCCAACTTGTTCACAAGAGGACCTCATCAAGTTAATTTAGCAAGCAGCTCTAAGGTGCCAGAGTTATCAATCTAGTTGTAAAAGAAAAAGCACATGACCATTCTACAAACATCCCAGTTAGGATTCTTATTAAATCAAACCAATAACAGCCCATAGCAAACAGAGTCTACAACTTTTCTAAACTGCTAAAAATCAGCCTTGGGCTGTGAGATAGAATTACCTAACTTTGGTGACCTGTATCTCATTTGTCTGGTCTGATCCATTGTCTGAGTTCTTCCACAGGCCAGTAAAGAGAATGGAGATTTACCCCATCTTTCTAAGATACTACATGGAATGGAAGGAAAGTTAAATAATTGTCTCCTAGAAGAGATTATTTCCTCTGGTTACATGAGGAACTTAACATTTACACAACGAACAATTATGTGAGTGCTAGAAAAGCAACACCACCAAGTACAGGTAAAAGTGGTGAGAGGGTCATTCCCTGGCAAGCTAGGAAAAGCTTCAGTTCAACTTTCATCAAAGCCAGTTAATATCATCTTACTTCCTTTTCAAAATGTTTGGGTATCTCTCTGCCTCTAGGAGCTCTCAGAAAAATCAGCACTTCAAGTTCTGCTTTCCAATAAATATTGTAGCTCTCTAGGCAGAGCTTTTAAGACAGGAAAGTCTTCTTTCATCTTTTATCACACAAGAGGCATTGTCACGTCCCATACCTTTAATTCATAAGCATGCTGTAAAATGAGCATTTCAGAAGGCTAAACTCCAAGCTCCATTTAAGACATGTCTGCTAGAGTAGCCAGATAGCAGGTGATTAAAAAACTGAAACCAAAAGGCACTAAGTATGCCATCCCTACTAATGCTACACAGAGGTACCAGGGTTCAGGGCCACCTGCTCCAGGTCTAGATTAAACCATTAAAAATTTGACTGACTTACCATGAGAGGAGTTTTTACAGCACATTACTCGGCATCTTTACTATAAATTAAATGTTATTTTATCTCTTTGCCAGCACTTAAACTCCTAATTTAACCTTATAAGTTATGCAATTGTAGTATATTCGTATGTCTTGGAATAAAGTCAGTCAGTGAACTATTCAGTACAGTACAAAGCTGAATAAAACCTTACCGGTGGTCCAGGTGGTCCAAGGGGTCCCTTGTTAGCTTCTGAACAGGAACAAGCATGAGGAAGGGCAGGACAATTTTCCTCATCTCTCTAAGGACAGATCAAGATAGGAAGAGAACGAGGTCCAAAATTTGGATTCAGAAGTTAAGAATTTTATGAATCTAGGATACAGTACTGTGTGGATGCCTGAAAAGCACCCATTTGATTTAGAAACATACATTACACTGACTTTCAACAGGACAAGTAATCCAACCAGGCTTAGGCTTTTTAAAAAACTCTTAACCATCCATTTCCATTAAAATATTTATCTCAGTAGAAGGAAAAGTAAAAAGTAATTTCTACAGTTATTGAAAGAGGTTTCTTACCAAGCCAGGGAGCTCACAGCATTTGTCCCGATTGGCCCATGAGGTAGCACAAACAATGTCAAACATCTGTAGCTGCAACTGTTTCAAAACAAAGGTGATACAGAAGACAGCTGTCAGTTGTAAGATCAGTGCAAAATGGAGCCATCAGCAAGAAAAGCTACTTGAAATTCAAGCACTCAGACTGGAAAGGCTGTCAGCTAGAAAAGCTAGCCACAATCACTAACTTAAATGGTAAAAGGCTTGTGTCCTAACCAACTTGTCTGAACTCTCAGGCATTACGTAGATTGAGAGAGCTGTTGAAAATGAAAAGATATTTGTTGGATTATCCCCACTTCTTTGATTAAATTCCTGATTTTGTCCAATTCTGCATCCCAACACTTTTTTTCTAGCAAAGGAGGTCTAAAGAGACAAGCAAAAGAGAGCTCAGCTTCTCAAAACTGATTAATTTCTCTTAACCCACTGGCACAATGCTCAGATTTTATCTGGGACAAGGTCTCCTGTAGATTTTAACTTGCACTAGTGTTGAGTCACAAAAGAAATTTATCATGATCTCTGGTTTTATTTTACTTCAGAATATGCCCTCATTTATCCATATTATCCCTAGGTAACAAAGTTGAAGGATGATAAAAAGCTTGCAGAACACATGACAGCATTGAGCAGAAAGGAAAATTCTCATTAGGTCTGGAAACATGGTTTGGACACAAATGTAATCTACAAGAATGCATATTTTGGTTAAAAATAATGGCTGATAGGTACTCAGAAACAATAGAATAAATAGGACTCAATTGTTTCTTTTACAGCTTTGAACTGGACAAAGAGGTCTAGAGAGATTAAGCTTTCTTTTCTTACTATTTCTATTATTTTTCCATGCCTCATTTATGTGCATACTGAATAGAGAGGGCAATGCAATAGAACATCCCATTAAATTAACCCCACACGTTAAAAAATGTTAGGAACTGCTACAGATGGGACTCTCTTTGGTTTTACTGCCATTACTATTTTCAATGGCATTATTTTAACATCAGAACAGAGGAATCAATGCAAAGACTTTCTTACAACTGCATTGCTTCTAAAGCTATTAAAATTAATTACATATGTGCACCTTCAGCTTCATCTCATTTTTTTCTTAAATGCTGTCTAGTATATTTCATATACATAGAAAATTTTCTCATATGCCAGCAGATTGTCTGGGCTGGGGATATGCTGTACTACAGATGCAGACCCACGAGAGCTAGCTCCACGCCAAACACCTTACACCTGAAGAGAAGCATGAAGACAGCTTTCAGACCCTTGCTTTGGGTCCGAAACGTTCTGTTCTGTGTCCAACAAGTCTGCGTCCCTGGTTATGTCAAATACAAGCTGACTCCATGGGGAGCAACACAGATCACTCTTTGCTACACATCTCAAAGTTACTAATTCTAGGAGGTCTCATTAGCTTGAGCACATGAACATTCTGCTCTGAGACTAACACAATACTGGGCATTTCTGTGATACTACACTTAAGCAATGAAAACAACCCAGAAATGAGTGCAGAAACACCTGAGATGGCTGTGCAAAAGGCAGTTTAGGTTCAGAAGTAAGTACTACTGACATTTTTTTCCATAACACAGTCCATCCCAAGCTATTATGCTATTCTGAACAGCAGGAGGTTGACAGTATTGGCTAAATTCATGTAGTCCTACATAGGTGGGTATATGCACTCATTTTCTCTGGATTAAATAATATAGAGAACCATGCTGATTACACATATTGGTGTAAAATAAAGAACAAACACACATTCCCCAAATTGCTGTATTTACCATCCAAATGTTGAATGACTCAGTACCCTTACTGGAAAATATTACGTGGGCTGCTCTGACTCAAGCTAAATAACTAAACAAAGCTTTCTTTGCTACTGTTAAACATTTATTCACAATTCTCTGTATTCACAGTGATTCTGCTTTCTAAGTATCCATCCCTTCAAATAGAACCAGTAAGATGGAAAAGTCTGCCCATTCTCAGGCTACAATTCTACAAAGACTTCTCAAGGCCACACATTAGGGTTTTTTTTAACAGTACAGATATACAGAGTTAAACATGTTACAATTAAAAGAAAAGGAAACACTAATAAAGAGAAGGTTTGTGAATTTAAAGCTGAACTTTTCATTAAATCCCACTGAAGAAATCACGAATATTAGTTGCTGCATGTCATGGTCAGGTTTCATTGCTCTAGCTGGCCAAAGTGTCTTATCCAGACCCACCTCACTATTAAGGGATACTAAAAAGGCTAAGCACCTTAGACCTAATCCTCTTTTTGTCTGTCTCTGTTTCTCTCTGTTCATTGAACTGTTACATACCACATGTATCAACGGGAAAAACACTGTGATACAGTTATATTCCCTTAAAATGGAAATGTTTTGCAAAACACAGGTGATTGCACTGGATTCAGTTACTAAAAAGACAAAAAAACCACCCCACCACAACCCACCCCCCTCCCCCCACAAAAGCACACTAAAAAATTCCAACAATATTAAACTGTTTCTTGTGAACACAGTCAGAACGAAACATCCATAAACCTGTTCCAAAGTAACTGCCTGCCTATAATAAGCATCTCTAAAAGTAAGATTAAAATATTTCATTAAAATAAAGTTGATGAGAAAAAAACTTTTCAAAACTACCAAACTCCAATTTTGGCATCAGTTCAAAGCTGTTTTTAAAATGTTTTACAAAAAGTAATTTTTGTTTTATGTATGCCTCTCAAAACTGTTGAGGATACTAGAATGGAACAAATCCCAGTATTCTCTTTCCAACAGCGGCAGAACTGATATCTAATGAAACACAAGGGTGTAAATCATACCTTAAGGTCTTTTAATTGCTTTTACCTCACAGTCTATTAGCTGCCAGTGACTTTCAGATCAGAGATTTCCTGCTCCAGATTTGTTAACAACCAATATTTCCCTTTCATTCACATATTCAGGCTTCCCAACAATCTATATAAATATTTAGCACCCATAAAACTCTACAGCAAAGACCTGCACTGATGTACTGATCTGCTGTGAGAGAGGGAGAACCCAACTCATTAATGCCTTATTCATACAAGTTCAACCCAATATGAATAAAATTATAAAGAATGGAGATTTTAAAGAATGGTATTTGGGTGCTTTCTTGACCTGTTTGCAATTTGGTATGTATGGTAATACTTGAAAGCAGCTCAACAATACAACGGGAGCGAAGAATTTTCATCTTCAGCTACACATTTGTAGTCTTACATCAGTTTTACAGTTCATTTGAACAAAATCAAATTTTTCAGTAAGTGGGCAGTCTGACTTATCTTTTTATAGATTCCTGGGTTCTAACAAAAGACACCATTTCTTTTCACTTCTTTACAAAGCTTTCTCTAATTCCAAGATTTCCTAAGTCTGCCTTTTTCTGTTTCTATCGGAATGTGACTACAAAGGTTTCTCTGTGTAATTGTCTTTACAGGCTTCATATAATTATTACTGCTAAGTTTGAGGCCTAAAGGCTCTTTTTGTACAGAGAGTTATATTCTGAGAGCTTATTTTTCACTAAACAAGAGTAATTCCATATAAGCAAGTAAATACGTTTCTGAAACCTCATCCCTATTCAAATCAAGCCTTGAGTTCAAGGTTCACAGTCTCTGCTAACCTCATTCTAGGATCAAGAAAGTTCAAAGAAAATTAGCAAACAGTACTGTACAGCAAAGATGTCTTTCCAAGATCATCACTAGACTGCCAATTCTTCTTCAACAACTAAATCTACCAGAAAAACTCAAACAAATCCTCTAATAACTTCTGAAGCAAAACTGAAAATTCCCATAGGTTTCTATGCAAACAGAACAGTCAATTACCGCTTCTAGGAGAATGATTTTAGAGGAAGAGTACTTAATTATAGGGACAATCTTTCACATTTATAACATTTTCTATTATATAATAACTAGATACACTAAGATGGGGCTTTGGGGAGAATGTTCAGCTGTTTAATGAGCAGATAGCGAGCTTGGGGGTCAAAGAGTAAGAGGGAATGTGCAACATGGGCAATAATTATCACTCAAACCAAAGTTTAAACTCTTCCAGGCAAAGGAGTTGTGCACTATATTACTCTATATAATAAGGTTTGGGACAGCAGACATATCTGAATGTACCAACTGTGTTCACAGATATATTTGAGAGTAACACCTGAACAATAACAATCTAGTAATTTCATTTATTAAATTAATAAAATATGTATTTTGCTCAAGTTGAGAACTGTTGCAGGCTTTTACAGAACCCCTGAAATGCTGGAACTCTGGTCTTTCAAATACACGTTCGCTCTGCTTTGACTTCAAATTAACTGCAAAGATCACAGACACTTGCTTTTAGGATATTTTAAATGGTTTAAAGAATTGTTCTTGCTCTACTCACTGGTGCAGAGTTGTCTCTTGGTCCTCTGGATCTGACCATTCTCCCCAGTACTTCTATGCCATCAGAACTAATATTCCCTGCTGCATTTATGGTCTTCTCGCCCACTTGCTTGCAGTCAATAATTACTTTGGCCGTAGTCTTACTGATAACAACATGCAGCTAAGCAAAAGAAAATATGCTTTAATATACTAAAGAGCACATAGAATACATTAGTTTCCCAGAAAAGTGAAGCATTTTTTGAAATGAGCTCCTAACTCCACGTTTGTTTGAAAAACTCAGAGACAATCCATAGCAAATAGCCTAGTTGACCTTTAGAGGTCACTTCCAACCTGAATTACTCTATGATTCTAATCTGTTTAATGAATTTAGCTTATTTTTCTGCTTATGGAACAACTGCATGCAAATTGGCATTTTATGCAATTTATTCAGAAAGAAATTAATTTATCCATGACCAAAAAAGATATATCTACATGATGTTTATATACCACCCAGATCCCAAAGAACCCCTGATTTATGTGGTCAGTAAAAATTTCTAGGCCTTGTATGATCCAGCTATATAGCAGTGGATTGCACCAATACATTCTTTATAGCTACTTGTAAAAGCCAAAATTAAGTAGAAAAATTTGGCCTGTAAATTCTATATTACACGATAAAACCTTTCATACTGCAGTTTTTACATGGAAAAAAATAAAATCAAACAGTACAGAGCAAAGCAACAAAGTCACTTTCTTCTGTATTGACTCTGTTGTCCACCACTGATGCAGCAGACATTGCCAGCAAAGAAAACAAAGAAAACAATCCTAGCCACAATTGTCTTGTCATGAGCAAACTCTCAATTAAGTAAAGGAAAGAACAAATTTTGGAGGAGACCAGATGAGGAGCTTGTAGAAATGCAGTATCTTCTCTATACAAGTACATTACGTGGCGATTAGAGTCCAGGGTGAAAGAATGTCACAAAGGAGTCCTAGAACTGCTTTGCTCTGGGCTCAGCTGGAACTAAATAACTGAAAAGTTGCTATCAGTTTGGTCTCCTTTTGCTTTCAAACACATGTATAACATGGATCTTCATCCAAAATGCAGAAAAATTCTGAAGAGAAGAATTTCTTAGAACTTCACACAATCCTTCAAAGCATGACTTTAAGAGCCAGAATTAGATCCCAGCTCTCATCTACCTTCTGATTTAAAAGGACATATCAAAAAGTTAAACACTGTAATCACCATCCCTTTTTTTATTTAGGAAACACACAAACATTGTGTAGAAAAGTGAAGAACAAAATACACCTTTCACAACAAACATGTGCTACAATCCCAGCACTATCGCATCTCTTTTGGAAAGAGTGTTACAAGGTCTCTAATAGCCAAGAGAAGTTTGACATGGCATAGCCTTTAAAATATGTTTAAAAATAAAAACTTTGGTCAAAAGAAGGACTATTTTTTTTTTTTTTGCTGGACTTTTGTTTTTGTTTTAAATTTAGAGTGGCACTTCCAGGCAAACTTTAAAAGGCAAAGTCAATGTATTTCTGATTTACTTTTGAAGGCAAGTGTTTTTAATCAACTCTAAAATACATACAAAAAAGCATGAGATTAAAACTGATCATATTGGCTTCTTAAAAAAACATCAACTGATTTGTTTAGTGTTAATTGAATGTTGCTAAAAGACTTAATATAGTTTGGTAGATGATTCTGAATATGCAAAATATATTTCTCTTGGCAGCAGTTGACCACAGGAAAGAAGATTTCAAAACATGAAAAACTCTCAAATCTTTATTCAGAGTGCCTTCTTGTTTTGTTTTTTTCCTATTACCATTACTAACCTTATGAAAACTCCCATAAAATATCTTCCTTATTTCAGGACCTTCAAAAGTCACAGTTTGAAAATCTCCTTTGTAATCATAGTTAAAGAAAGTCAGAGNAAATTCTGAAGAGAAGAATTTCTTAGAACTTCACACAATCCTTCAAAGCATGACTTTAAGAGCCAGAATTAGATCCCAGCTCTCATCTACCTTCTGATTTAAAAGGACATATCAAAAAGTTAAACACTGTAATCACCATCCCTTTTTTTATTTAGGAAACACACAAACATTGTGTAGAAAAGTGAAGAACAAAATACACCTTTCACAACAAACATGTGCTACAATCCCAGCACTATCGCATCTCTTTTGGAAAGAGTGTTACAAGGTCTCTAATAGCCAAGAGAAGTTTGACATGGCATAGCCTTTAAAATATGTTTAAAAATAAAAACTTTGGTCAAAAGAAGGACTATTTTTTTTTTTTTTTGCTGGACTTTTGTTTTTGTTTTAAATTTAGAGTGGCACTTCCAGGCAAACTTTAAAAGGCAAAGTCAATGTATTTCTGATTTACTTTTGAAGGCAAGTGTTTTTAATCAACTCTAAAATACATACAAAAAAGCATGAGATTAAAACTGATCATATTGGCTTCTTAAAAAAACATCAACTGATTTGTTTAGTGTTAATTGAATGTTGCTAAAAGACTTAATATAGTTTGGTAGATGATTCTGAATATGCAAAATATATTTCTCTTGGCAGCAGTTGACCACAGGAAAGAAGATTTCAAAACATGAAAAACTCTCAAATCTTTATTCAGAGTGCCTTCTTGTTTTGTTTTTTTCCTATTACCATTACTAACCTTATGAAAACTCCCATAAAATATCTTCCTTATTTCAGGACCTTCAAAAGTCACAGTTTGAAAATCTCCTTTGTAATCATAGTTAAAGAAAGTCAGAGTTTTACCACCATCTGTGAGAGAATAAAAATAAGGACTCTGTGTCAGAGAAGAGGCTTGATACGTTATTTGAAAGAGTTCATGTTGTGTTTAACCAGGAAGTCTAAATCTTATTAAAACATATTCATAACTGATACATTGAACCAGAATTAACAAGTTATATTAGAGTCATGCTTTCTTGGTTTGACAGGAAGGATGAGCCAACAGCTCATGATGAAGTGTCAACAGCTCAGAATGAAGTGTCCATTCATATCTATGAGATCCTACACTACCACTAGGTCTCTGAGACACTTGGACAAGAGAAGGAGGCACAGATCTTCAAGCTAGCTAAATGCCTAATTCTCATCTATTTCAAAGAGAAATACCTAAAAAAAAAAAAAAAAAAAAGCCTACGAAGGAGAAAAAGATAAGTACTGATACATCTCTTTTTAAACCTGCAGCTATAAAGAACAGCCATCATAGAATCTACATCATTTTAGAAAGAATAACCTCCTAAATTACAATCCCTGTTTTACAGTTGTGGAAGTCAAATCAAATAGAAATAAAAAGACATCAAGAGTTTATGTTTCTAGGTCTAAGCCTGCTATCCACCAGACTGCATTGCCTCTACATGGACTGTATGGTCAGTACTACTGGCATACATCAAGATAGGTCTTACTAGAATCAGATTCAGAGTAGTGAAAATTTTGAAGGCAAAGGACAGTTCCCTTACATTAATTTACATCTAGGAGAGTTCTTTGGATTTCAGTATCATTGCTTTCAGTTTCCAGCAGAAAATTTACTATAACTCCAAATAAAACCTATTTAAAGCACCTTCCAGGCTCAGGTAATTTTTCTGGCAGCAGATTAAAACATTAGCAATAATATATCTAGACACATTAAATTGTTCATACAGTTGAAGAAACAAAAATCAATGAAAAAATACAAAATACATACTATCTAAAATAACTCCAACCAGTGGTTCATATGATTCATTTAAAATCTCCCAAAGAGCAAACGGCTCCTGAGGTGTGTCGGGAAGAATACGAAAGAGAAATGTAATGGTGTAATCAGAAGGGAGACCTTCAGGATGCAAATACCTGTAAGAGAAATAATATCTTTTTTTGCACTGAAACAAAGATTAAATCTGGTGATTTACTCATCATATGTTCACTTAACATGCTTTTTATTACTCTCTATATTTCCCTGGGAATCAAGGCTGAGGAATAATATCAATAAATGTTTGCAAAATCTATTCAACTTGATAATTACCAAAAAACCCTTATGAAGAAAGGAGAAGTTATCTTTTTCCTTGAAATTTACAAAATTGCCTTCAATTATTTATTGGGTTTTTAAATTCAAAGATCGAATTTGAGATCAGTTTGAAGTAAAGATGAAAATAATTCTATTAAAAGCTTTTTAAAAATAGTGTCCACTCACAAGATCTTTGCTATTGTCTGGTTTAACAGACACTGAAAGCAGAAGTTCTATTATTTTTGCAGAATAGAGATGTTACAAAATAATGTTATTTTATTTCCTAAAATTTAATAGTTACTTCCAATTTAATTTAATCTTTTCTTGCCAAATCCCAAAGTGAAAAGAAACCCAAATAACTGTATCTTGGAAGTGTTACTTAGCTTGTTTCCTTAAAAGCATAGAAAAGGGATCTGAAAGAATCTTGAAAAGGTTATTTAACTCATATATTTTCCCCAAACATGATCCTTTCCTTCTAAAGTGTTTCTGGCCTATATGAGATATGATACACTATGAATCATGCTGGAAAAACTAGTTAAATGTGACACATATTCACTATATTCTGCACAATGGTCTGTTGATGATTGAACATGATGTTACATGATGTTACAGTGCACATATCCTGTTGAGAAAAGAGCAGGAACTCAACAGGCAGAACAAAGCCTCATGGCATGCCCACTGTACATAGCACAAATGAAAGAAAGCTCAATAAGCAAGCCGGGGGGGAAACACAAGGTTTGGAGATTCAGAACTCAAAAAGGAGAATAACATTAATGACATTTGGTTCACGAATGAGATGATAAAACCAAATGGTATTATTCTGACATACCTGTAAGATCATCAAGGTATCAGAGAAAGATATTCTCTGAACCATGAAAGGAAGCCTAATCAAGCAGTAAGATTAGGCTGGGGTTGCTGTTAGAGACGAGCACAGAAATGCAGCAGATCCAATTAGAAAGAAGCAGAAAGGGAAAAAGAAACGAGAAATGCTAATCACTAGAAATTCTAGACCATCTAGACTCAGGAGGAAACTAAATTCAGAGAATATGGAAGAGCTCCAAGAAGTATAGCTCCAACTAGGACACAACAGGATAACCATACAAAAATATTAAGATGACATCTAATATAAACTGAAAGTAATTTCCCATTGTTTTTTCTTTCTTATTTATCTCAGCTAAGGAATACTTTGTTATATCTTCCCATGTTTAATTCAGCAGGGACACAGATTTTCTGTGGTGTCCCTTAATACAAAGTGGGAGGCTGGACTGAGAGGAAGCAAACACAACATACACACTTCACAGAAGAAACGGAGTGTTTCCATCACTTCATCTTTGAGGAATGACTGTGAAAGTTCAATGGGGAGGTTTCTTCATTGCCTCCACCATATCTTTTCCCAGGACACAGTTCTGGTGACTGAGCAACATCCTGCCTCACATGAAGGTACCAGATGGTGATCAAAAAGGCTCATTTTAGCATAAAGAGATAATCTTTCTTTGTAATCAATGAATAGACATAGACTGAAATAAAATGACTGAGGATAATTAAAGCAGATTCTTATTCTGACTGCTGCTTCAAAGACACTCAACCAGACTTCAAAACACATTCCAGAGGCACCTTTCCCAATACACTACATACTGGAATCTGCCCAGAGATACACCTGCATAAAATTGCTAAGTGCTAAACTGGCAGAAGCCATAAACTAGGTCACATGGGAAACCCAAAATAGCCAGTGGGCTTGCCTGCTTTTACCCATATCTGTTACTGTTGAATGAAACTGATAGAGGACTTGGGACACCAAACACTCTTTCTATTCCTTAGTCTAATGTAGATATACAGTAATGTCTCTGCATTTCTGACAAAAATATTGATCCCTAAGATGAATAATTGCCTTCACCGGACAATTACCTTCATGTAGTTTATGAATATTTCTATATTTATACATACTTGGTAGGCTGGGATACCAGAGCATCCTTGTGCAGTCTGTAACATGGGTAAACATTAAATGTACCAGGTTCCATTGAAACCCCTTCCACAGTTGAAAACTCCTTTTCAACCAAGCCAAACATTTCCATCATTTTGAATCCTGGAAGGCATTGAAATATACATTCTATTAATTTAAATTTATGCCACATTACAGGAACAAAAAAAAACATTAAAGGACAAAGTCAGGTGCATCAAAGTTTCATATCACCATCTATTTAACAGCTGTTAGTATAAAGAGAAATTTGTTAATGAACATTGTGAACCAGGTAATGAAAATTATTCCATAAATCAGGAACAGAAATGAACACAAAAATTCTGTACCTGCAAAATTGTTGCCGTCTTTAACTACCAATGGGCAGGCTGGAAAAGAAGGAAAGATACACATTTAAGGATACAAGAGACATCCCACTGGGTCAGAACAATGATCCAGTCAGCCCAGCACTCTACTCCCAAGAAGAGCAAAAGCAGATGCTGTTTAGGAAGGGCATCCAAATCTGACAGCTTCTACTCCATCCCATCGATGCTCCTCGTAAGTGTTGCAGCAAAGACATGAAAGGGTATGTCCCTATGTGTCCCATACATCCTTTTATGGATCTGCTGTCTAAGAATTTGTGTAGTCCTTCCATTAAGCCACCTTCACAGGCTCTTGTGGAAACACATTCACTGGGTGCTGCATAAAAATGTATGCCATATACTGGGAAAACCCAGTATAACCAAGTGCTCCCTAGTTCTCTATTCATGAGCTTCTCCAGCCTAACTCCAGCTCAAGCTCAAATACTTTATCTGGCATTCTCTGTACCTTTTCAAACTTCACAATAGCTTTTGGGAGCAACAGAGACCTTCATTGCCTTCTCCTTAGGATGTGTGCACCTGTTTGAAATACCTTTAAATCTGTTTTATATTTTACTTCTGGCAGAGAAGAAAGCATACCACCCTTTCTCAGGAAAGGTGCCCTGGGAATTGATAAACCTAGATGCAGATGGTCAATTGTGGCACCCCAGGATACTCATATATGGAGACTCCTTTCAGAGTACAGGCACAAGTGACCAATAAATACTACTGTTGAGTATTCAAAGCTCTACCATTGAAAGTAGAGTTTGTGGTTAATATCAAAGATTTGATAGCACACAAGCAAGATGTCTGTGTTCACCAGATCTGACAACTCAAAGTCCCATGGACAAGGACTCCTTACCATCACAAATTATTAACACCAACTATATACTGACTACTTCCTGGATTAAATATATAACGACATATATTGAAGGCACACACTTAAAAGCAAGTGAATTAGTCACCTCTAAACATTAGATTTTCCTTCAGAATGTCTTTCATTTTCATAAAAGGCATTGCCACAGATTTCAAAGCGTTTGGGCATGTTTTACGCTACAATTCTTCTACTTTCTCTGGTAACACAAACATTAATGATTAGTTCTCCATTAATAAATTAACCATGTGACTTGTGTGACAATGAATGCATCTAAGTCTACTCCTACAGTTGGCTAAAGTATTCTAGAAAATAAAACAGTTTTTGACTAAATTCTGAACCATTAACAATGGTTCAAATCTGAATGAAATTTTTGACAATCAATGGATGTATTCTGGATTTACAGTAAACAACCATTAATTATTCTTATGTCAAAACACTTTCATTCCCTTAATCTTATATGGAAATAATATTAGTGTTATAATATCTGTAGTAAATTATGTTAAATAGATCAAGAGTGCCTTGTAAACAAAAAACAACAGTTACAAAACTGTAAGTATTTAGCAGTTATTATTTTAGAAGCAAATATAAATCAAAATGGCTAACTTGCTGATGCAGTTTCACAAACAAAAGTGATCAGCTCATCTTCAATCTTTGTAAAGGCATCGAAGTCATCCACAAAGAAGACATGTCTCTCACTGGGTTTGCTGCCAATATTAACTAGCTCTGAATAGTCAGCATCAGCCACTCCAATAGCAAAAAAGCTGAAACCTGTAAAAGAAAAAAGAACACTCTTTATTCTTCAGTCATTCATTGGAGAAGGGAAACAGAACATGAACACAACTGTATTTACCCTGGCTCCTCTCCTGATTAAATACAATGCTGGAAAATTTATTTTTACCCTATAACAAGAGAAAACTCATGCAAGAAATCTAAAATAAAGGTAATCCTTTCTCTGTGAGACATTTGTCTTGGCTATTGGTGCTTAATCAGATAATTAACGTTTAAGTGTTTTCTTGAAGACACGTAAGACAATTCAGTAGTTGAAAGTTTTAGCATATGTTTAAATGCTTTCCTAATTTAATGAAATATTGTAATACGCACAAAAATGCCAGTGTATGAAGTATTTCATTAATACAAAGCACAGAACTTACTTTCCTCTAGGTCTTTTACAGATTTTGTTCTATGCCATATTTTAATCAGTTTTCAAGCCACTGCTGCCTCATGACTGAACACTGAAATAAATTCATTCTCATTTCCATCAGCTACTTAACTGCATGGGCTAAACCCGTTGTACATATTCTGCACAAAATTTAAGCCTGATTTCAAATACTTAAATGCAATGGAAATTGTATCCTCTATGCCTGAAGAGCAGCAGAGTCACTAGAAGTTTTTTAGTATTTTCTTTTCCACAGGTGATAAAGAAAACACCTGCCTCCATCAGGCTGAATAATGTTAATGGACATACTGTCCTTGCATGGCTCAGTCCAATGCTCAGGGGCATTCATCATCTTCCACACAGCTTTTACCATGACAAAACTTCGACTTATGTAACAACATCTTCGCCAAGCATCTCTTTGTACCAATCTCTGTTATAGACATCGGTCAGTACCTGCTCCAACATATCTGCAGTCAGTCACTTCTCAAGATCACTGCCTCTAACGGTTAATAAGGCAACTGCAAGACTTATCTGACAGTTGAACTTATGTGTTTTTCTCTTAATTGCTGCTTAAAATTTTTTTTGGCTGTTTTTGCTGTTATCATGATTATTTTGTGTTGTGATTTTATTTATGAAGGCACTGCACTAGTATTGCATCTAGCAATAATACAAGCAGGTAGTCAAGCTCAACGATTGCATTGTGTTTCAGGAATCAGTAATATATACACTGGTAACTTCATAGTTGCCAAAGTCTAAAGACAAATAAAAAAAGCACTAATGCAATCTCTTCTACACGTCCTCACACTAAAAGGATGACAGTGTTTTTCCCTCATCGTTTCATTTTGTTCCATATGGCACACTGTGCCCTTTGTGGTTTGATACAAACCTTAGCATCAGACATTTCTACAACTTACTACAACATATGCTTAGACTCACAACACTGTGTGGTGTTTAATGCTTTCAAATTGTTGGGTTTAAAATACTTCCTAAAGGTAATTAGTGCAACATGAGAGCAGATCAGAACTAGTGAGAAAAAAATACAAAAGAATTTTCGAAGGACCTCTTGTATAGAAAACAAGACAGTCCAGTTTGCTGGTAACAAGACTACACTTCAGAGATGACAGACTCTCAGGATCATGTCCCCTGAACTCTTCATCATGGGAGTAATTCCATCGATTACTACAAGATAGGGGGTTGGACTAGATGATCTCTAAAGGTTCCTTCCAACTTCTATGAGTCTATGATTTTAGCAGTGCCAACAAAAAGTAATAGCAATAACCATGAAAAAAAAATCCCAGAATCTAACCCTTTCATAGTGCTATTCTGTTCCTCAGGAATACCATCTGTTTTGAAACTTGGAAGTCTTCCTGGAGCAAAAATAATCCTCATCTCATGCCCACACTTACGCAGTTATAATTAAAACTACCCATTTTACCATCTAGTTGCATTTCTCTGGAGACTTTGTTCACATCGTCCTGTGATCGTCCATCAGTAATGACAACCAAAACCTTTGGAATGCCCCTTCTCATGCCTGCCTCTCCAGTAAACAAGACTTCTCTTGCATGTTTAATGGCTTTGCCTGAAACAGACAAAATTGACATAATATTTTCACTGTGACATAGATCCAGTTCCTATTGGCTTCTCATATCATTTGTTAGACACTGATGAAAGAAAGAGAAATCTCTTGGGTCTCAAGCAGTCTGCAAATTAATCCATTCTGTATTTATTAAAATAGAAATGTAGAAAGATCCCAACCTTTGAAAATTCGATGGCTTCAGACATTTATTGTTCCAATGCAGAAGGTAAAGATCAATAACATGGCATGATCACACGTGGGAAAGGGTATTCTGTGCAGGTTAGAGGTAACAAAACCTTCCCATATTGTATAGTCCAGGCAACAACTGAAAATGCCTTTGTAGCAATTTCTTGGTAAATGGAAAAGGTGTTATTTTGATACTAAGACTGGATACAAAGCAACAGCTCCAAGAAATTTGTGTGCAATCTGACACTAATAAAACATATGTTTTCCAAATAAAACAGATTTTAACCCTTTTGTCACTCATATTTAATTTCTTCATCAGATAACTATCATAAGGGATTAATTACAATGTAACTACATTCAGTTAGCACATATCCTTCCCCAGCCCAATCTTGAACTTACCACTGAGGCATAACTGTCCTGACTTATAACCGAACAGGCTCTCCACTCTATCTACTATTTTCTACATGATCTGTAACTCCTTCCTACCTTCTCTCTCATCCCACTTTTACACTTGCAAAACTGATTTTATGTTACTCCCCATTCCACCTTCCGCAATCCTCTAAAGTCATTCACTTCTGCCTGGCTGCCTCTTTTCCTTCCTCAGCAATCCTTGATATCACTGCTGCTCAGAGGGGTTAATACTCAGCAGTAGTAGGGAGAAGGATGCAAACTGCAGATTGCAAAGGCTTCCTAACTTCAAACCCCAACCTTTCACCTCCAGTGTGCAGATAGCATGTTCTTACTGGTTTTGCCCTAATAGGTTAATCCACTTGCAAACAGGAAAGAAATACTGCAGAGAGAAAATCTGCATCATAATCATGACCTTTCTCACCTGTTTTTGTGTTTCCTCCTTTGTAGGATATTCTCTGAATAGCTTCAAGAAGAGTCTCTTTAGTTTTGTATGCATTCAATTTAAATTCTGTTCTGGGATCATCACTGAACTGAATTATTGCCACCTGTGCACACAGAAGATGTGTTCATTACTGAAGCACCTCCCAGAGTATAAGCAAAAAGTGATTCAGCAGTTTTAAAACAAGGATTTCTCTTGTAACTTTGCTTCATCCTTAAATTGAAACCACATTTTTTTTCCTCTTTAAACTTTATTTAGTGAAAGCTTCTTAATTTTACAGCCTTGGCAACCATCTAATGCTTTCTGGTTTCATTTTGCAGCAAACAGGATAAGAAAAGCAATACCTATGTTGGCAGAAGCACTCTCGATGAAGCTCAAAAGCAAAATCCCAGTTACAGCTGCTCACACATGTGCAGTTACTCATAAACAGAACTGCAGGGACTTTATTCACCCTCCACTAATTAATAGCTTCATGTAACTTAAGTTAGGCAGTAATACTGAAGTAAGTAATAGAAAGATGCAAGAACATATTCTGCCTCTCCCAAACATCATGCTACAGGATTCCAGATCAATACTCTACACTAAACTCCTACAAGTCATAAAACATATATTGAACTTGGATTCTATTAGTGGTTTCCCTGAAGGAGCTATTCCTATGCTTAAGTTTGTGCATAAGTTTCTGTAGCACCATGGACTATATTCTGGGAAAATAACTGTACAGCAAAAAACAGTAAAATTGAGCATTCTTCAGTGTTTAAACAAGTTTAAAATAATTTTCAATGCCACCCCAAATGGTGTATTATATAGACAACACTCAAAATTGTAATATATTTGTATTTTTTCTGGAGTGGGTTCAAGCATCCCTCTAAACAAATACATAACTAGAATAATCACTGTAAAGACTATATTTTATTTCAAGCACTGTAGATTCTGTAGAGCCTGTAATTTTAAATTGATAAACTTTTATTTTTTTCTTATCAATATCATTTTCAGCTTATTAAGAAACAGTCATCACAGCAAGTACCAATACCAATAATATTAACACAACTTAAATCTTGTTGGAATGATTTAGAGGAGACTGAAATGGTACTTCACCTTCATGCTAGCAAAATTCTTATAATGAATTTCATCATGCAATGTGGATAAAAGAAGATAGTGGGAAAAAAATGCTATCCTACAGCAGTTTATATCTTCAGAAAAACAGTGAAATGGTATGAAATACTTTTTGATTCATTTCACTTCTGCTGCTAATCTAAAACACTGTCAAATCCATGTGCTCTCCATTTTTCTACACGTTGGTTACCTGTGTTCCATCAGGACCAATCTTATCCAAAGCTCCAACAGTGCTATAGAGAAAGTTGATGATTTTATTGAAATTGTCATCTCCAATACTCCATGATCCATCCACCAGGAATGCTAGGTCAGCTTTGGCTGCTTTGCACACTGAGAAAGAAAAGCAAGTACTTTGGAATTAGAGCAAGGCCTTGACTCCTCATGCAATCTCATAAATCACTTAAGAAACTGTAACTGTCATGAAAAGCCCTTCTTTAATGTTAAGCAGTAACGAATGCTTTAGAGAACAGACCTGCTGGCATGGATTTTAGTGCAGGTGTAGACCCAGCTGAGCTCTGCAAGGCGTGAGTGGTCTCCACTGACAGATCCTATCATGCTTCAAGGCCATAATGGTTCTTTAAGATCTTTGTAACTATTTTTATTTTAATTTATGTTGCTAAGTAATGAATTTATACATATGAATTTATATAATCCCAGTCTCCTAGCATGACACAGTAAGCAGGATGTGTCTCAACTGTGGAGCTTCCCAGTAGAAAACTAGGCCATCCAAAAAGTTACTCTAAGCTCTATAGTGCCTAATGCTCCCCACTTTAACTGCACTATTTAGTAGCAATGCACGTTTCCCCCTCTCATCTTATTTCAGCATGTTCTTAGGAAAAATGGCCTGCAGAGCTGTACACCTTGTACAGAAGTTGCTCACTGTCTCATGGGAATTGAGAACCTTCAATGCTCTACAGAATCCAAGACTATTGCTTGGGGTCAGAAGCAAATAGTCTCAAAGCAAAGCTATGTTTTTCAGCATATTTAATCTCAAAGAAAAAGATGTATCTAATTCAGAGACTGGGGCAGCAAGATGTGTACCTGTCTCATTTTCTGTTGATCACCCCTGAAATTAAAAAAAAAGCCCAACAGTTCCTGTTATGCAGTTCTAAAACAAGGTCTTTTTTTATATACTTACAGATTAAATTCTTGATTACTGTACATCACTCCAGTCTACTGACTTCAAACTGATGGATTTGACCCTCACTCTCCACCAATAATGTACCCCTCACAGAAATATTTATAATACTCTGTACAAAACACTGTATGTTCTGATGGTAAGTAGAAGGAAGTCCGTATTTGAAGACAGATGAGACTGAACATGGCCAAAATTTTTTTCATTACTTAAAGCAGACTTATTTTTAAAAATCCTGTTGCTTTAGAAGTTCAATTACCTTAAGATGTCTGCTTCAGCTGCAAAATATGTATGAATTAAGAGTTCTAGAAAATCTTGCACATATTAACTCTCCTTTCTGCAAATTTCCACAATACAATAATGATGTCAGATTTTTGGCTCATTAAACTTAAGCCAGCTGCCTTAGCAGTGTTGCTGTGGCAAATGCTTTTTGAAATCTGATTCCCACAGGTCTAAAATAGAGTCAGAAGCAGAATAACATTGCATTGACACTTTAAAGTTATTGCAAACTGACATATGTTGTACTTACCCTCTTTCGCGGGAGGGATTGTAGGTGGTGGAGGTGGTGTTGAAGGTGTTGTTGGTGGTTGAGTTGGAAATGGTACTTGAAAGTAAAAGCAAGGAATTTTTTTAAATTCTTAAAAGCTCAATATAGTTTCTCTATATTAAACACAGCATTTTCTGCTCATCTCATTTCCCTTCTGGCCACAACCAGTTCTTAGTCACATAAAGTAGACCTCTACCCAGTCTGGAAGGAAGATATTAGTCCTGTAGTCCAAAATGCAAAAGTGCAAAAGCAAGACAGTGCCTGCATTCAGAGCAGATCACTGCCTATCCTGATCAAGATTTTCCTGAGTTTGGTGGACGACCTTGTTATGTTTCCAGATAGAAACATAGTTAGGACCACAATCGCATTGGACTGTGGTTTTGTTGCCTGTGGCAACTTATCCTAAGGTTACTACATAGAGTTTCTGGAAACTGTCTCTTCCTCCTGAAAATAAGTTTTGGAATTACAGCCTCCCATGAACCTAGCTGAATACATGAGCACTGATTGTCAGCTTTGTTGAATGACAGAGTTCTATTTACTGCCTTTCAATACAGTCTTGGCTGAATTCTCAGACATAACATGCACATCTGTTGACTTCTATGACTGTATCTGAGGAAAAGTTTCTGCTTTCATTCAAAGGTGTTTTTTTTAATTTTTGTGAATGTCATTAGTATAAGAAGCCTCAGGTGAAAGAACATAATTCCTTCAAATGAAACTATATTTGTTATTTGCCATAGTATATAAGTTCCATTTATAGACAACTGAGAGTGCTAGATACGAAAAGTTCAGAAAAGGCATCCATATTTGGGAAGATAGTGCAAATAGGATTCATTACAAGCCTCACATCTACATCCGAGCTGACTCTCACTGCAAATGAAGTGGGTTTTCTCATTGGCTTCAACAAGAGAAAGGTCCAAGACTCTGAAACACCTGTAAGAAACCAGTGGCCAGGAGCTCCATGACCACAGACAAACCAGGAACAGATCCATTTAAAAAAGGGTCACAGTTATAGTACAGTGATTTGTAAGGTTGCTCTCCAAGCACCAGAGTGGTAGAAGTCATCCTGAAAAGTGCTTTCTTTTGAAGCAATCTAGTAACTTATCTGCATCACAAACCATCTTTCCCAAATGGACATGTAGACCAAGGTGTGTTCTTCCTTATATCTAACTCCCTCAACTGCAGAGCACACAAAATGCATTCCTCCAAAAAGGAGGAGAAACTTGGCTTGTTCCTCACTGCTCTGAGAAGGAGCCCTGGACAACTGAGAAGTGGAGTCACGACGCTGTGCAAGTTTTCCCATGTGAAACCACAAGTGTGGGAGCAAAACCTGAAGAGGAAAATTCTAAACATTATGTACTCTGAGAGAAGGGTAACAGAATTGTGGTGTATAGCCATATAGTATGAGAAGGGTATAACTGAGTTTAAAATTGGGCTTTTGGAAAGAAAGATGATGTTAAAATATTCACTCTGTTCATCCTGAATTTCCTTTTGCAGTTATTCTGAATTCATGAAAGCAAGATTTTGCCTTGAAGAAGAGTTGTGAGGGATTTTCTCCCTGTCTTGTGTTATTTAAAATCATAATAAAATGGTTGGTTTGCTTGTTAAAACACATTAGTAGACTGGGCATCAAGGTCGTATTTAATGGTAAATTACCCAGATATTGGTGGAATTTTACTAAATAACATGAGCTGTAGGATAAAAAACTTTCTGTATTTGCTTCATTTTCTGAATCAGTTTTTTTGCCCCTAAAGCCACAGATTTTCAGATGATCTCCTAGTCAGACTTTTTATGAAGACAGTTAAACTATTTTCCCTATTTCATCCTCATCAAGTCCTAAACAGTTGACCGACATGTCTTCACAAGCAACACACAGTAGTGGTGTTAAGAATCTTGCACCTCTGTGGAAGAGTCACTGTGTAATTGAAAAAATTAAAAGCACAACTAATGGCAACTGTGAAGGGATAGCACAATTGTCAACAAAGGGCAAAGCATGAGAAACAATCAAGCATCATCACTGCTGGTTGAACTCTGATCTGTTTTACTCACATGTTGTCTCCATGATGCTCACAGCAGGGCCCTCTATCTCCTGAAGCTCTGTATGAACACTGATTTTATATTCAGTTCCAGGCATTAGCTCAAAGAAACAATGTCTAGATGTCCCTCCACCAAGATTTACTTCTTGCTTTTTCCCATCTGCAATTACAAAAGGAACAATTAAAACATTTCTTTACTGTTATATTGAATAATGTAATTTAGGTCTGTAATAAGAGGGGAGTATGACAGCAGATGAGGGGCAAGTGGTTGATATAAATTAATAAAACTACACGTTATCTTATTTCCGGACATTCCTTCACATTAAGTAGGAGCTGACCCCATGCAATGAAGTTAATAAAAATCACTAACACTGTCATCAATGGGCTTTGGATCTGGTCCTAAATTATCAGGGTCTAATGAAGAGTTGTTGCATTATGTAATTCTATGGCACCCTTTGTCCACGCCTCTGGTTCTCAGAGTCTGTAACGTGCTTAGTAATTGCAAGACAAATTGAACTAGATATTTCATTCCAACTTCCACTAGTAACCATTTAAAAGTTGGCTAAGTAATTGTATTTATGGGGTTCTGAAATGAATTCTGCTAAATTCTGAATTGGAAAACATGCTGACAATTGAAAAAGCCCAGATGCTGGAAATCGTATAAGGCGTATTTTAATAATAAGAAGAAAACCTTCAGCACAATTCTTTATCTGTAGCATGGAGAAGATAAGTACAAACAAATGATCTCACATAGCACTGAGTATACGCAAAAAAAGAAATGTCTAAGTCATCCACTATCAAGGAAAATACAACTGATGGTGTATCTTTAGTAAAAAAAATAATTGATCACTGCCTGAATGAGACATACATCAAACCTGACAACCAAAAATCTTCATGATAGATGTTAGTAATAAGCAATTGCTTACAATTGAGCTAATTCTGCTCACATTTAGGCTCTTTTGGCTCATTCAAAACAATTTTGGCAGTTCTATATGATGAAACCAGAATGTTTTCTAGCTCACAGATGAGAAGGAAATCTGTGTGGCCTTATGCCAGTCAAGATCTCTGTTTTCTGAACAGCTTGTCTGTATTCCAGGCCTTCAAGTAAACTATGTCCCTATCCATTTGCCATTCCACAGAAAATGTATTATCTTTTTGCAATCAAATTGGTACTCAATTTCATTATACCTTTGATAGACACCATTAAATGTTAACTGCACTTCCTTGAGGTTATCCAAGCTTTTCAATTGTCACTGTTCAAAAGATCACTGATATCTACTGGGGATAAGAGAGTTGGTCTGCACAAATAGTGACCCCTCCATAACCTCCTCTGGCTACACCTGAGAATCAGTGAAGCATCTTCTACACAGTCAGTGCTAAAAGCATCAAGACACCATGTGTTGCCACACAAAAATATTTCACATTTATCCAGATGAGTAACATTAAATGAAGTTATAATTAACAAACATTATAAATCAATGAAATTAGAACAGACAAAACCGGACACTGTTCTTACTCTGAGCATGGTATGGAATCAGTGAGAGCTTTCCCTACCTTTCTGTTCTTCTCTCATGTCCATCCTAAGCATACAAAAGCTATCACTGATGATTATTTACAATCTTAGATGTGTACATCTCATCATTTATCCATCTTTTTCTGTTCATCACATTGGTGAACAACTCAGGTAATCACCTATCTTCTACTGAGAGATAAAACTCCCCATAAAAAGGACAAGTTATTAATATCTGTTTGACATAAAAGGACAGGAATGATAGATCTTCTAAAGACTTCAGTGTGTACATAGCTCTCTTCTGTCTATAGTTCCCAGCATTTCAGGAGCTAATCTATGGGTCCAGATTGTGCATAATTTCTTAACTTTAACAAATTCTCTGGGTTAGGATAAATGGAATGATTTAGTAACTTACCCACAAGAGATTCTATAACTACCCTGTATGCAGTGGCATGTCTGTGAAGCTGCCATTGAGCACAGAGACTAGTCATGCGAACTTGATAGGAATTCAGATTTGTCACGCCCAGGTACACTGAAAATAAAACACAAAAAAAAATTAGAGTTACGCTTCTAATAAAAAGTACAAGAAAAACATTACAATTTGAATGAAAAATTTGTGCCAATTCATTTTCAACAAATCATTGCAAAAGTTGCTTAAAAAAAGTAAAAAAAAAAAAAAAAAACAAGGAGGAGAAAAAAAAAGTTGAATCTTTAGGCCAGAAGTTTAGAACTTAAGTTAATTTAGTTAAGAATAAATATTAACACTTGTAAAAACTCAGCTATTACAAGTAATTATAAAAATATAATTATAACAGCATTTATAACAGTATTTCTGTCAAAAATAGAATTTAAAATTCAGTGTAGATATGTAAACACTAAATCATATTATATACATGGAACTTGGTAAATAAAAGTAAAACAAACATTCCATTAAGAAGATTTCTATCTACTACTAGAAAAATATGTTTGGCTGATAAATAATAACATTTGCTAACGTCCAGTAGATTATTTTAAAACCTTGGCAAAAAAGGGACTTTCGTTTCAGAAAAAAAAAAATTGCACACAACTGAGAAAGTCTCCCACATGAAAATTTACTCAGAGAGCTGCACAAAGCCATAGTCACAGCGAAAAAAAAGCCTGTTGAGATGTGAACAGCATGAAATCATTCTTACAGGTTTTGGCTACGCCTGTTAGGGCATCACTGAAGCCTGTTGAGTATGAAGCGAATACTTTAACACTGTACTCCGTCCCACTGAAGAGATTTAGAATGAGAATGGTGTTAATATCATCTCCCACAAAGGTCTCCAAGGCAGGACCGGGAACTGCAAAACATGAAACACATTAAAAAAAAGCCATTTGCCCATCTATTGAATTAGCAGGTAGTTGAAACAGCTCTTAAGACATGACTGAAATTGTGTGTGCTCCTTAAACTTTTACTACCATTCTTTTGCCTTTTTTAACTGTACACAAAAAACAAAGACACTTTGCTGAGTCCTTGCATGGACAGATGCCACACTTGGGAAATTTCAGCAGTGGGATTCATTAGGGCAGGGCTAGACACTGGCATCTGTTAAGACCATTTTGTTCTGCTTCAGTGACTTACTAGTGCCCTAAATAGGCAGCCAAAGATCTCCACAGTTTGATGGTGTGCCAGGACCAACAGGGGAGACAGCAGATGCCAGCCAGCAATACAGTCCCTAAGAGCTTCTCATACAACAGCATCATTTAACACTGTGCAGAAATTATAATGAAAATAGAAAACAATAAAACCTCTCCAAATCAGAACTGCAAACAGCTTCTTCATCAGCTCTTAAGATATTCTGGATAAAATTCAGAAACCAAGCAACAATATTGTCTTTGGATAGTATTTTAATCCCTTAATGGTCCCATGTTTGTGTTTCACTCTCAATAGAGGACTGTGTTCCTCTAAAGAAATTGGAAGGAGCTTGGGTGCCTTCTCTAGATGCAATATGCGGGTGAAAAAAAGAGTGCAGCATGGACAAAATGGTCAACAAATAACATGTCAAGTATTTAGGAGGTGCAGAGTGGTAGTAAAAGTCAAGGAATCTAATTATTTGTTGTATTGTGAGGGGAAGGAAGTTGAAGAATAGAAACACAGAAGAGAGGAGCAGGAAGAAAGCAAAGGTAATCTCTGAAATAAATAGATTAATGATAAAATGACATGAAGAACAGACTGAAAGAGTTGGGTTTGACCTGCCTTAAGACTGGAAGTCTAAGGGGGGAATCTTACTGCTGCCCTCATCCATCCTTATGGGAGGGGTAGAGACAACAGAGACAGAATGAGGCAAATGGGAAGATGGTAAGAGAAAACAGACAAAATTTGCAATACAGAAAATTTTGCTTAGATATTAGAAAAGACAATGTACAGGGAGGGTAGTCAAAACTGGAACAGATGATTAAGGAGGTTTTGAAATCTTCATCTTTGGAAATAGTACAAATTCAACTGGACAAGGTCCAGTGAAACCTATTCCCAGCTGGCCCTGTTTTGATCAGGGAGATGAACCAGATTATCTCTAGAGATTCTTTCCAAACTGCATCAATCTGCGACTATGAAACTTTCATTCAAAACCTGGACACTTAATAGTATTGTCAAGGCTTAACTGCAACTGTTAAGATGTAAGTGTGAAATTCAGTAAAACATAACATCAAAACATGGTGCAGTCAAAAACAAATGACAAAACAGAAAATCAGTTTAAAAACTCACTGTTGATAGGTTTGTAGACAATCCTGTAACCCATTGTTGGTGACGGAGGGGCATCCCAACTGATACGTAACCTGTTGTACCATTCATCTGAGACACGTAAATTTCTAGGAGCAGACAGAGGTACTAAAAGGAAACCAAAATGAGGTTTTAAAAGTTTATCTCATCCAAGCACATGCATAAAACTCAAGATATGCACATGAAAACAGTGCAATACCCAGTATTTTTAGATTTATAGTTGAAATTACCAGGATGAAAAGGTTTTAACCAAATCCGTCTTCGGTTTTACAACAGTGGATTAATGTTGATATATTTAAGAAAGCTATACCAAGTTATAGATACAAACTTTTTTTCAATAAACAATGAATTTTCAAATTCATTCACAACTGTGTCCCTACATTTATGAATAAAACACAGATCAGAGATAATTATCTTCTATTTATCTAGTTTCTTTCAATCCATGTGCACTGAAGTTTTTAATGTTTTAATTCATGCTCTTCTGAACACTTCATGCTTTCAAATGGAATCAAAAGAATGATTTACATGTGATTTAAGTGCAAGCACAAATAACACTTCCATTTAGGCAGAAATTATGTAAATCAGGAGAATAATTCAATAAAATTATACTATCAAGACTAGCAGTGCACAATGAGATAAGTTTTACCAATATACAGCAGAGTGGGAACTTAAGCTACAGATGAATAATCTTTTGGTACTTGGTCAGAGCTCTAGAGATAATGCAATCACATTTATAAAAAGTTCAGCAATATTTTTAATGACCTTTAGGAGGTAACGATCTCACACAAAAGGAAATCTGACAGTACAATGCCTGGTTTGATACTACCCCAGCAGGCAATGTTTACTTTATTTTCTGCATTAGTTGTCTTGTCCTTGGTGTGCTATCCATCAAGGACTTACCAGCTTTATTACTCAAAGTGTTTCTGCAAACTCACAGTATTTGAATGCAATTTGTCAATTAGAAGCAAACCATTGTTTATAAATCAATGAAGTGAGATTAATATAAAGCTCGAGTCATTTAAGTTCACATTTATACTCAAAAATAAGCCCACATTTATACTAAAATACATTAAAAAAGGAAAAAAATAAGCCAAAAGAGTAACTCTTTCTTCATGCATATCCTGGCCAAAGACCAGCTGGGAGTTTGTACTTACGCGTTTTGCCAGGAGCCGAGACACTGACTCCTTCCCCATCAGAATAGATGGGTGTGATGGTAACTTTGTATTCTGTGTCAGACAGCAGAGGCTGAAGCAGAAGACTGTTTTGTTTCCCAGGCACCATTACCTGCATGGTCAGAAAACCAGTAACAATCAAGCTTACTCAAGAACAAGCCTTTTTATATGGTACATGATCTCTAACATCACATTCAACCACTATTTCTGTATAGTTTGCATTTTAAAATATTTCTGATGCTCTATGGTAAAATAATTAAATTATCCACTCATTTAATGTATCTGCTGGTTATACCTGAGAAAATTAAAAAGGAGAATGTGCCTACAGGAAAACATGGGTTTATATTAAACCCATGAGCCACTACAGCTCCACAACAATGCATCTATGGATTGCTAGTACTTGAAAAATTTTACTGTACAGACAAATCATCTTACTGTTTTTACTCTTGACATGAATATGATTGTCCAAAGCCATAACCATCAATAAAGGCTGGTTGTTATGCTCTTTGGGGACAGAAAATTCTACATTCTTGAGAGCATGGAAAATTAATTTAGGAGATTGGGAAACATGAAATGAGCAAGTAAGACTAAAACATGTTTGTCTCAACTGCATCTAGTCTGGGGACAAGGAAATGAAGGTAGCTATTTAGGAAAGGAAGCAGGACTATATCTCATAAATAGTAGAGGACCTCTAACTGCCAAGAAGCATGAAATATCTGTATCAGAAGTCCAACCAAGCAAACCTGGTAGAAACAAGAGAAGCAGCTGTAGATATCTCTGCACAGTTTTCAGTGTGCGAGAGCAAATGTTTCAATTTGATCAATTAAGTGCTACTTCTTGTAGTATGGGAGAAGGTTTCTCCATAAGCAGCTATTTCTGAAGCTCTTCAATAGATTTTTATCAAATTAATTAATCAATGGATTATTTCAGTCAGAGCCTCAAAAACTATTATCACAGTAATGGTGGCAGAGGTGCCTAAGTAAAGCCTTACAGTCTTTCAACTTGTCAGTAAAATTTTAGTATCAGAGCAGCTCCAAAGCCTGAAGGGGAGCTACTTAGCAAGTGGAATGGACATGGTGGAACAGACAAACCCATTGTATGTTTCCTGCACCAAACCTGTGCTCTGAAGTGACATTGTTAGAAGTGACAGTCCCAAGGTGCAATCTCATATTTTGGACCCTCTCTGGTCCGTGTCCATTGTGTGAATGTATCACTTGAGCCAGCAACCAGAAATATTTGGCAAAAAGTTGATACTTATAAGTTCTCTAAAGTCAAGAAGAAAAAGCAGAAATTGACCCTTGAAAGTGTTCTGCTGTTTCAAAGAAGACTGCATGTGATGATGGCAGAGTAAAATTTTCTGAAGCATACATTCATTAGCTTTAATACTCCAAGGTGCATTCGCACGACTCCTAATTTTGGCAAGTGATACACGGATAGAAATTAATTTAGCACACACAGATGTGGAGGCTTGCCAAAAAAGAACTTCATTCATTGATCAAAACAAGATAAAACTATCTAAATATATATGCATTAAATATTCGTATGCTAAATTTTTCATCTTTATACTCAAAACACAAACCCCAAGTTTCTGAAAAAAAGAAACACTAATGTTTTTGCTTTTTTAGGGAGATGAGACACATTGAGAACTCTCTCTTTTCCACATGTGAATATTGGGATCTTGTACTGAACAACAGTCAACAGAGAAATATTCTTGGCTTTAAGGGAAAAAAAGTGACCCTTCCAGTATGTACAACAGTCCCAAGATCTATAGTGAAAAGTATTCTATTGCATATTTTAGTCCTTGAATTTCAGCCAATTGCATCAAGGATTAAAAAACTTATTAATATTTTTATGGAAAGAGAGGGGTAACTGAAATTTATATCACTGAAATCAGAGTCAAAAGAACTTAAGCATCCATCACAGAATCGTCATGCTATAGTACACTTAAGCCCAGATTCCACAAAACTTTTGAGTTCTGCATAAGAAACATATTTATACAGATAAACACTCCCCTAAAAATTGAATGTCTGCATTGTTTTATTGACATCTATGTTATACCTCTCAGGTGCTTGAAGCTACATGATAAAATCCATTCCTTCTATTTAAAATGTGCTTTATTTTAAGTATAATCTCCTGTCACTTCTTACTTATTGAAGTATATATGCATGTGATTAATTTCAAAGATGAACCATGTGGCTCATCTGAATTGCTGTTTGCTGAATTGTGACCAAAGATAATAAGGCTTAAGAGTGTACTTAAGATCAAATAATCTGTAGAATCAGTGCTATCTATTTAACCTTACAATCTTACATTTTCTTTCATGAACATTTGAGTCAACTCTAATATCCTTATGATAGCCAAAATTTGAATGCCTTTCCTACAGTTTTACTTTCCTTTTAAAATAATAGTTGTTGAATATTAAAACAGAACTACATTTATATCATCCAACTGAATTCTCAGAGCTGAAGCAGTAACTCCGGGTTCTGAATTTCAGAAACTTTGGGTTAATGTCAGCACAACAGAATAATTTGTGCCATTATGCTGTGCAAGTTTGACACAGTATTACATACTATAGTGTCAGATAGTTGAGGTTAGTTCATAAAGCATATGTTTTCCAGTCCAAGAAGAAACCACTACATTGAAAGCTCATTTTCAGATTACAGTTGCAAGAGGTGGCTAAAAACTAATGTGCTACCCAAGTCTCATAAAAGATGAATGGCATCAAGTTGAGAAGAGATTGATTCATATTCTTCTAGAAAAAAAAAAGATATTTAAATAATTATTTTTAATATTTTTAATTTATGTAATCTGATAACAGGGCTTAAAATGTCAGCTGCTGGACATCAAAAAGATTATCCCATATTTTTGATGTAACTGTTCTATGAACAAGAGTCACATGATAGACTCAGAAGGAGAATGTTATAGGGAGTATTTTTGCTTTCTGAGCTATTTACTAAGAAAATACCTCAAAGTATACAACTTAATCTCTTAAATGTGTCTACTACATAGAGCAATCTTAAAATTTAAAAAGGAGAAAAGTAAAAAAAAAAGGAGAAAAAAAAGAAAAAAAAAAAGGAGAAAAAAAAGAAAAAAAAAAAAAAATTAAAATAAAGGTAAAATCTTAAAATAATACAGCTAGGGCTTCTTGGTTTTTTATTATTTGCTGTATGTACAAAAGACTACCAGTAGCACTCTTCATTCTTTCTAATATTTTCAAAAACATTGACCATTAGGGACTTTTTTGTGTAAGATAATTTTAATTTTGATCATCACGTGGCATTATTATTAGGCACATTAAAAAATGCTGTTCTTGTGACATTTCCAGGTTTACCAGCAGTATGAAAACTCTGCATTTGAGCTTTGATGTCATTGCTTTAAGATAAAGTGAGGCTTCTAGGGAAGGAGGAAAACCTGCTCAAGAAAAACAAAAATTACTTAAGATTGTCTTGTACAAACATTGGAAACAATTTATTACAATTCTCAGGACATAAAAATACTTAAGAGGAAAAAAGTCAAAAAGCAAACAAAATAACCCCAAACTATAACAAAAAAATTAATCAAATTTCAAAAATGCAGCAAAAAGAGCACATATATGTGACTGAGCTTTGATCTTATATTTGACTGCTGCTGCCTGCAGTGCATTACGTGCCACACAATTAAAACTTAGAAGTTCAGTTTCACAGCAATACCAAACATGGATCTGTTACTAACTGCAATAGAAGTGTCATATAAGGAAAAACTATGCCTTAGCAATTATTAAACAAACACATACAGACCATTCTTACCGCTTCTTCAGCACGGTCACCTTCCACAGTCACATAGGTCACTCTGAATTGCTGAATACTGTGATCTGAAATGTCCCATATCACCCTCAGACTTGAGGTTGTTTCATCATCTACAACAAGGTTTCTGATTCCTGTTCGAAAAACTGAAGCCAAAAATTATTTAATTAATATCTTCTCAACTCTATGTTTCAAGTAATACTAGTTACCAATAGATAGCTGCAAATTCTACTGAAGTCACAATGGGTCTGTAGATCCATGGTGGGGAAAATCCATACAGTTCAGTCATACTTGGGCTTAACAGCATAAAAACTTCAACCATTTAATAAAATAACAGTTACTCTATGCTGAAAATATATATTATCTCATCTGCTTTGTTTATATTACTCAGTTTATGGAGCTTTAGAATAATCAAACCTCCACTGCAGCTAGAATGCTACAGAAGAGAAATATTCCAGAACTGTGAACCCTCGAAAGTCAGTTTTCTAATTCAAGAGAAAACAAATAGAAGTCTCAAACTAAAACTAAAATTCCTAAGAGTTTCCGAGTTCATATTTATGAAGAGAAAGAGAGAACTGAATTTTCAAAATTAGTCTCTGTATTCCTGTGTAATATCACTGATATCATCCAGAGTCCCTACACTGTGTTATAGGTTGGCTTCTCATCCGGATATGGCACGTGCAGAAAGCTGGTCATATGCAGAATGATGGTACAGGAGCACAAAATTCAGCTCCCTTGGTAACATCAGAGCTCTTTGCCCCTAGATCTGGGTGTGCTTTTTAGGGGCTTTAGCTCTCCACAGCATTAAACTGTCGATATTTATTCTGATTACCTGCTATAGTGGGCTTAGAAATTGTGGTACTGGTAGTAGTCACCGTGGTAGGTACTGCAGTAGTCCTTGCAACTGAAAAACAATACTCAGCTTACTAACAATTCAACAAGACATAGAAGTCACAGTACTTATCTTCTATTTCTAACTATGACAATGAAACTATGCGCTTCCACCTACAAGTATCCTACTTACTTCAGACACTTCAGAGACTACAAGGAATCTATTCATTTAGTTAACTTCAGGCACATATATTTGCAGGATTAGATCTATTTGCACTCAGATCTACAGATAAAACATAATTATAAACTACACAATTAAATAAGAATGCAAATAGTTTCCCACATTTCTGGTTGAACTATGCCTAATAACTTCCACTTTGACCATTTCTTAAGGCTGGCAGATTAATTGAATTGAGGGCTATTTAAGGACATTTCATTTCTGTCCAAGTCAAAGAAAGAAAGTACACTCAGCAACACCGGGCAGTATCATTATCATTTGGATGGGTACAGGCTTCTTGTCTTAACAGAAGGTTCAAGTTTAAGCCTGTAATTAAATTACTAAGAATGAAAGTAATTTTTTTTAATTTACACATGAAAACTACAGTTGTTTGCTTAACCAAGTCACTATCTATAAGAAGAGGCTGGAGAGAGCAAACTGCCTGAAATGCTGGCCAGTGTTTCAATTATTAACTATAAAATGTACTGTAAATGACTCTCAAGTTTTATCTTTGTTTCTTCCACGTTAATGTCACAAGATGCCTGTGAAGTTTTTTGGATCACTATTTCAGGCAAGAATGAATTCATTTCTAGTGAGTATAAATTGCTTAAATAAGAAAGAAAGAAAAAGGTATACTGTAAATGTCAAACCTCTTAAATGAAACTCCTGCAAATTTACTTTAAAACATATATTCACTCTCCCAAAAATCTAATACATCTTCTTACAAGGAACCTGGTCATAGACTAAATCTTGAAATGTAGGATGGAAAAAGTATCTACTCAGATTCATAGGTTATTATTACCACAGCTCAGATGGAGAGTCGAACCATCATTTTCATTCAGTGCCATCCACCATGTCATATTAATTAAGAAAAGCAAAGATAATAAGAATCAGCAAAGCCCAAGTGTTAAATCACCACATTCTTCAATATTATAGCTACCCAAAGATGGACTGTATTTCAAATATAAGATATATGCATTAATTCTAAATCACTTAAACACCTCTATAAATTACAATCAGGAGTTTGTCTTACATGTAGCTCCAAGAACAGCAACAGCTTCACTTTCACTTTCATCATCAAAAACCGCCAGCAAAGAAACTTCATATTCTGTGTTGGGCAATAAACCCTCAATGACATGACTGTCTGCGTCTCCATTTATAACAACCTAAGTAACACAGCAAGATTAAAGAAAATCAGTCCTGCACTTGATTAATTTAAGTGAATTGACTGAAATGAAAGAAGGAAAATGGATTCTCCTTTAAAATAAAGGAAGTATACATTTAGAGAATTTATTACAACTAAAAAATTTATTAGCTAAGTTAAAATAAAAAGTATCACAGAGTACACCTGGAAAAGACTCTGATAAGAATACTTAAAATCCATGTATTATTTTGTGGCAGGTGTGATTATTCTAATGTGTAGCCAATCTTTCACCCTCAGCTAATTAATTGCTAAAGCTGACCAGATGCATCCCATTTGAAAACCACTAAAATTCAAAGCATTCACTAATAAAAGCAACACAACAAGGTAGATGAACTTTCATATTTCCACCATTCAAGCACCATTATCACAAATGTATTCAGCACCTCCACAGTCTTATAAATTGTTTCTATATCAGAAGGACAATCTGAGTTACACTTCCACACATCTGAGTGCAGCTTGAACAAACATTTACTGTACACTTGCAGATTAAAGGAGTTGTGCTGATGCGAGATTTGCTACATGGTTTGATATTTTAAATGGTAATTTTCCTTATTGCTACCTAGGGCCACAGCAGAAGATTCATATTTGCAATGTTAATTGTAAGAAGAAAGTTTCAATTCAGATTCATCTGGTTTGTTTCTGTTATTGGAAGGGATCAACAGATGGGCAAGAGCTGGAGCTAAAGGGACTGTAAAGCAGAATGCAAGAAGGCTGAGCAGTAATTCTTGTTAAATAGGCTGATTGGTTTCAGGAATAGTTTTTAGATTACACAGACAGATACTACAACAAAACAACCTTTCTCCAGGTTAACACTGGCAAGTTTTTAAAGGTGGCTACTGAATACACAGAATCAAAGTAAGATTTATAATGGAAAAATCAAACAACAGATACGTGCTCTATAGAGCCTACTACAGCAGTTACTAGAAACAATGAATCACACTTTATTCTTTTAATTACCACGGGAGATTTCCTGAGTTGGTCCTGAGAAGGAGGGACACATAGAGCAATCACAGACCTTCTGAACTCAGATACAAAAAAACAAATGGAGAAAGAAATGAGCTGGGGCCATGCCTTCCACAACTATCAAGCAATGAATTAGGCATCCCATGCTGTACACTCTCTGGCACAGATTTTCTTGGAAAAATTTCAGAAACGAGTTTGATTGAGCTGAGCTGTACAGTAAGTAAAACCTTCCCTTCCAATTCTCCAGAGCTTCTAGTTGTGTATCAAATATTTATAAAATATCTATACATAGTTACTATCACACACACATAACTTTGGCACGCTTTCTAAAGCATCACTGCCATCACCCTCCACTCCCTGCTAAGTTAGCCTACAGAGCAGACCACAAAAAAAGAACTCAAAGTGCTGAACTTTCAAGTAGAGAGGACAAATAACAGAAGCAGGAATAGTAACAAGCACACAAGTACAACAGCACACATTCCCTACTGTAACCTAGAAATAAAAGGTCACTCTTCAATGTATTCTGGCTTTTTAGCACTAACATCCCTCAAAACAACTCCTCAAATCAGCAGTGTGGCTGAAGTAAGCTGAGAGGTGTTTAATTCTCACCACCACTCCCTGACCCCACTCAGCTAATTGGCAAGTTGGGTCTTGGGAGAGAGAGTGCATGTCCTTTCTCTGCGTGACTGATCACTTAGCTGGGAAAGAAGCTTAAAGAGGTAGCAGCCTGGAGGTATTGTGCTACCCTAGGCCTGACCCCATTAGAGAGGTCATGCAAGGAGAACAAGAAAGTGGCCTGGGTAGTTTTAATATTTCAACATACTAAAATATTAGGGCCTCCAGCAGTTTGTAGTGAATACAGTGAGCAAGTGGAATCTTAACAGTTCAAATAATTCTTGGTCATTTATTCTCACACTCAAAGAATGCAGATATCATAAATCTCACTTGAAAATGCACATGCCTTAAAGGGATTCACCGACAGCTACTTACTGGAACTTAAACAGAAATAAATCCATTCATATACTGCAGGAGAAAATGCTAGGGGATGGTCTGTGACCACTCACTCATCTGCCAGTGATCTTTTCCACAATCACTCCTGTAATTTCTTTCTTTCTTGCATAACTACCTCTTACTAGGTGAAAGAATCAAGGTAATTTAATTTTAACCTAAACAATGACTGCTCTCTGCCTTAACGGATGACAAAACGATACATGAAACCTAGGGTCAGATGGGAAATGCCATCTTTCCCACTGAGTTCTATACTCAAACAATTTGGAGATGCAAAGACTCAGAAGTGCAAAAGCAGACAAAACAATGAGTAAATAAAGGGAAAGAAGAAATGAGACAAACTATGAAAGATGAAAATTTTGAAAATGGGGAGAAAGTGTCTGTCTTTTGCTACTTGGAAAAAAGAGAATAAAACAGGAAAAGATTAAGTGATTAAAAATCATTTAGAAATTCAGACTGATGAAAGATGTGCTGTGGAGAAAATGCAGAAGGGCCTAGAGGAAACAGTACAGCATGAGGGTGAAAAAAGAGAAAATCATATATAAAAATAAAGGAGCAATCTAACAAATAAACTACATGTAAACTTTTCCTTTTGTAGCATTACGTAGTTAGGGCTTCATGGGCAGTTTTACTGTTGCCGGTACAACAGGCAAATGGTGAGCCTTATCTGAGGCTATCACTGGTCTGGCTCAGCTGCCTTCATCATCCTCACAGCAAAGTCAAGAACATGAATCTCTAAAAACTGAACCAGCACCAAACAGCAGTGCTAGTTCTATGGCAGTTAGCAAAGTACAGACTAGACTAATCATTCACAAAAGATCTCTTCTTTCCTCCCTTCCTTTTCAAAAAAGAAACTGAAATAATGAGTTTGATTTTAGTTCAGACAGTTTTGCTGTGGAGCAAATTATTCTGTAGGTCAATTGGTCGTATTTAATTGGAAAAAAACTGCAGCACAGGTGTCCTCAGAATAGAATTCTCTCTTCCATTTAACATCCTCAGAAAGTCAAGATAACTCACCTCTTCAGATTCCCCCCCATCCAAAGGAATCCATGCCAATCGATAAAAAGCAATATCTGGTGAGGTGGGCTTCCAGCTGACCCTAAAACTATCTGATGACGCTTCATCAATTTCCAAATGCTGGGGAGCTGGAACCTTTTCTGTAAGGTATTATGCAAAAGAAAAGCGAGGTAAGTTATTCTCCGAGACTTGCATAGATGGCAATGTCAAGCATAAACCATTTTACTTGACATTTGTTGCAGAGTATAACAGAGGAGGCAGATAACAAAGACATTTCACATTCTTTGCACACATATTTGTACGGTGGGAAGTGTTTTTTTAGTAGAAGGAGGAGAATATGAACAATAGATACTCCTTATCTACTCCAACTGGATAAGACTTCTTGTTGCTCCATGTAACCCTCAGCCCCTCTCCTTTTCTCAGAACTTCGTCAACCGTACTCTTATTTTCCTCTACCTCTATGCACAATCCCTATCCTTGCCCCTTCCAGAGACTCAATGTGCACTTCCATTTGCAGTTTGCGTGTATCAGCCTCTTGTTTCATAGATGTATATTCTGTCTGAATGACAGAACCCAGAGGGTGACGATCAATGGCACAGAATCAAGTTGGAGGCCTGTGGCCAGTGGAGTTCCACAGGGGCCAGTCTTGTTCAGCATCTTCATCAACAACCTGGATGAGGGGACAGAGTGTACCCTCAGCAAGTTCCCTGATGACACCAAACTGGGAAGACTGGCTCATTCCCCAAAAGGCTGTGCTGCCATTCAGCAGGATTGCAACTGGCTTGAGAGTTGGGCAGAGAGAAACCTTACAAGGTTCAACAAGTGCAGAGTCCTGCATCTGGGAAGGAACAATCCCATGCACCAGTACAGGCTGGGGATTGACCTGCTAGAGAGCAGCTCTGCAGAGAGAGACCTGGGAGTGCTGGTTGATAATAAACTGAACATGAGCCAGCAATGTGCCCTTGTGGCCAAGAAGGCCAATGGCATCCTGGGATGCATCAGGAAGAGTGTGGCCAGCAGGTCAGAGGAGGTTCTGCTCCTCCTCTACTGTGCCCTGGTGCGACCTCATCTAGAGTATCATGTCCAGTTCTGGGCGTGCCAGCTCAAGAGGGACAGGAAAGGAGAGGGTCAGGGGGAGGGCTACCAAGGTGATCAGGGGACTGGAACATCTTCTTTATGAGGAAAAGCTGTGGGGACTTGGGCTGTTTCGTCTATAGAAGAGGAGACTGAGGAGGGATCTCATTGATATTTACAAGTATAAAAATGGTGATGTCGTGAAGTTTGGGCATCCCTATTTTCTATTGTATCTAGCAACAGGACAAGGGGTAATGGGATGAAGCTGGAACACAAAAAAGTTACATTTAAATGTAAGAAAAAGCTATTTCACTGTGTGGGTGATGAAGCCCTAGCACAGGCTGCCCAAGGAGGGTGTGGAGCCTCCTTCCTTGGAGATCTTCAAGACTCACCTGGACACGTTCCTGTATGACCTGATCTAGGTGAACCTGTTTTGGCAGGGGGGTTGGACTAGACAATCTCTAAAGGTCTCTTCCATCTCCTACCATTCTATGATTCTATTATTCTCCTTCCTCTCTCCACCTCTTGTTTCTCTTTCTCCTCCCTCAAAGTCCTTCTCTTCCTGTTATGTTGTAAAGCATTAAGAACTGTCTACACACCTCTAAAGGAGGAGCTACAAGAAGAGCCTTAAATTTTAAATTGTATTTTCTTCTTTTCATGTTTCAGTTTTTCTGTATGCCAGTTAAACAGTTCACTGGTTAAATGTATGACTCATCACACTTCATCTGGAGAGACAAATGCCAACATATTGAGTGGTGCTCCATAAAGTTGGGAAGACAAATGCTTTACCATACACTTGCAATAAAAGATGTTTTAAACTGGCTGATTGTGGAAAGACTTAAGAAATTAATCTTACACCACACAACCTTTATCATGATGTCAATAGATTACTCCCATGAGAAAGAATACAATTGGCCTCACAATAAGGGAGCAAAGGAGACAAAAACTCCAATGAAGATAATACAAAGCAATCCATGTATCTGAATTCACAGCCAGAAACGCTTGCTGTTACTGGCCTTACTTTCCAGTAAAGCAAGAGAGTATAAAAATTCTTCTTGGAAAGCCTTCAGAAGCTCAGCAATACTTACTTGTGGTAAAGCTGCCTGTAAGTGGTTCAGATTGTCCTTCATTGTATAGGGAGAAAATAGCAACAGTATACTCTGTAAGCGATGTCAGACTTTTTAGAGTATGGGTTGAAACTCGACCAACGTCCACCTAGAGAAAACGTAATTTGCAATAGATACTGATTGTACACTTTACATTATCAGTGCCTGAAATTCTGCTGGGTAACAATAATGCAAGAAGAGAACGTTGTGAAATCAGTAGAGAAGTTCTGTAAAACCATGAACCATTCACGGTCACAAAAGCTGACAGAATCAATTAAAATAGACAATTTGGAACAAATAAAAATTTTGTTTATGACAAAATGGAGAAAAGGAGAATTCAGTCTTAGTAAGCCTAACTCACTGGCTAATGTATCAGTACTATGTGTTCAGGAGCCCAGAAGGGGAAGGAACATTTTGGGCTATTGAATTCAGTCCTTTATCAGGGATAATCATTGCTTAACATTTGACAAAAGGCAACAGTTTCACCAGGTCTCTACCCAGGCTGCAGTTAACATGACTTTGCCAAGGATGTAAAAATCAAAGCTGTATAAACTGACAGTTTATCAGCCTGACTATTCAGTGTCACATTAGCTCAGCACCACAAGGGAAATGCTACCAATGCAGAGCAAATACGCGCTCTTGGAACAAAGAAAAAAGGTAGATAAAAACCTAGTGAACATTCACTCACTCTGTAATATATTTCACCACAAGACTGAGATGTTCAAATATCACTGTGATGAGTTCGGACAGATATTTTATCTATATTAAGGGTAATCCATAGGAAGAGGTCAAGTGATTTCTAATTTAAATTTTAAGAGACCTAGCAAAAAGACAAGACACAAGACATTGCACAAGTATGCTCTATTCTAGACTCCTGAAAAGTTTCTTCAGATTTAATACAAATATACCTTTTTGTAGGGTTGAAAGGACGGATGCATTCCAGAAGAAACGTTAAGTACACAGAACTCCTATTAAATACTCTTGTCAGCTAAGTTACCCATGAAAACTTATTTTTCTAAGGGATCTGGACTGTTCTAATAATTGGACTCACTTACTGCAAATGACTGTTGTGATGTGTAAGAAGTCCAGAGTACTGTCCCCAACACATGTAGTCCACTCCAAATGTACATCAAATACAAGCAAACTCTTAAATGTATTAATTTTCAGAGTTCTCTAGCAAATCTTCTATTACAGCTTGCAAGGTAGTTTTTCTTTATAGAAGTTACCCATAATAATTACAGAAGATTGAGGAGGTCTGAGATTGGTTAAGGGAAGAGAGGTGCTAATAATTTACCTCATTGGTTTCTGTTCCATCTGTTTTAACGTACATGATGCGATAGCCATTTACATTTTTGGAAGCAGGGTCCCATGTCAGCTTAGCACTACTGTGTCCAACGTCAGAAAATTTCAAGTTTGCTGGTGGACTTAGAGGCACTTGAAAAGGAAAGAGATAAAACTGGGAAAGTTATTCCAGACTTTAGCTGTGAAATTTTTCAAGTTAAAATAAACAGCACAGTTTTGTGTTCAAAAATCTGCATCACCAACATTTACATTAAAGTACCTACATCCATGGAGCTACGCAAGTACTCAGAGTTTAAATGGCCTAGCTCTTTGCAGAAACAGAACTTTCAGTCTTGCTAAGAGCACCTCAACTAATACTGAAAAAGAAATTATGTTATTGCTCATAGCAGATATCATAGCAAGATCTAGTCTAGAATAAATATGTGGCTGTAATTTTGAATTCATTTCATTCATCCAGATCTTTATCCTACGTTAATTTCTTTTGCATGAGTATCCCAGCAAAAAATATTTCATGACAATAGTATTTTGAACTTTCCGAATCCTAAAAGTCCCTGATATAAGGACGTGTCCAAAAAGCATAATTAGCTCAAAAGATCTCCAAATATGCTTCATTTTCCCTTCTGCTTAAAATTTCCTTCAATTACAGACAGAAGCTATTTCCTAAGAAATAAAATATTCCCTGATTAAAGCCATATTTATATACTATACATTCCTTGACTGTCGTGAGCCAAAGGAAAATGACGTCATGAAAGTGAGAGTCTCAGATTGCATCCACTTTTCTGTCACATCAGAAAAAGCAATTTGTGCTGTCTGCTACTCTTAGCAGCAGGTTCTGTATTAGCCCAGCATCTGCTAATCTTCGCTGAATTGTGAAATGTTTCCCTATCCATCCTGCCTTTACACATACACTCGTCAGCAATCCATGTGGACAGATAAATATCAGCACTTCAGAAGCTGTTTGCCTCACACAAGCACACATGGGAAAAAGCTAAAGGTAAAAAACGTCACATTATGTGGATGTTTAGCCAGGTCATATATCCACTCAGAATGTGCAAACAAACACCTTACTAGCTTAGAAACAGTCAAGTTAACTTGGCTATGAAGTAGAAGACAGGAACACATTGGAATTGTATTAGATGGGTTTGCCACACTTTCTGGCATTCAGTATATTCCTCTGACCTACTAAAGGGAGTATCACGTGCTGGCTTTCCTTTCTACTTTCTGTCAGTCGTGGAATGCACTTCATTTCACCATCCAAGCCATACCACAAAATGCTACAGTCTCAGCTCTCCCTTTGGAACCAGACTCCTGACAACACTACTCTCAACCAGACAGACAGCTCTGATGCCAGTTACGTGATATTTACAGTGAGCCTTGGATAAATCCTGGCCCCAAGAAGAAACCCCACCCTAGAAGGAGCTTGCTGATCTTTCCTCTGTTTGTTTGGCACAGAGAAATTTTTCAGCACAGTAACTGAGACAATACAGAGTGTGGAATAGTATTGTTCACTAAATACAGAATATCAGATACTACACATAATACTACAGCAAATGAGGTAAATTCCTCTCCAGGTAGATAATAAAATTCCTCTCCAGGAAGAAAATACTAGGTAGTCTATTCCTTAGTTGGAAGTCAGAAATGGTCACAGGAGAAGGAAAGGAAAAAGGAGGTATCTTAAATCCAAAACCAGACAGGGAAGGCATTACCATTGAACAATGACCATGTGGGACAGGGGTGTTCTTCAAGAGCTTTCTCTTCTCCCAGACTGCCCCACTACCTGATAGCATAGGGTTATTTCAATAGCTGCATGTGAAAGTTGGAATCAATTTTCTTTCATATGACAGTGCTAAAGACTAGTCAGAGTTGGCTGCATTGAGTCATCCTAAAAATATACAAAGGTTGTAAGGTAGCTTGAGTCTTTTTTATTCTGGTCTGGAAGCAGCAGTGATGATGGACTGACTAACATATGTTACTAGCTTCTACGTTCAAACACTAAGGTCGAGAATCCTCAGCTTGTGCCAATGTATCTGGAATCTGCATGTGATCTTTCATCCAACATGTAAGCCAGCCTTAGAGCTGTGCAGCCTCCAAGATCATATGACATGAAGTGAATTCAGAATGGCATGGTCATAAACTACTGTTTACAATAAATGAAAACCAGATAGTGGACAGATAGTGATCAAAAGCGGGGTGGATGGGGAGGGGGATCAAAGGATGAAGAGTCAGAGACAGGGAGAAAAAGAGAAGGACATCAGGCCAACGATTTGAATCTCTAAGTCTTAAAGTCTTTTCAGCCAATCACTACAAGAAAGTCATTGAGGTGCTGGAGCATGTCCAGATGGAGGTCCCAGAGGACTGGAGGATGGCTAATGTGACATCCATATACAGGAATGGTTGGAAGGAGAATCCTGGGAACTACAGGCCTGGCAAATTGACCTTGGTGTCAGGGAAGGTTATGAAACAGCTCATCCTGAGCACGAGCCTGGTGCATATACAGGATAACCAAGGGCTCAGGCCTATGACATTTTGAAGGGCAAGTCCTGTTTGATCAACCTGATCTCCTTCTATGACAAGATGACCCATTCAGTGGATGAGAGAAAAGCAGTGGATGTTGTCTTCCTGGACTTCAGTAAAGCCTTTGACAAAGTCTCCCACAGCATCCTCCTTGAGAAACTGGCTGCCCATGGCCTGGATGGACCTACTCTGCAATGGGTGAAAAACTGTCTGGATGGCCAGGCCCAGAAAGTCATAGTGAATGGAGTTAAATCCAGCCGGCAGCCAGTCACCAGTGGTGTTTCCCAGGGTTCAGTGCTGGGGCCTGTTTTGTTTAACATCTTTATCAGTGGTCTGGATGAGGGGATTGAATGAATCTTCAGTAAATTTCCAGATGACACCAAGGTGGGCAGGTGCATAGACCTGTCTGAGACAGGAAGGCCCTTCAGAGGGACCTGGACAGGTTGGATCAATAGGCCTAGGCCAATTGCACGAGGTTTAACAAGGCTGAGTTCCAGGTCCTGCACTTGGGTCACAACAAATCAATGAAATGATACAGATTTGGAGCAGAGTTGCTTGAGAACTGTCTTGTGGAAAAAAAGTTGGGGGTGTTAATCAGCAGCCCACTAAACATGACCCAGCAGTGTGCCCAGGTGGCCAAGAAGGCCAATGGTATCCTGGTCTGTATCAAAAATAGCGTGACCAGCAGGACCAAGGAGGTGATTATCCCCTCATACTCAGCACTGGTGAGGCTGCATCTGGAATACTGTGTCCAGTTCTGGGCCCCTCACTACAAGAAGAACATGGAGATGCTGGTGCATGTCCAGAGATGGGCAACAAAGCTGGTGAAGGGACTAGAGAACTAGTTTGATGAGGAAGCTGAGGGAACTGTGGATGTTAAGCCTAGAGAAGGAGAGGCTATGAGGAGACACGATCACTCTCTACAGCTACCTGAAGGGAAGTTGTAGTGAGTTAGGAGTTGATTTCTTCTCTCTAGTAACGAATTATAGAAGTGGGTTTAAGTTTTACACGGTGAGGTTTAGATTGGACATTATGGAGAACTATTTCACCAAGAGGGTTATTAAGCACTGGAACTGGTTGCCCAGGGAGGTAGTGGAGTCACCATCCCTGAAGATATTCACAAGACACACAGATTAAGTACTGAGGGATATGGTTTAGTTTAGTGATGGCCTTGGCAGTGTGAGGTGAATGGTTGGACTTGATCTTAAAGATCTTTTCCAACTGTACGATTCTGTTGTTCTTTAAGGTGCAAAATACACATCCAGCATGATATCTTGGGTATCGTGGAATATTTTAAATGATGCCCAATCTGAAAATAAACAACTTCTGTCAGACAGACATGAGCAACAAAGCTGGGCAAAGGTCTGGAGCACAAGTCTGATGAGGAGCAGCTGAGGGAACTGGGGTTGTTTATCCTGGAGAACAGGAAGCTGAGGGGAAACCTTATCATTCTCTACTACTACCTGAAAGGAAGCTGTAAGCGAGGTCGGTGTTGGTCTCTTCTCCCAAGTAATGAATGACAGGACAAGAGGAAATGGCCTCAAGTTGCTCCAGGGGAGCTTTAGTTTGGATATGAGGAAGAACTTTTTCATTGAGAGTGTTGTTAGATACTGGCACAGGCTACACAGGGAGGAGGTGGAATCACTGTTCCTGGAGATATTAAAAAGACATGTAGATGAGGTGCTGAAGGACATGGTTCAGCGGTGGCCTTGGCAGTGTTAGGTTAGCAACTGGACAATATGATCTTAAAGTTCTTTTCCAACCAAAATTATTTTATCATTCTATGACTCTTCTACACTCATTTGAAGTGAACACCAAAGTTGCAGTAGTTTGTTATTAGAGCTTATCTGTCTACAGTTGTCCTCTCAGAGATGACCCAGCTCAAACAGCATTTCTAGAGCTTCTTCCACCCTTACTTGCTGACCTTACAAGCAACTGCACTGGCCCTTCTTAGCACTCACATGTCTGAACTTCTCTCACTTAATTAATAAGTTACTTTCACACTGGCTTACTTGCAGGACCAGAAACATTGCAGCAGCACAATCACAGATTTAATTTGTTTGCCTCAAAAATGCTGAAGCTATTTAGAAAACTGACATAACAGTGCTATGTACAGTTAGGAGAGAACAGAATTCAGCTGGCAAATTTCTTGCTGCTTATTAAAAACACATCATCTGTCATGAGTACACAGGCACTATCCAACCCTTCATTTACCAGATGTTACGCAGCAGGGATTGGACAGAAATCTCTTTGCTTTTTTTCCATCTGTACTACTACTGAGCCAGAGTAACTTCTCCATCTGAGCAGGCTCCCCCACACACACGGTGCTCTGGCTACAGAAGGCTAAACAGAATAGTCTCAATTTAGCTCTACGAGGTGACCTTCATTCACCTTAAGCAAGTTCAGAAAACTGTCAGAAGTTCTACCAAGATCAACAGGGATATCCACAGTACTATTACCAGCAACACAGGAGAGTTCACGATCCCATTCCAAAAACAAACTGGTTTGTACAAACCCATATCCTCAGCCTCTCCAAATTAAGTATTTGCACTGAGAAACTTAAGTACAGCTGAGACCTTGCCTATGTACTGTTCAAATCAGATTTTAAAATCACATCTGCACTAATATGTGCAAAGACTATTCTGAAGCTTTGTTAACACTGAAGTGAATATAGATACACGCTACCTACATGTAGTTTCTTGTCCTGTAAGGGGATCACTAGCTTCTTCGCCAAACATAGCATAAACTGTGACTGTATACTCTGTATTTGGCAATAGTCCATCCAGTTCAAGATCTGTTGAGTCCTCCCCAATTTTTATCTAAGAACACCAGGAACAAAAAAGACAGGTTATTTATGAATTAGCTCATGACAGGGGAAAAAATACTATTTACACATCTGAAATTAGGTATGTGATCAAATAGGCTGATGAGCATTTATTTGTCTGATACTGTGCCTGAGGTATTTGGCTCCAGATTTTGGGATTTTGCACAATAATCAAAAGTACAAACTTATCAAAAAGCCAAAAGCCAACATACAAGTAAGAGGATGTTAGAAGTCAATAGCTACATTAGCAATGACAAAATAGTCCTCTCTAGAACATGCAGCTACTGAGGTCTTTTCATTTACAGCTATACTTTGTTTCATCTTTGGGCACAGGACTGAAATTTCACAGGAGAATTTTTTTTCCATGCACATCGAGGCTCAGATTTGTTGCTACTTAAGGCGTGTCTCACTTTACTCCTCCACCTCTTTGCTGAGAGCCACATTAACATGAACTGACTTATTTACTGAAAAATGTCTTTCCTCAGGGTAAGGCTCAGTCCTCCCTAAACAGCTTCTTTTCAGGGAAGCCCCATTTTAAACAGAATTACGTGCTCACAGCCACCCATTTAGCAGAGAGTACAAGTCAATGCAAGCATTCAGTAGCTTCCCACACTCTCCACAAGTTTGCATGTCCCTGCATGCTTTCTAGTATTCTTCCTTGAATAAAGATCTTGTAGATAATCTTAGTTATACATATAGAAATCTGAGCATAAAAATTTTTAAATCCTAAACCAGAAGTTCCTTTGGAACTATGCTACCAACTTTAGAGAAGCCTACTGCTTTTACTATTTTAGTAACAGAAGACTGGACTTCGTCTCACCTTTCCTTCTAAAATTACCGTCTAAGAATTACTTTTGATAGAAGGCATTATTTTGTAATTTAAAAATAAAAGATGAACAGAATGAAAAGAAACGAAATAAAGGCCACATCTGCAAACTGATTTGCTTTCAAAGGTCTTGATGAGAACAAAGGCTAAATGTCATATTCTTCTGATAACACACTTCAAAAAAATTCTTAGTTTTACTTTATTTTTTTCTTCATTTGAATGTCAGTTTTATATGATGATACAGTATAACATCATACAACTTTTTAAGACAGGCAATTTAATTCAGATGGAATTGTTGCATTTTTATGGCAATGACATATAAAAATAATCAACCGGTACTTGCACTTTATTCATAGTCTGTAACATACACAGTATTGTAACGCAGTCATGGGGGGGAAAAAAGGTATTTGCTGGTCAAGTTGGAGTCTAAAGGCCATGTACTAGTTTATTCTTTTAAAGGTTTGTTTTTTAAACAACTGCTATCCAAATGAAAACACAATACATCACCTCCTTCTCATCTGCTGCCAATCCTTCCGTCAGAGGAGCATAAAGAATCATGTAACCTGTGGCACCCGCTACTCCATTCCACTTTGCTCTCATGCTGCTCTGTGACACATCATACAATTGCAGATCTGATGCCATTGGCAAGGCAACTACAGTGGAACAAGATACAGACATTTCAGTTGTCTCACTCGAACAACAAGCTATTTTTGAAACAGTTTATTTTACCCCAGGAAACACAAAGGAATACAGCTATGTCCAGGCATGGAAGTGCTTTTGTATGCTACAACTGTGAAGAGCTGATTAGTGCATAAAAGAACACAGAACTATAGAAACAAGGAAATGATGACCTAACCAATTCTAACGCCAGGGCAGAATTACCCCTTACAAAGCATTTCACCTCTTTGTCAAATGACTTTGAATATTTCAAGTGGGAGGATTTTTGTTCTTTAAGCACTCTGTTCAGATTGCACCCTTCCTTCTTCCTGATCCGCAAGAGGATGACCACTTGCTATTGAAGAAAGGGCATGGCTGCTGTTAGGAACAAGTAACAGTCCCCAGAGGTGACTTTTTCTGGCAATAGCTTCCAAGCCAGAGCATAGGAGAGACAGCTATGAGGTAAGACACCCTGAAGGAAACCTTGAATCAGCACATTGCACACATCTACATATTTTGACTAGAAACTGTTGTGTGTTTAAGGACAGGAGTGTCCAAAGTGGCACCCAGGCCTATGTCAGTGGGATTACACAAATATGGGTAAGATCATCCACTGCACATAATGCCAAATGCAAACCTGGAGAGTACTGCTAAGCTAGCTGAGTAAAATTCAAACATTATTGGGATATTTACTTGTGAATTCAAGACACTGATATCAGAACATAGCATCAATCTGAGTTCCTGAATATTTCTTTGTATTTATGTAACTCTTCAGAGTAGCATTTTGCATTTCTCTGTCCTCCATTTCTTCCTCTCACAGAATAACATCTCATGGCCTCTCCACTGCTGTTACATCACTGATAGATCCCACCAAAATACCCTGTCATTGGAGAGATATAAGGGAACTTTGGCTGCTCCTTTGTGACTGAGAACAGTCCCTAAAACTACTCCAAGAACCTGACAGAAAGCAATTGGCAATTGATATCAAACCTTTCCTATTAGGAACTCAGAGAGACTGTAATAGGCTGGATGTTAAGCTTCTACAAAGCTCTGTTTTACATGTTTCCGAAGAAATTCACCTGAGCTTCTGTAATCTTTTTGTGCAAACAAAAAATGCAGCCTAACTGACATCTGCAAGGAGTAGTATATCTATTACCTTATGTTCAACAAGTCCTGATAGAGCTCTTAACTTCCCATATACAAAACATACCAGCTTCCACCTTTCTTGTTCATTGAAACCAGTCCTTTCACTCAGTCCTTTGTTCAGGTCTGAAAACATGCACAAAATTTCAACCCAGGACTCTCTTTACATTTCCACTTCCAGATTACTCACTTCACTTTCAAGCATTCCACAGCCTACCTCCATCCTATTTAAATCCTTGTTGACATACAGACTTATATCCTCACAAATTCCCTCAATCCCTCTAATTACAGGAAGAAGTACTCAAACATTTTCAAATGTACTTCGGTCTCCTCCCTCAGAGCTTCACTCAGACCTCTAATACCTACAGAAACTGCAAGTTGAGACATTCTGAAAACACTTGCTACTACATTGTTTCATTCCTATTCAAACTGCCCCAAGGTCAAAGACACAGTATCCATCACCTGCCCTTTTCCTTATTTTGATTCTAAAAAGTCAAAGAGAGGTATACTCTAACTTAGGACTCTCAATAGGAACTCCTAGATATTCTGGCAATATATATGTAATAATTAATGCACAGGTGAGTGGAGATTAAACAAGTGGTGTTTTCTACCGGAATTTTCAGCTGAAAAGTTCAGAAACTCAAATATAAATATCCAGTAGATAATGCTGGTTTGCATCTTGGACTGTTACCAATGCCTAATAGTCTGGTCGTTTAGGGATAAATTAAACCTACTAAGAACCAACTGGAATAAACTAAACCAGGTCAAAATATATTTGCAGCAAATTAAAATATGAATGAATTTCATATTCAAGTTAGAACTATTAAATCTGGAACTTAATTATCTGCACGTTATGCGTATCTAATGTGCCTATTTAAATTTCACATACCTGTAAGCTATTTTCACAAGGTTCTATGTGAAAAAATGTGATTGTTGGCTTTTCCATCTAGTAATCTCTCACACAAAGGCAGGAATGTAAACTACAATTGTCAATAGTTCTCCATCAAACTGCAGGTATTTTGGCACGTGGAGTGATTAATACTTGTCACACTATTACTTCCAACACACTATAACAAACAGCTGTATAAAATGCTTGATGCTGTGTGACCTTGGGGCATGATCTGATCAGATCTCAAAGCCAGCAGGGCTCGGCTCTGCCAGAACTTGACTAGGTGACTTCAAAGGAATACCAGGTGCAATACAAAACATTATTGCAATACAAACAATCCTGATGGCTCAGTATGTGATTGTTCTCTCTGCAACAAATTGAGTCCTATACCCCTTGTTATATATATATATATATATATATATATATATAACACAGCTGCAGATGACACTTTTCCAGTCACCATGACCTATCAAGTACAACTAAGGCTGTCTTCACAATGACATAAGTCAGCTCCCTCAGTACTCACAGGTGCAGCCCATCCAGTCCCATGGACTTACGTGTGTCCGGTGTTCCTTGTACTGGTACTCCTCATATTAGGGTAAGTCTTCCTTTTTCCCGACTTTCCCAACAGCCTGGGATTTTTCTCAACAGCCTGGGATTTTTAAAGGCCATTTTAACTGCTAAAGACTGAGTACCTCAGTGCTTTCTACTTCATTTGTCACTGTATCACCAGGTCCCCCATCCCATTCAGGAGTGAGCCCATGATTTCCTCAGTCCTACTTTTATTGTTCATCTACCTGTAGAATCTGTTCTGATGTTGCTCATTACATCCCTTGCCAAATTCAGCTTCAGGTCAGTCTTGGCTTTCCTAAACTTACCCCTGAATGACTGGACAGCAACTCTACACTTGTCCTGGGTCATCTGCCTCTTCTTGCAACTCTTCTACACTTACTTTTTATATCTAATTTCTGTTAGGAGTTTCTTGCTTATTCATGTCAGCCTTCTGCCACCTTTGTGTGATATCCTACTTGTCCAGTACCTTTCTCAAGCTTGTGGGATGGGATCTTTGGGTATCAAGCTTCTCTTTTAGATCACTCTTCATTCCAGAGCCACACCTCTTGGAATTCTTCCAAGCACTGAAGAATGCNTAATCCTTCACTTAGGAAGCCATCTTAAGCCACAAATCAAATTCATAAAGCTTAGATCCAAACCCAAAGAGTAGGAATGTTCTGGTTTAGGGTTCAATATAGCTGACTTCAAAGTTGAGCACAGAGAAAATCTTTCTCAGTGTTTAAATATCCACAGAGCATCTGGACTTAGGAACTTAGTCCCAAACTAATTCAAACAGAAATAAATTTAAGGTGGATACATTAAAATAATCTAAACTGAAAAAGTCTCCCTTTTGTATTTCTTTTTCACAAAGGTTAAGGCTTACACACTGTGATTAAATACAGACTATCAAATCCATAACGAACATAAGGATACTTACGTGTAGTTTCAGTTCCACGGAGGCCTTCACTAGCAGCATTTGAGTATATAGCAAATACAGCTATCTGGTATTCAGTTAAAGACATCAGGTTTTTCAGAACTGCTGTTGATAAGCTTCCATCTACCACAACCTGTTTAGAAGAAAATTCAACTAAATACACATAAAGCAAACTTATTGCCACATTATCATCAAATCTGTCAATCCTTCAGACAATTTTTACACTGGAATCTAAGACTTAACGAACTAAAGTTCAATTCATGAATCAAATTTGCTTTTGCTACCTTTATGTACGATAAGGTGTCTGACATAACAACAGCAGCCAGACAACAGCAGCTTAACAATATAAACAAAATGTTTAGCTGATATCAATAAGCACTTAGAACAAAGGAATTGTTAGATAAATAGTGAACAGAAGAGACTTTAGGAGTGTATATTTGGCACTTTTAAATATAATTACTATCTCACCATAAATATTCCTTTAGTATTACATATATATATATATATATATATACACAGCACTTGGAATTGACATTGATACATATCCATGCTCAACAACTTTCTAGTGCCAAAAGAATATATCTTCAGTTAAATCCTTTTGCTCTTTTGCCATTCCATTCAATTTTCTAAGCTGTCAGCTGAAGCCAAAAGCCTCTGCCACTACATTTTTCTTGTCTCCGAAACAGCTAAATCCCGTTCACATAAATACCTCTCCAAATTTTCAATGAACAGAAAATATCCATCCCCATAATATTTCTTTTATTGTTTGTTCTTAGAACTAAAAATCTAGCATACCATCAGCTCCTACTTCTTCTTTTCTTGTAAACATAATAACAGTTCAATGAAGTCTATAGAATTGGTTCAACTAACTACATATGTAAGCAAAAATGCAGGCGGTTGATCTCATCACCCAAAAGTGCTCGCAGTTATAGCCCATTTACTTTCAATCACATGTCTGAGAAGCAGCCTGGCTACTACCTAAGCTTCATCACCATCCAATGTGACTACATTTTCTTTCAATAGTGGGCTTCAGAGTCCACATAGGGAATTTCAGAGTAGACTTAAATAAGATCACAGATTTTCTGTCTAGTTAGTTCTTGATGCTATATTAAAAAAAGTCTGGGAAGATTTTCCTCCTGTTACCTCTTCTGGTTGTCCTCCTCGAGTTGGGTAGTACACAACCCTGTATTTTTCCACTTTGCCTGGTGCATGAGTCCAGCTAACCCGGAATCCTCTAGCTGTTACCTCAGATGTGACCAAATCTGAAGGAGCCCCAAGTGAAGTAACGATTGTTCCTAGGTTAGAGATAACACAAATTTTTTATTCCTCTCTGCAAAATAATTATTTGGTTTATTGTATTTGTTGAAGCTCCAAAGATTGCTCCTCAAGAGAAAATCAAGTAGTTGGCTACTGCACATTTATTTAGGTTCTTTTCAATGAAAACAAAGAACTAGTAATAGGAATGAGTACTGCACATAGAGTTTTCACTAGGACTAAGGCTCTCTGGTCCTTCATAAACCTTTATATGAAAGAAGACAAAATTAGAAAGCTAACTTTTCTTGTTCTTCCTACCAATACTCTTTCAACTCCTTTCTTTCTACATTTTTTTTCCAGTTTGCTTTCCTTCCAGTCACAAAAAAACATCCAATTACATAGACAGCTGTGATCTCCAGTGCTCCTCTGCAGGTTGGAAACCAATATGCCGCCTGTCAGCAGATTGAAGAGATGTAGTAAATGGTCATCCTCTCTGGCAATCATTCCTTTCCACAAAGCTGTCTCATCTTTCTATGGTTTTTCCATCCTCTCCCTCTCAATTTCCCAACCGACTGCTTACTCCCCCCACAAGACACAGCTAATATTCTGTATTTCTTTTTGTTTTCAGATGACTAAAAGAGGATAAAGATGGAATGAAGCCTTACACAGGTAGAAATACATGTTAAAGACAGCCTTCCTTACTGATCCATATTGCACAATCTTATTGAAAAATTACTCAGCATTTCTGCCATATATAGGATCACAAAACAAGCTATAGAAACAAAACCCACTCAAGCCTTTCAGAAACACTTCCCTCAGGTAGGATTGTTTCTCAGGCAAATTGTGATTTTTCCATGGCCATTTCATTTGTTCAGAAAATAAATTATTGTAGACAAATAAGGCTTTTAAATATATTTTTATATAAGCAAAATTTTCTCCACCATTTTTCTCCACCTTTTCTTATACTCTGAAATATATTTTTTGTGTATTAACTAAGAAGGAAGGGACAATGCAATACAAATAGTGGAAAATTTTGGAAACCGATGAGATAATAAAAACAGTAAGTTAGGAGATGGAAAGCACAGCACAAGCATAACAATTCCATGTGCAGCTGTTAAAGTCATTCTTCCCCAGACTTGTGTATTATAAAAAAATTTTCCTTACCTACTATTTGGAAATACTTTCAACAGAATGAATGTATATTTTTGGATACTACCAAATACCTTGATACTTACAACTATCAAAGAGAGAGTGAGCAAAAGATCAAAGATGTCTAAGTATGATCAACGTGTATCTGGGAAGGTAACTACCCTGACAATGTAGTTTCTTGTAAGCAAAAGAATATACAGCATGAGTCAAATGCCAGAAACCAGAATCAAAGGTATTTGTAATAGGATCTGCAGCTCTAAATTCATATTAAGTTACATTGCATCTTGTTTCTTATTCACCTTTGATTTCTTTTTCCTGTTCTTCTACTCGTGAGCACACTGTTCTGGTAAGACCTTCAACAATGGTATGCATGAAGTTAAAGTCAGCAACGTTGTAGACGTGTGTGCTGTCAGGTTCAGAGGCAATCTCTTTGAGTTCATTTATATCTGCATTCTTTACACCTTTCATTGGAAAGAAATACAAGGAGAATATTAAAAAAAAACCCACAATGTATACATAGAGAATAATAAAACATTACTAAAATCCAATTATTTCTATTTACTCTAACGACCAACTATAGATTGCTCTGTTAAGTTATTTCTGGTATCATAAATGGCAGTAATTTCTACCAGCCTAACTGGCACTTTTTCAGTTGCCCCCTCACAATGTATCATCCATGTATACTGCTAAATTCCAGTTATTGGAGAAATGAACTGGAGAACATATTAAGATTTAAATGAATCGTGATACTTACTAGATACAGACAGAAAAAGAACATTTTCTTAATATAGAAGGCAATAGACACAAACATATTGGAGTACAATGGTTCACAATATATGATATGGCAGAACACACACCTATAGCAAACAGCTCAATGCCAGCATCTCGTAGGTTTTTAGCAGGAGGGATAACATCATCTTGGGACTTCCCATCAGTGATCAGTATACCAATTTTAGATACTCCGGGTCTTGCACCTGCTTCAGGTTTAAAGCTGTTTTCCAAAATGTAAGTTAAGGCAAGACCTAAAAAAAGAAACATTTTAGAAGACTTTAGAAGGGAAAAATGTCCATTAATTTTGCTAATATCACAGTGTTTGAGTTTCCACTCAATTTAAAAATTCTGAGAAACTTTTTAATGAGGAAGTATGAAAGAAGAATTTATTTATTGAAAGATCAAATTACAACAAGCAAATAAACTACAGAGGAACTGACATTCATCTTTAGCAGTTTCTTAATCAATGTATTTTAAACTGGCTTGATTGATTTTTCATACAAATGTATTGTCTTTCTAACTCTACAAATTTAGAATTGGGAACCTCCTCTCCTATCTACATAGCTCATATGAAAGCACACACTGTGGATCACTCAGTAAGTAATCTTACTTTAATTTGTTTGTTCTTTCCAATTTACAAGCTGAACAGTTTAAATCAAGCTAAGGGAGAAACCCGATTTTAATAACTACTAATTATTTAAAGAGAAGGGAAAATAATAGCTCCTTAGGACAAGCTCACACATCACAATGAGATCCTGTCTGAAAATTGTCTTAAGTCTCCCACAGCAAGGATTCCTAACTCATCTTCTTCTAATGTTCATATAAAATAATCATGATGATTTACTATGGCCACATATCAAACGCTGTGCTCAGTTTTAAGGCCTTCACTATAAGAAAGTCACTCAAGGCCTGAAGCATGTCCAGAAGCGAGCAAGGAAGCTGGGGAAGGGTCTGAAGAAGCAATGAAGCTGGGGAAAGGGCTGAAAAACAAGTCTGATGAGGAGCAGCTGAGGGGACTGGGGTTGTTTAGCTTGAAGAGGAGACTGAGGGGAAGCCTTATCATTTTCCACAACTACCTGAAAAGAGGTTGTGGCAAGGTAGGGAACAGTCTCTTCTTCACTTGTTAGTGACAGGATGACAGGAAATGGTCTCAAGTTATGCCAGGGGAGAGTTAGATTGGATATTAGGAAAAACTTTGTCACCAAAAGAGTTGTTAAACACTGGCACAGGCAGCCCAGGGATGTAGTGAAGTCAACATCCCTGGAGGTATTTAAAAGACGTGTAGATGAAGTGCTTAGACACATAGTTTAGTGATGGGCTTGGCAGTGTTAGGTTAGAAGTTGGACTTGAAGATCTCTTTTTCCAACCTAAACGATTCTATGATACTTGTTAGGAATAAGTAGTCTCATTCTTAGAATCATACTAGATTTCTTCTGTCCCACTGCAATCACTATCAAAGGCCACTGCAGAAGAGAAGGAGAATCTTTTATATTCTCTCTCCCCTTTCCTTCACTCTCTCCCCCTCCAAAAAAAAAGAAAAATGAATGCAGCAATTTGCTTAGAGTCGTGTCTATGTCTGGGTCTTTGGACACATCATTCTCCTAGCAAGACAGTCGTCCAGTGTTACTAGCCCCAGCTTTGATGATACTGGAATCGTATTTAGAGACTGTGTTTTACACAGTCTGACAGGCACTCCCCATTTATCCATCACTAAGTGTCTTCTGAGGCTTCAGTGCTGTAGCTGCTAGAAGGTCAATGGAAATCTAAAAGCCCCAGGTGATCATTTGAAAAGTTACTATTGCCAGTTGTCAGATATTAAAACAACATTCTTTCCCTCTCTAGAATAAGGCTCTGTGCACGAACATTATGAATGGATTTTGCATTTTCTTCCTATCAGGAAAAAGATTTTGCTTCCAGCACAGAGACCTCACGTACACTATTTTACAAGACCCTTGCCTGACCAGAAATGTTCTCAGTGAAGCCATTGAGTGCTTCAGTATAGACTTCACTGGCATCGGATAAAGCCATTTGCAAGCTGCAAAAAAACCTTATCCTTTTTACCCTTCAAAATAAGCACTGATATTTCTTTGTTTTGCAGCAGAATATGTTTTTAATAAAAGGCAAAAGCTAAAACATACACTGTACCTGTTAATGTATTCCCTCCCTTATACGGCAGATTACGGACTGCATCCAGAACAGCATCTTTCGTGCCATAGGCATTCAAGTGCCATTCAATTCGCGGATCACCACTGTACTGTGCAAGACCTAAGGAACCACAAATCAAGATAATCCATTAGACAATAATGCTCTTTTTTTCCCCTTTTTTCAAGTATCTATACTTTATGTACCTGGTTACCACCAGCTAACCATACCAAGCTTATCATAAGTAGTTTTATTACCATACTAAAAGAACTGCATTGCTTGATGCAAAAAAAAGTAGTTTAAATCTGTTCTTAGTGGCAACTCCTCAATTTATTTTCAAAGCTTTTCTTTCAAGTGCTAAGGAAACTGAATGAGAACATAACTTTTTCAGATTTTTGTAAGATTCCAAGAAATAGTTTTCTGAAAATGCAACATTTTATTTAGTATGCTTTTGGATAGACAAGAAATACAACATTTAAGCCAGTTTAAACCATGAGAAAGCCATCCGATGGCACAAGCTTCCTATGAAAACTAAAATGCAAGGGCTTGATCTAATGCTGACCAAAGTCAGTAAGACCGTTTCCACTGCTTTTTCCTTTTCCACTGACATTGTATTAGATTTTACTTAAGCTGAGTATCACAATAAACTGTGAAAAATTAATACTACCAACATTCCAGCACTGTTACACTTACAATAGAAGTAACAGTTCCAGATGAGGATGAATCTTGCAAAAGGAAGTAGTATTAAGCATTAAGCTGAAATAATGACATCTTTACATTGCTACAGAAATAATGAAAAAGCTATGGCACCTTACCTATTCTTGTTTTCTCAGATCCCACATTGAAAGCAGAAACCAGATTTTCCAGGAACAGTCGAACAAGCCTGAAATTGAATCTGCCAATACTCCAAGAACCATCTACCAGTATCACAATATCTGCAATTGCTGGAGTTTTACAGGTAAACAGGTTTCCTGTAAATCATTAACATGAAAACAACATTGTTAATTTAGCAATAAAATTGAAACTCAATAAATGTGTACGTTCCTCTTCCCACTGGAATTGATACGTAAAACTTTGTTCCACAGGCAAAGTGAGAAATAAGCAAAATCATTATATGTATTTGTTCTAAATTGAGAACAACAGTTTGGCCATTATCTACTTCAGTTCTTTCATTAAACTTACTGTTGAGAGGCCCATGAAAAAGAAATATTGCTTCTAAAAACACAATACTTCAGAAAGAAAAGAAAATAACAGTTCAATCTTAGTCTCAAGAATATACATGCACAGTATGTATATTCATGACACATGTATGGTCATGACACTTAATCTTAGGTGTAAACAATGCAGAGGGAGCCATAAACATCCAAAACCAGTTATCAAGACGCCTTTTATAGTCAACATAGAAAAGCAGGTGCTCCTATACACCTCAACAACTCTGTAGAAAAGTTCTTTAGCTGCCATTGTAGACTTCTAAAGTTAGAAGTGAATCTCACCCTGAGAGTCTAGAGTAAAACTGAAGTCAATGAAACAGGAGTCACACAGTAAAGCAAAGTTAAAACACAAAGACCACAGGCTCAAATTCACCATCTCTATGAGAACTAGCAGCACATGAAGATTTAGTCTTACAAAGTTATGGAAAAATACACAGAATCAAAAGAGTTTTGGAAAAGCATCAGAAAAAAAAATGATGAGAATTAGCCGAAATGCTTGTTAATTGTAAGGTTTAGCTAACCAATGGGGAATTCAGAAGAAATGGGAGTAGAAATTACACATAAATTGCAAGATAAGCCAACTAGGTTTCTAGGGACGCGGATTCTTAAGAAAACAAGAAGGCTAAACAAAAGTGCCACATTCAGTCTGAGAAAATGGCAGGAAGGTAAGTAAGAGAAAGGAAGAGATTTTCATAACCTCAGACAGAATTGCCACATTCCACAGAAGCATCTGTGTGATTGTAAAAGCAAGGCTTCTGAAATAGCAGGTTCATAATGTAGGGAGGGAAATGAACAAGTTACATTACACAGGAACACCAAACAAAAGCTTATGTTTGAAGTATAAAAATAGCAAACTCCCCACCAGATTGACTGTAGAATAAGGATGGAAGTAGGAAATTCAAAGCAAAGAATGTTAGTAGAAAAGATATCATGCATCACAATCCATTTAGGAATGAAAATCATGTCTCTGAATATAGTAAAAGAAATACAGGTTAGTGCAATAAGCCCAACTTTTTTCAGGATCCGCTATGTAAATTAGCTGACAAAGGATACCAACATCTAAGGTGGTACTAACAGGAATCATCAGGTACATTGTTAGAAATAGATTGATCTTGAGCAGAGACACTCAGAGAATAAAAGAAGTAATTCAGTGAGAAATAAGCAAAAAGATGCTTCCATTAGCTCACAAGTAGCAATCCTGTTACAGAAAGGGAATAAATCACACAATTAGCAACTTAAAACTTTAACACCGTATTATTAATGTCAATCTTTTCATTAAAGACAAAATTACTGTCTCAGGCAAAAACAATCTGATGTGCAGAAGGACTTCAAACAATTGGTAATAATTAAGAGTTAGATTTGTACTGTAGCATAAATCCACTGAGCAAGAAACTCAACCCATAAAGTTACAGTTAATGTCTCAAACGTGTACTAAAAATGCTTTTAGAAGAGAAGGGAACATTTCCTACGTGCAGCTAGCAGTGTAAAATAAGTTCTAAACACATGACAAAAATTCCACTTACAAAGATGCCAAAACAAATATTTTATTTTAGTTTTTACAGTACAAGACAACACTATTTGAATTGGCAATACATTTTAACGTATAAACACTGGGGAACATTTAGTAAGCATCAGAAAAAATGATCTTAAATTGGAAGATAGATCCAAAAGAGGTCCAAATCTTTATGTCACTGAGGTCAACAGGAAAACTTCCCTTGATTTCAGCAGGGCTGCACTTTGTTTTATGATTTAATAGGAACTTACTGGTCAGGGTAAAATTTATGTTTTAAATATCTTTGCCACAAACTTCCTGTTAATCAACCTGAATCACTTGCTCTGTTTGTCTCCTGTTAACACATGGTTCAATTGTGCCATTCTCACATTGGCCATAATTAGTTTCTTAAGCTTCAAAAGAACTATTGGCAAAGTAAAACACTACTCAACATCAGTAAGAATGATAGAACTGCATCCCTGATACATGTCCAAGCAGCTGTACTAAAGCACAGATGTGCCTTCTCAGTACAGCTCCTGCAGTTTAATCATATCCAATGAGGATAACAGGATTTGTGGGGCTGCCTTTCTCTTCTCTACTTCTAAAATATTATGCTTACTGTGAAACTCAGTACCCTAGGTCTTACTCATTTCATATCAACAAGTTTTGCCTATAAGGCTTCTTTAATCTTGTTGTGATGGCTTTGTGAATAAAAGCTTTTACTGGTTTCAGTAAATCGATTCAGTGAGGTAAAACCCAAAGAATAAATAAAACAATAACAGCATTCCTTTCAATATTTTATTTCTGGATCATCAAATAGTATCATTCAATTACTCTTTTGTTAAAAAAAAACAAACGTGTGGTTTGATCGAAGAATGAACTGCCATGTCACAGAATGTGAAAATGTGATTCGTTCTTCGTAGGTAGGAGGTATTTGTTGAATCTTTGCTGCATAAAACATTTAGGTTTTGTTACTTCTGCACACCCACTATTTGCTTATGTTTTCTCCTTGTTGTACTTAATAGAATTGTAGAAAGTTCCCTAAAATGGAATAAACAACAGTGAGACATTAAACAGAATAAAATGCTGTATAGAAATCTCAAAAACCTGATAGGAACACAAACACCACATCATCCTAGTTTATACAGCTACTCTAAAAGTGTGGAGCAAATAATTTATGCATCCCACTGAGATTAGCCAGTTTCCATTACTAGTTACAGCAAATGTCTTTTTCAATAATCTTTCCACACAACCACACGTGGTCATGAATTCTTGTAGGGTTTGAGGATTATTGTAAACATTTCAATTTCATAAGTTCAACTTTAATAGGCAATTTTCTCAAAAACATTTCTAAAAGGAGGATGACAGAATATTATATTTTTTAAAAAGCTTCCAACACTCAATGTTTTAGCCTGCTACAAGTTTCAATATTGTGATCAGGTTGCACATAGTTCTCTTTTACTTAGTCATCAAGAAAAAGCAGTGAGGGAGAAGGTATCGCTTTCCTCTGAATTATACAATACTCACCAGTTGCAAGGGCAGGACAGCAGGATGGAGACTAATGCTCTAGTTTTATACAGTGTTTCCTAGTGCTACATAGATTGCATTAGATGTGCTGCATTCCACAACAAAGAGTAACAGAGCTTGCCATTTTTAGGTTAGAGAAAGTGAGAGAATTGCAAACATCCTAAAATGAGCTTATATATTTTTTACCAGCAATCGACTTCAGTGCATCAGCCTACAACGGGTAGAGGAGTTTGACAGGGAGAAAGTAAAAAATTAGTGGACTTCCTATAACAAAATTACAGTCTTCCCAGTGTTATTTGGCAGAAGGAATTTGTCACTCTGCAAGGAAGCTAACTGAGGAAGAAGGGCCTTGGTCTGGCCATTTCTGTATGTCACAAATGAAAGCATAGGCTCAAAATTTCACCTCCAAAGACACTAAACGATATTAGCAATGTGTTAGGAATAAGATACTTGCACAAAACATGCTTCAGTATTGGCAACAGTCATATCATCATCAAGAATTTTGGCTCCTTTGTTTCAGACATCAAAGGAATTTTGCACCTACCTAAATAAAGTTTCCTGCCTTTGATCCCTCAGGCCCTCTAGACATTAAAGGTGACGGATTAGCTTGTGATTCCAATGTGCAAGTGCTAGGGCACAATCAAGAGCGATGTGAGAGTTTGGCTGAGAGTTGAAGACAATAATGGCAAGTATGAAAAAAAGACCCAGACAGAACTTTCTGGGATAGAAGTAGAGTCTGCAAAATGTGACCCTTGACATGTCACGTTGAAGGGGAGTGCAGGGTGATGACTGAAAGGGGCTCTGGTAGTATGGGGGATGCATTGAACATGTCACGTTGAAGGGGAGTGCAGGGTGATGACTGAAAGGGGCTCTAGTAGTATGGGGGATGCATTGAACAAAAAGACACATCTGCAAGACTCTGTAAACACTGACCACCTCTGTGAGGCTGCATTTTCAACCTATTGCTATTCCTTCAAACATGTGTTCAGTGAGCAAACGAGCAATGGTACAAAATAGAACTTTGACAAAAAAAACTGCAAGCCTTACATAGACTAGAGTAGTGGCTATTTGGCCCTTGGAGATAATACTACTCTTCTTTTAAAGGCAAAGAGAGAAACAGCAAAAAAAGACACTACCATCCAGGAAAACTCAACACCTTAGAAGGACCAGTTCCATTTTCATACAGTTATGATACATCTTGCAGAAACATTTGATATTTTGTCTCCCCTTGGTATGAAATTCTGTTCTCATTTTCAAGAGCCAAAACATACACTTCTGCTAGAAGTAGCTAAGTCTATAATTCTTTTTGAGTCTGCAGTATGTCGTTTCCTTTCTTACTCCCTGTCACAGTGGAAAAGTCAAATAATATATGTGGAATGAGAGGAAGAAAGTTCAAGCAGAGGTCAGTAATAATACAGTATGAACGGAAGGCTCTTCATGGAGTAACAAAGCTCAAAAGACACGAAGCTTGACAACAGAGGCGAGCAANCTTGCCATTTTTAGGTTAGAGAAAGTGAGAGAATTGCAAACATCCTAAAATGAGCTTATATATTTTTTACCAGCAATCGACTTCAGTGCATCAGCCTACAACGGGTAGAGGAGTTTGACAGGGAGAAAGTAAAAAATTAGTGGACTTCCTATAACAAAATTACAGTCTTCCCAGTGTTATTTGGCAGAAGGAATTTGTCACTCTGCAAGGAAGCTAACTGAGGAAGAAGGGCCTTGGTCTGGCCATTTCTGTATGTCACAAATGAAAGCATAGGCTCAAAATTTCACCTCCAAAGACACTAAACGATATTAGCAATGTGTTAGGAATAAGATACTTGCACAAAACATGCTTCAGTATTGGCAACAGTCATATCATCATCAAGAATTTTGGCTCCTTTGTTTCAGACATCAAAGGAATTTTGCACCTACCTAAATAAAGTTTCCTGCCTTTGATCCCTCAGGCCCTCTAGACATTAAAGGTGACGGATTAGCTTGTGATTCCAATGTGCAAGTGCTAGGGCACAATCAAGAGCGATGTGAGAGTTTGGCTGAGAGTTGAAGACAATAATGGCAAGTATGAAAAAAAGACCCAGACAGAACTTTCTGGGATAGAAGTAGAGTCTGCAAAATGTGACCCTTGACATGTCACGTTGAAGGGGAGTGCAGGGTGATGACTGAAAGGGGCTCTAGTAGTATGGGGGATGCATTGAACAAAAAGACACATCTGCAAGACTCTGTAAACACTGACCACCTCTGTGAGGCTGCATTTTCAACCTATTGCTATTCCTTCAAACGTGTGTTCAGTGAGCAAACGAGCAATGGTACAAAACAGAACTTTGACAAAAAAAACTGCAAGCCTTACATAGACTAGAGTAGTGGCTATTTGGCCCTTGGAGATAATACTACTCTTCTTTTAAAGGCAAAGAGAGAAACAGCAAAAAAAGACACTACCATCCAGGAAAACTCAACACCTTAGAAGGACCAGTTCCATTTTCATACAGTTATGATACATCTTGCAGAAACATTTGATATTTTGTCTCCCCTTGGTATGAAATTCTGTTCTCATTTTCAAGAGCCAAAACATACACTTCTGCTAGAAGTAGCTAAGTCTATAATTCTTTTTGAGTCTGCAGTATGTCGTTTCCTTTCTTACTCCCTGTCACAGTGGAAAAGTCAAATAATATATGTGGAATGAGAGGAAGAAAGTTCAAGCAGAGGTCAGTAATAATACAGTATGAACGGAAGGCTCTTCATGGAGTAACAAAGCTCAAAAGACAAGAAGCTTGACAACAGAGGCGAGCAAAAAATACCTTGTGAACAAAGCATAAATGACAGAAAAGTCATCCCTCCACAGTGATTGACAGCACCACAGCTAAGCAGAAGCATCGCTGAGGATAAGGACTATACAAATCTACACCAGCAAAATGCCACCTCTTTTATAGAAAGGTAAAAAATCAAAAAAAGCCAGGGACATGAGGCAGTGTTCAGCTCCAAAACTCAGCAACTCACTAGTCCACTCTCTGACATTGATATTATTGCATTGTGCTGGTGATATCATCATTGCACTTAGACCTCAGTTTAACACATTCCATATGTCAGGCTAAGGACCAGACAAATGCACACAAAATAACTGCTTTTCTTTGAACTACATCCAACCATAGCTTGAATTTGAAGGACTCAAATACTGGAACATTCTTAGGTTGAAAGAGCAGCCCAGTGAGGTTAGGAAATTTGTCCGTATTCTCTAGAAGAAAAAAAAAAAAAAAAGCAGCTAGTTCTTTCCCATGCACCTTGTTCTGCTCCAGGAAAGTAATATTGCCCAGCTGGCAGGCTTATATATTTGTTATTTGGGTGAGTTGGAATATGAAGATTTACTGAATCTGTTGTGTGTAATCATGTCACATTGGACTGCAAACAAATTCAGTCATTTTGCTTCTTTTAAAAAGTATGCAGCAATAAATATTGAGACACATCTTTAGAATTGAATGGTACAAAGATAATTAGAGCAGTACCTGATAAAACACACTAATTGCCTAAATATACTGGCGATTGCCTAAATATACTGGTGATAATTGTCAAGTGTGAGAGAAGGAAGCATCCAGCCATTTTCTACACACTTTTGCATTCACACTCATTGATAGCTATACCTCTGTAGTAAGCAATCACTGGCTTAGGAAAGCTTTTAGAACTTTCTTCTGACATCTTAACTTTTTAATTTGTCTGAGAAATCAAACAAATATAGGAGTTAACTATGAAACAGATCGCTGTTATTTTCTGGGAGACCATTGCTGATTGATAGCTGTCTGAAGCAGCTTCCCAAATAGCAACACTAAAGTCTCTTGTTCTGCATACCTAGATAGAAAAAGACATTTTAATATCCACCTGTATTTAAACTGAGAACTCCAAACATTGGTTTTAATTTCTTTTCCAACAGGCAACATACCAACACAGAACAAACCACACTGCTAAAATCTTTCCTGAAACTGAGGTTCAACGTGCCAAGATACTGTGTCCATTTAGCCATAATGATTTACACTGAAGAAGGTCCACGACTCTCCTGTAAAGTACATGAAACCTAAGAAACTCATCTGCAGATTACAGTGATAATTCTCTACTTCTCTTTGCTCTCAGCTGTGCATCAGAGTGTATGAATGTTTGAAATGAAACAGTTTTCTCAAAGTCTGAATTACTTTTCAAGGCAGAGAACTATATTTTTTTAGTAGTATGGTCATATTTATCCACTATTCCTATGTGACAGATACAATGGGATTTAAAACAGCTATTCTGCCCTTTCCTTTAGTGAAGCATGAAATCTCTCTGGCTATCTAGAAGGCAGTTTATCAGGGTGCCACAGACAAAATCAACACTTAGAAATCCTCAATATTAATTAGGCTGTATGTAAAAATCCCTCTAAACTATGATAAAAAGCTGCTCTGTGCCTGAACTTGTAACTCAGCTACAGCTCTAACACAACAGCTAAAGTAACAGAGAAGAGCCTGCCAGAGAAAACAAGCTGCATAGCTATCAAAGTCGTTAACACAGAACTAACTAAAAACTAGTTGAACTGCTACAACACTGATATATTACAGCTCACCATTATAAATCCAGATACATACGATGTTGTGACAAGTGTGTCCAGAAACAAAAACAGACGGTGCAGTGAAGTTACAGTGCAGACACTTTCAAATTCAAGTCCCTGTATTACCTTCAAGAATCTCTTGAAATTATATTACCATCATGTAAACCAATGTATTTGCTTGAGTAAATATAAACATGGGGTGCTCTTCAGAAGAATCTCTATCTCTGGAGCCATGTGTCAGTCCACAAAAGCTCAAGATGAAATTCTTGCCTTCTTGAATGTAGCAATTCCTCTGTTGTTTACTTAGTGTAGAGATATCTCCATGAACACCCTGTTCCAAAAAATCTCCGACTCCCAGAATCACAGTGAAGGTGGAAGAATCACAGTGGAAGTATGAAGGACCTCTTGAGACTTTCCAGTCAAACTGACTTGCTCAAAGCAGGGGCAACTACAGCAGATTGCTTCAGGCCATGTCCAGCCAAGTTAAAGAGATGGACACCCTGAGTAACCTGCCTCATTGTTTGACCATCCTCACTGTAAACAAAAAAACATTGCTTTCTTTGACTAAATGGAATTTACGGTTATTTCATTTTGTGTCCACTGCCTCATGTCCTTTGAATGGACACCACTGAGAAGAGTCTCTCTGTGCCTTCTTCACTTCTTCTAATGTGTATTTTTAAACATTGGAAAGATATTCCTTGAACCTGCTGTCCTGCAGGCTGAACAATCCAGCTGTCTCAGTCTCTTCTCTTATGAAAGATGCTCCAAGACCTTAATCACCTTCATGGGCCTTTACTGGACTCAGTCTATGTCTGTCATCTACTGGGGAGCCAACCCTGCACTGGTCACAGAACTCCAAATGTGATCTCACCAGGGCTGAGCAGAGGGAAGGATCACCTCCCTTCACTTGCTGACAACTTTCTTCCTAATGCAGCCCAGGAAGGCTGTTGGCCTTTATGACAAGGAGATATTGCTGGCTTACTGTCAACTTGTCCTCTAAGACCTCTGAGAATTTTTCTGCAAAGCTGCTTTCTGGACAGTTTGCCAACAATTTGTCCCAGTGCCTCAGGTTACACCTCCTCAGAGGCAGGACTCTGCTTTGTTGAACTGCATGACATCCCTGTTAGCCCATATCTTTAGCCTGCTGAAGACATTTTGAGTGGCAGCACAACCCTCTGGTCTATCAGCCATCATTCCTCTCAGTTTTGTATCATCTGCAAACTTACTGAGAGTGTGCTTCTTGTCATTCCAGTCCTCACATGACTGTAAATTATTAATTCTCTTCCACATCACTCCTACTTTAAAGCTCTTCTCTCTTGGCTAGCCAGCCTGTTAGCAAAGGTGATTTTGCCCCACTTAATCAGATGCATTACATCTTTTCCAAGCAGATATTGAGCCCCAACGTGGGTCCTAGCATCACAGAAACCCCTGTTCTATTGCTGATAGAAGTTGCAAAACTAATTGTTGGCCTATAGGATCTTCCCACTCCTCAAGGCTTTTCTCCTCGTAAATGGGATCACCACATAAATCCCCACGCCCTTGGTCATTGCCCTCAGAGCCATGTATCTGATAGATTGCCACCCAGTGCAAACAGACACTAGCAACAGGATCACCATAATTAGTTTCCATATATTTAATTCTTACTCTCTTAAAATATGTGCTACTGAGCAAAAGCACTGCCCAAGGGAGGGTGTGGAGTCTCCTTCTCTAGAGGTTTTCAAAACCCGCCTGGACACGTTCCTGTGTGATCTGACCTAGGAGGTCCTGCTTTAGCATGGGGTTGGACTAGATGATCTTTTGAGGTCCTTTCCAATCCCTACCATCCTGTCATTCTGTGAAATATTAAAACAAAAAGAAAAACACAACAAAAAGAAACAAAAAGAAACAAACTGCAACAAAAAAGCAACAAAAAGCAACAAAAAGCAACAAAAAGCAACAAAAAGCAACAAAAAGCAACAAAAAGCAACAAAAAGCAACAAAAAGCAACAAAAAGCAACAAAAAGCAACAAAAAGCAACAAAAAGCAACAAAAAGCAACAAAAAGCAACAAAAAGCAACAAAAAGCAACAAAAAGCAACAAAAAGCAACAAAAAGCAACAAAAAGCAACAAAAAGCAACAAAAAGCAACAAAAAGCAACAAAAAGCAACAAAAAGCAACAAAAAGCAACAAAAAGCAACAAAAAGCAACAAAAAGCAACAAAAAGCAACAAAAAGCAACAAAAAGCAACAAAAAGCAACAAAAAGCAACAAAAAGCAACAAAAAGCAACAAAAAGCAACAAAAAGAAATGAAATCTTCATTGGAGGATTTTTTTGGTGATTTCTTGGTTATCACAGCTGTAGTAATCCACATCCATAATTACACATATCCTGAATAATCATAGCCTCCATAGCCACCATAACCTTGCTGATAGTCGCATCCTTGATTCCCATAACCCTGGTTCCAGTAATTGCCATACCCTTGATTACAATTTTTACTTTGAGCGCTGCTTCTTCCACCTCTGCCTCTTCCTCCACAGCTACCTCTTCCTCTGCCACTGCTGGTGTACTTCTTTTGGCTGTGCTACCTTAATCTCACACTTGCTTCANAAAGCAACAAAAAGCAACAAAAAGAAATGAAATCTTCATTGGAGGATTTTTTTGGTGATTTCTTGGTTATCACAGCTGTAGTAATCCACATCCATAATTACACATATCCTGAATAATCATAGCCTCCATAGCCACCATAACCTTGCTGATAGTCGCATCCTTGATTCCCATAACCCTGGTTTCAGTAATTGCCATACCCTTGATTACAATTTTTACTTTGAGCGCTGCTTCTTCCACCTCTGCCTCTTCCTCCACAGCTACCTCTTCCTCTGCCACTGCTGGTGTACTTCTTTTGGCTGTGCTACCTTAATCTCACACTTGCTTCAACTGACGTTATGGAATTTCTTCTCCGAAACCTTCTACATCCGGATCATCTTCCTTGAAAGTAATGAACACAAACCTCCTTCTTTTGTTCGTCTTCAGATCCATTGGAAGTTTAGTGTCTCAATAAGCAATTTAATGTTAAGCAGCAGTAAATATATCACAGATATCTTTTCCTAAGACAGCATTGAAAACATCCTTTGATTTTCTTTTCCTTTAATTCACAAACTTCTGAATTCCACTCATTCACTAATTATTCTCTACCATAAACAAATTACTAATCACTGTCTTCAAGCCTCCAAAAACTTTTTCTGTCCAAGATTTCACTCTCTTCCATTGACTTATTTCTTCGATCTTGTACTCACAGTACCATCCAGTTAGACAGATAAGCAGTGCATCTAGGCACACCAGTTATGTGATATCATATATGGTGAATAGATTCTTTTTTTAGCTGCAGAAGGACTAACAATAATCTCAGAATAATCTGCTGAATATTTTCTTCTATTCGATGTCCTTTATAGTTGCTTTTCTATATAGGGTTTCAAGGATTTTAAAACAAAATGACAAGTCTTATCTCTAAATCCAAATGCACTTTAAAAAAATAAAACCTGAAGTCTGATGCAGCACCTTATCCCAAAGACTTCAGTACAGGGATTTTGTTAACAACTTCCCTCTACAGAGGAAAGTAATTTCTTAGTTGCTCATTTGTAGACATATGAGAAAAATACCAACCTCATTTTACAGAAAATGTTTGCACAGGACTTAATCATAGAATGGTAGGGTTGGAAGAGACCTTTAGACATCATCTAGCCCAACCCCCTTGCAGAAGCAGGTTCTCCTAGGTAATAACACTAATGATCATATTGCATGTGAAGTTTTTAAAAATGTCTTTCAGAAACAACATCAAATTGTAAATCAGTAAGAGCGAATTTAAAATTTACACTGAGGAAAAGACAATTATTTTAATTAACCTAGACAAAATACTGGCTGCTAACTCAAAGTATATAAGTGTTATGGGAGCTGTCAAAACCAAAGGAGAGTCCTATCACAAAGTAACAACTACACTTAGGACATCTGGGTTTGATTTTAGTTTGACCAGTAGCTACTTAACAATTTACAATAGCCATAATCAAAACGAAATTGCTGGCCCTTGACTGAAATCATGTACTTCAATATGCACATTTATATTTAAACCAACCTGATTGCCTGAAAAGCAGGGTGTGGGCAACCATATAAAAATCTATTAAAATAGTCCTATGGGGCTCAACAAATGATCTTTTAAATTTTTTTCAAAGACAAATATTCAGTAAATAATTCTAAATTAATAAATAAATAATTTAACAAGTAAACAGGCAAGCAAGTAAGCAAGTAAATAACTATTTTTTTCAGTTATTGTTGCTCATTTTTTTCCAGTAAATACCAGTTGTTGCATATTCTATTAGATCAGGTTTAAGTTTTCCTTCCCACCATCTGTTTCCCATTCCCAGATTAATAAAATAGCAACAACAGTTGCAAGGCTGGCAAAGGACCTGGGATTTTGTTGAGACAAAGCAGGAGCTTCTGGGTGTCATTTTCTTTTTTTAAGGTATAGCTAAACAGACCTGTACCATCAAAGTCACAAAAGTATCTCAACCGATCTCTAACAGATAAAGCATCAGTTGCAAGCAATAATGATGTATTACTACGTCTTGGAGAACAAAAAAAACCATTAAACATTAGAAAGCTCTTAAGGCAGAAATATTTGCCACAGTTTGACACCACCTCCCTAGGCTCTAGGTATTGAGCTAAATTTGTATGTTGAGTTGGAAAGGTCTTGAAGGTATGACATAGAGGAGAGATGGGATACAGAGCAGGGAGACAAGTGAAGAGATATGAGTGATAGGTCACAGACAATTTGGTCTTTTCCAAGAAGCTACTGTCCCTATTTACAGTTTTCCTTCTGTTATCATACTTAGTAGAAAGATCAGTGCAAAAGACCTGAGATTTTTACCACACATTTTTAACTACCTAAACAAACCCAGATAAAGACCTTGCTGAATCTAACATTTACTTATGAAACAGTTGTCTACATCACCATGCAGCCCCAACTCTGCTAACTTTCCTGCATACAATCAAACCCAATACACTCAGGCATTAAGCTGGTGCTCCAGAGGAGCTCCTTCAAAGATTCCAGAAGAAAAAAAGCCCAAGAATACCGTAGCTCCATGTACTGGGGAATAATGAGCCAAACAAACACTTCATGACCAAAAACAGACATGAAGCCCAGTAGTCAGAAAAGGAAACAGGACTCGCTCGTTATGTGCAGACTAATACAATCAGTACAGCTAACCAGACAGTCCAGAGAACCTCTGAGGTGGAAAACATGGAGTTCTCAGCCACGTAAATTCTGTTTCAGCTACTAAATAGCAGCTTTTAAACCAAGGGGCACAGCTCAGTTGTAACATCAAGGCTTACTCAACACACAGGGCACCAGACAAAAGCTGATGATCAAAAGACTGCCCAGAATCAGGGTCCTGCATCAAGAGCTCCAGAAAACACATGAAGACCTCAGATTATGCAGTGAGAGTGTAAATGACCCTGAAATCATCTCTCCTCAGTATAAAATCCTGCTTGATGTTGATCAGTATCAGATGAATGAGACAGTGAAACAAGGCTCCCCCAACTCCCAAAGTATTTGGAACAGCCTCAGAAGGGAACTTGTACAGTAAACAGTTGAAAAGCAAAATGAGAAATCAATCGTAATGTTTTGGTATCTCTTCTCAGAGATCATAGCCCCTGAGAAGAGATACCAGAACACTAAAGGTTCATCTCCCATTTGCTGACCTGAGCACAAACAGTGCAGCTTGTTCAGTAAGAATACAAATCCATAATGACGTATCAATCCTTCATGACTGCAGCTTTCTTACAAGAGGGTCTTGGTCTTGCACTTCAGCATTTCTTAATGTATCTGTCTGCCACCACATCCTAAACCTATTTTTAGTTCTCCTTTCAAGACTAAGGCAATGCCTTATATCAAAGACTAGCATCACTCATGATGTACTGAGATATTTGCCTAGAATATGCACAGCCATGAGCAAGCCTGTAGACTTCAAATTATGATAATTTATGCTACTAGATGATGAAGAACTGTTAAGGAGTGTCTCAGCATAGTAGTATCAAAAGTATTTCAGTAATGGAGCATGTCAATACAGACCCTCAATCTGACTTAAGGCAACAATCTTGCTGCCAGCAGAATCCAGCCATGCCAGCACACTGTGGATTGGATGGATACACAAGAGCTAATGACCTGAAGAGATGAAGAGCACTCTGAAGAGCATGAAAGACCATTCATTCTGCTAAGTTTGTATTAATCATTCAAGAATGCGAATAGCGGTCTCTCACTTCAACTAATCAGAGATTTCACAAAAAAAAAAAAAGATCAGTGCCTTCAGGAAAACTACCAAAGATAAAAAGTGTAGGAGGTTTTCAGATGGTAGTGGTTCAGCCAAGCATTTACTGTGCAGAGATATAAGGACAAATGTAACTCAAGGGGGTTATGAACCTGAGTAGTTCTGATATCAGGAGCTGGAACACTTTAGAACAAAACTGAAACTTGCGTTTACATTCAAGATAGGCTAAGCCTCTTTTCCTACTCTTCTCTTTTTTTCCTGAGCTACAGGTTCTCTCAATATCTATTTTTCAATGAAGCAAATGCATTCAAGGAGAGCTCCTAAACAGGAACAGGGAAGGAGACTGTAATACAGTCTGTCCAATCTCCAGCTTCTGCCTGGTCTGAAACATTTTGTGAGAAGTAAAACACAACCACCATCGTTTATCTGATGTTAGCATACCAACAGATGGAAAAAAAGCAGTTACTCCTAAAGAAAGAAAGAGCCACAAGACAAAATGAATCCCTGGGTAAGAATGGGGATGGGTCATAATTTCTAATGTCAAGCTTTTTCTTTTCTGAACAAAGCAGAAGTTTGTCTAGCATGCACAAACAACTCAAACCAGGCTAAAGTAAATAAATTAAACTATTCAGAACATTAGAGATATACAAAACAGACAAGGCAGTTACAAAATATACACAAGACTCTTCTTATGTTAGGATCCATCCCGAATCTCTCTCTTTTTCTCTGTTCCCCTCTTCCCCGATCTCACTTCAATTGGGGATTCCTTCTCTCAGGATCAAAGTGAAAGGTTTTCAAAGGGAATCCTTTCCAAATTCCAGCCTTCATAGTCACTTTAAGTCTTCTGTTTCAAGCTTGCTTTCTCTCAAGAACACATTTCTCTCACTCAGATGATTTCAACACACTTGCAAGTAAACTGAAGGTTATCTAGTTTGGCCAGATGGGAGAGGTAAATGCTCCAGTCTCTAATTGTGAATTGCTAGGTTTTCTCCAAAGCAACTACCAAAATAGTGGCAAAGGAAAAGGATTTAAGAATTCTGTCCATGTCAGTGCTGATACTTCCAGTCAGATTTTCTAGTCATGAGAGGCAGAAAGCAAGGGTCTACCAAAGAATCCTGGCCAGGTCTATAAAGTATTGCCACTGCAAAACGGAAAAGTGCTAGTAGTCAAGGGATACAAAAGTTTAGCTAATTCATCCAGAGAAATTCCTATGGTGAACTCCTGGGATAAGCATTGACCACTCACAGCACAATAAGCTAAGCTTTCCAGACACTAAAGGGAAGTCAATCCAGGAATTCCCTTGCAACAGCATCCTCCTGTAAGTCCTCCAATAGTTAACAAGAAATTCTTAATGTACAAAGCTCTGTGTGGTGGCTTACAGGTTATAGGCTAGCTTGGAAATTTAATGGATGTCTCTTATAAAATTCTACCTTCTACATGGCTTGGATGGGGTATCTTAAACTCACATGTCAAAGAAAGCAATGGTATATTCTGACAAGTCTACTCAGTCTCCTGCTTTTCAAGAGACATTTACATCATTTGAAGCTAAGAAATAAGAGGATGTCCATGAGGAGTCACAAGGAAGAGTGGAAATCCATCACTCTTATGGCACAAGGTAAAACATCGGCACTGTCAAAAACAATCCCCATGTCCAGCCAAATTAGCACAGATGGAGGCTTGCTGATAGGATTCTAAGTGGAATCCACAGCAGAGATCTTTTAGCACATCAGGATGGTGATCTGACCAGCAGTGAATGACTGACATATCAGACTGGTTGCAGGCTTTTATGTGAGAGTTCTATTGGCAAAGATCATGCTGCTTTCACTAGTGAAAGTTAAGACAGAATGCATCATAGATCTTCAGCTTGGGCTAAGGTTGGGCAGAACAAAGCCAAGTAAACCCAACGCCAAAGTGAGTGAGTCTGAAACCAAAAGAATTCTACAAGATTATTCCTAGGCTAAGCAGCTTCAGAGTGGTCATGACTGTGGTGAGGGAAGGTAATAGATTCATTTCTACACTCACAATACCTTTACTTGATTAGCAAATGCTTGCTGGAACAATCAGGTATACATCACACTCCAAAACGGGAACCTGTCTTGTCTTGTCCCTATTATGCACCATCCTTGAAGTCCTTGAGCTACCTAGTTCTGAGCAGGCTAATCAATTCTCCAGGGAGAGTGCTCTACTGGGCAAGAGTTGCACTGCTGTTAGGTTTGCAGTAAACTTAGGTGCATCTAGTTTAAGCAACCCTTCAACTGTTCAAGAACTGGGCTGCATTAGAACAAGAGGAAACAGATAAGGTAAACAGAAACTCATTTGAATAAAAAACTTCACTGATCAGCAAATATTAATCATGGAATTCTCAAAATTCACAAGATACCTCTCTGGTGACCTTGTGCTTTACCTATGATGCAGCCTCAGACGAAGCAGTTCAGGTTGTGCCTCTTGGATATGTACAGCATAGACACAAAAGCTAAACATCAATGACAGGGGCCTCATCTCGCTGTTATCTTCCAAGATCAACGACATAATTTTATAACTTGTACTCACATTTTTCTAACTTGTACTCATTTCATAATATGGTCTGTTCATGGTTCAGAATGGGTAAGGGTTGCTGTTTAGAGTGTAATGAGACTTATGGGATGCAGGAAAGAGTATCTGGAGATTGTACAAGATTTAGTATGCTATGTTTAGGGGAGGAACTATAGGCAACAAAATAGTTTAGGGAGAAACAAGAGTGGGAAAATAGAAATATGAGGAGAGAAATGGGCTAGTTTCATCTACACAAGTGGCTGGTTAGCACTTATTTGGCCAAGACTTTTGCTTGTGCTTGATTACCCCACAGGTATTGGGATTACATGCTCATGTTTTGTTCCTGGTTGGATCTGGGGGCATGAAGCTGGGGCAATCCTGTAAACTTCTACAGATTCAGTGAGCACTAATACAAGTCAAAAAAGAAGAGCCAAGCATTTTCCAGTAAACTTTGCTTTTACTCTCATATTGCAGAAGCAGATTAATATGCAAGGGCTGAGAAGGTAAAGACTGGTTAGGAAGAATAGAATGGCACTGGGGAAAAATATCCACACAACTCAGTTACAACCTTTTTCTTCTGCTTGCTCACAATTCTAGAGCTAAAGAGCCCTCCAGAAAGCATAGGGACACACTGTTAGTAAGGGCAATTATAGGCTGTGTGAAGACACAGTTAATGAGTTCCATAGCCTAGGAGTTTAGTAAGTAATAAAAAACAGAAAAAAAGTTATAACTAAAAACAACATTTGCAGTTATGTTAGCCAGGATGAAGTGAGTAAAACTATGAAACTTGGCCAACATAGCAGAAGTTCAGAAGGTATTCATTCCTGTGGCTTAGTCAAATACCTCATCGCACTTATTTCACACTGTCTAGTAATACTTGCTGAAGCATCTGACATTAACGAAGTAGAAAAGTTAATACATTAGATAATGTGTCTCTTCTGCTGAATAGCTTTGAGGAATGATATGGCTTTTGCCTTACCTGATAGTGTGCATAGCACTGGAAGAAAAAATACTATGTAAAAATAATAAAAAGCATTCACTTAGAAAGACTGTAAAAATAACGTAAATAATAATATCACTAATAATTTAAAATACACTGAGAAAACAAACAACCCTATCTCACTGCTAAACAAAGTAAGTTTAGATATGTCTTCACAGTTTTTGCAGGCAGCTGAGAACTTCACCTGTTTTTTAGACACAGACCAGGAAAAACTACAAAAGATCCAGCACCAAAAAGACGGCTTCTGCATGATTCAGAGCACTGACAAAGTACATCCACCTGAAAGAAACTGCAGGTACACTTATGCGTATTAATTCTCAGCAGGCAAGTATCATATGACAAACATGGGTCAATTTCCAAAAGACTTCATGATGCTGAATCCTGAGAACACTAAAAACTGACACTTAGTACAATACAACCACAATCTCTTCTTTGTGCAGCATCAACTCATGAGGAAAACAGAGAGAGTAAGAGTGTCAGAAGGAATTCAGAGTGAGTAGATTTATAACTTGCATGGATACATACATATATGTGTATGCATAATCGCTATAATATCACTGATAATACCAAATGGACTAAAGGCCTCTGGTGAAGGTTACTATCAGTATTACATTATTTCAAAGGAAAGATTTGTTTATCCTTACAGATCATTTTTACCTCTTTCCAAAAATCTTCTACATTTACATTACTATACAAACACAGGATTATTAAAGATGCTATTCCATATTTCTAACATTACTTACATACAGATAATTTACCCTGGCATCTACAGTTTTCTATTATACTTTGTGGGAGACAAGGTACAGCATTACATAGCTCATTGAAAACAGCTTTTGCAGGTTTTTTCCCCATCTCTGTGGCCCACTATGGCTTCTAAATTATTTTTCACTCACCCAGTGTCTAATATTTCCATTCCCAAGTTGTCCATGACCCAATAGATTAACTATAAATTTTCTTTCCTAAACATCTACCCTCTTGTCTCAGTCTTCTACTATAAAAGACTCAGATCTAGCTTCATTGTCAATTGATTTATCCTAGAGCTTCCTCCTGTATACTCCACTTGGAAAGGAAACTGAGAGGCAATATCCCTTTTCTCAAGTCATCCAGCTGTCCCTACACCAGCCAAGGCAGCTCAGTTAACGTACTGACAGTTTGGTTCCTGGCATATGGTAAAAGTGATTCCATCAGAAAGAAGCATCTAAGATTTAAAAGGCTGCAGCTCTTCCAGGCTTTTTAACTAGGCCACATGTTACTAGATTTTCAGAGAAATAGACAGAAAAACCACAACTGTCCCCAATGGACTTGCTCCAGGGGTGAAATGCAATTTTATCTGGGAAAGACTGAACTAATTACCATGTTCTGTGATGTGCAGTGAAGATATCTGACCTCCCTAACTAGTCATACTTACTATATAACTATAGTGCATGCACTTTACAATGAGAAAGTAACTTTTACATGGCATCACACAAATCACATGTTTTATGGGAGCTTATCTTTCATTATTTCAATAGTCTACATTGTGTTGAAGGCTTATCTTAGAATCACTGAATGGCAGAGGTTGGAAGGAACCTCTAAAGATCACCCAGTCCAACCCCTGTACTCAAGCAGTTCCACCTAGATCAGGTAACTCAGGAATGTGTCCAGATGGGTTTGAAAACCTCCAGAGAAGGAGACTCCATACCCTTCCTGGGCAGCCTGTGCCAGGGCTCCCTCATCTGAACAGGAAAGGAGTTTTTCCTTAAGAGTAAGTAGAACTTTTGGTGTTCCACCTTTTGACCACAATCCCTTGACCTAGAGAAAAAAGGGCTGCCCCACCCCTTGACATACACCTTTCAAACACTTGTAAGGATCAATGAGGTCCCCCCTCAGTCTCCTCCAAGATGAAACAAATTATTATTATGATGAAAAAGTAATATTCAGAAGAGAAGTCTGGCCCATACATGATTTATGCTACCCTAAGTCATTCCAATTTGAGATTTGCATAGGTGAATTTCTAACCAGGACGAGTTTCAGGCTGTGTAAACATGTTATTCCAGTAGAACATTAATATGGAGCTTCATCTAGTGAGTGTCTGTGCCCAGGTCTGGCAGCAGGGAAGCTGCAGGGGTCACATGTACGAGAAGCAGCCAAGGGCAGCCCTGTGCCTATGCACAGTTTGTGGCACCTCTGGGAAAATGTATTTAAGACAGGGCAGAAAGTGAAACGAAAAATACCAAAAGTGAGACACAGTAGAAAGAATCTTGATGTTAGAGGAGAAGCTGCTGCAGGGTGGAACAGATATTCCCTGTAGCCTGTAGCAGACAGACACACACTGGAGGAGAAGGTAGATGTGAGAAGAAAGGAATGGCAGAGAAACCACTGTATCCTGATCATAAGCCCTCAGCCTTGCATAGCTTGTTTCCACTCTGAAGGGATTTGAACTGAGTGAAACCTGCGATGATAACAAGGGAGGAGGAGAGAGGAAGTCAAGTTGAGCATGGGAAAGCAGGGAAGAAAGCTGTTGTTTCAGTGTTTGTCTTTTTTTTGGTTTTCTCTGTTCACATTAGCTTTTTTGGCTTTTTTTAATCGGCAATAAATTAAGTATATTTTCCCCCTGTTGACTCTGCCTACCATGGTAATCAGTAAGCGGTTTCCCTCTCTTTATCTTAACCCATGAGCTTTTTTTCATCCTTGTTTTTCCTCTTTTCTCTCCCATCCTGCTGGGGGAAGGGAGTGAGCAAACAGCCAAGTGGGAGTTGAGCTGCTGGCCTAGGCTAAGCCACCATACCTTTCAAACAAAACCCCCAAAATTAAGTCCACAAGCATAAACTAGCCCTCAGTGTTTAATTGTTTTATTAAAATAGGTGGCTAAAAACACTTCAGACACACAGAGAAGTACTTTGCAGAGAAAGGATATAGTCACATATTTGCCATAAGATATACCACAAACACTGTGGTTCTCCTTTCCCCAAGGGGACTGAATTAGAGAATCACTCGTAGAAGCTCTCTGAGAAACTGTAAAACATCTGAGAAGGCAGAGAATGTATTAACCCCTGTCACTGTACAGAAAGGAGCTTTTTATATGAAGGAGTTGGAGCAGTGCCAGGGTACAAGTACTCAAATATCAGTGCGTGCTGAAAGAAGCTGAGTCTGTGAGCTTTATCTCAGAGAGGAAGAGAAAAGGCTTCTGACATTATTAATATGAGTGTGCACAGCAGTGATAAATCACCACAGCTGACAGGTTCTGAAAAAACACAGCAAGAAGACTTGAAAGTGGACGTGCAGAAGAACTAGAGAAGGTTTCTGGAAATCAAGCATAAAGTGAACTTTTGATGGATGAGTGCTAGACATTAAACCTGAATTCATTTGGCACAATGACATTACCGGATATACACTGGAGGTTTGTTTGAGATAAGAGCATTGTACTTAGAGCAGGAAAGAGAGGAATAAATCTTCTCAAACTGGTTGAATGGGCAGGACATAACAGATGGAAAATTTTAATCTAGGTTACTGAAGCTGCTGGAAAAATTAATAGCAAGTCACACAAGCCACTGACAAGAGTTCCATAAAGACAGAGAAAAACCCAGTCTAATTTAAGGACAGAAGAGAAAGGTAGATTTGGAAGTTTAAAAAGATATCCACACCTTCCAGCACTACCTAAAGCCTCAGACAGTTGGCTAATAAATAGCAGACAACACTGCAGAATCTGTCCTCCAAATCATATATTAAAATAGGAATCATTGATACAGATATTCATCTTGTAATTCTTGGAGAAGAGCTGGATTCTATGAATAGAAGGGTAATGGCACCGTCTTTGTCCCACTGAAACTGAAATTTCTAGGGTTTATTATGAGACCTTGAAGAAAGTGTATTAGCTAAGTATTCATAAAGAACAAACTTTGACAATGATGGTGATTTCTATGATGCCTTTTGTGCCTTTCAAGGGAATCAGCAAGACATATGAGCTATCAAAATGCACAAACTGGACCTGGCATTATTGACAGAGTCCACATGCTGTTTCATTCACACTGACAAGTGCATTGCTGTGCTTTGCCAGGTTTGTCTCAAAACATTGACTTCAGATTTTCTAACTGGCTAAATGACAAATCTATCTTAACATTGAAACTAGAGAATTTGCCAGATAATTCTCCACACACAGGAACAATGACCGATGACCTTTGCCTCTCTAAGACTTGCAAAGACATTCTAATTTCTTCTTATATAAACATTCTTCCAAAACAAAGGGGGAAGATGTTCATGGAATACACCTCCTTACCTCAAAACTTGACTGCAGTACTTGCAGAAATGCTGAAATAAGCATTTGCTATTCTTTCAGTCAAGACAAGTGCAGAAGCCACAACCACTGATAAGCCAGTTTGGATAATGGTCAGTTTTGGTTTGTTTGGCAGGCAAAGACTGCTCTTGTTCTCAGATGAAATATTATACTACATAATGATCTCTTTTGTACTGTTAACTCCCGTGGTCTTACCCAGTTGATCAAGGATATAACAATGTCACAAAATCTATCAGGTTTGCTATTAAAACCATCAAATTTAGTCATATACTACATTGTTACAAAACCAATTAGCCGCTGGTATGAATTAACTTGGTCATACTCAAAAGATTTCCAGTCAAACATCTGCAGAGGATCAAGTTATTCTGTATGGCTCAGTCATAAAATTTTGCTCTTATTTCTTGAATCCATTTTTTTCACTGACTTCTCTTGATTTTTTTTTTATCCAATTGGAATTTGAGGTGGAATGGTCTCTAATATATTAAACCAGGATGGCTTTGATATGATTACTCTTTGTATGCCAGTTCTGAATTCATTTCTACCCCAGTTATGAATATTTTGCTGATGCTGTTATTTCTGCAGAACATTTTTTGCTTGGACTCTCACCCTACTCCCACTGAAGTAATTCAGTTGGAATCTCCATCACTTTGAATAACCATTATACTGTGCAAAGGGAAGAAATATGCAATAGCTAGACAGTAGGAAAAAGGTCTATTACTCTACATTAAAATACAGCTAGGTTCGGAATAGGGCTAAAAAAATCAATAATTCATAAAAAGTGGCATGTTTGGTCAGTTTTGCTGGCTGAGAAGTCTGTTAGTTTTACCTTTCTTTCAAAGATATACCCCAGTTTCCTAGTAAAACCTGCTACAGCAAGTGTGAGGCAATAGCTTCTTCCCAAGTGCTGGATGGAAGTGTGTTTTGCTCCGATACAAACAGCCCTAAAACAACTGAAGAAGTTTAAATGAATAAAAAGTTGTGCTGGGAGGAGGAAAGTGATTGAACTAAAGATTTCACAAGTAAACAAGAATTGTAAAAAGGGAGAGACTGTAGATCCAATGTCCTCTTGCCAACTGTATTTTTGCCCTTGCTCCATGAAAAAGTATAAATTCTCTCCCACAGTCTGGCAGACGTTTTATTCTGTCTGCATTTAATCAACATTTTCCTATTACAGGCTCAATTTTTCCTCCTTCAGCTTTTATCGCTTGTCCTTCATTAAGAAATCAAATCACATGTTCCTTTTGTAGTTCTCTCATTTCTTCCAACTCAGTCTTCCTCTAAACATGAAAGACAGATCACCTACCCACTACCTCATCGTGCACTAGCAGGTACAGCTCGTTTCTTGAAGTGTTGTAAATAATAGCCAACTTTTTCCCTGATGCACCCAATGTGTTGAATTCAAGGGTGTTTTGGCTTGGAAAATGCTGTATGGAAATGAACTTGTACAGTGTTAATAAATACAACATGACACAAGTATGTGTGGCAATAAGAAAAATCCACTGACGTGAGAAAAAATGTCCATAGGTTTCAAAGAGCCTTTTGAAGGGTCTTTGAGACTTGAATTAGTTCAAGACAGAGCTAAAAGGAATGGGAGAAGTGGGGTCGTTGAAACTGTCCCATTTATTCAGAGGGAGAATAAATCAAGCTATTCTTGTCTATGTTCACTCTGGATATCAAATAACCACTGAATAGAGTAATTACTGTTGTGGTTACTTCGTAAACAAAACACTATTTGAATTTTATAATAACAGGAAATAAAAGTTACATATTAAGCTTGAAATAGATTTTACTGTCCATACTAGACAAGTTTCTCAAGACAAGTAATTTCACATTTCACCAGATGATTGGCTCCTTGCAATAAGACAAAACAAAACCCTTTCCCTCTCCCTCAAAACACTTCAAATGTTTTTATATACATGACCTATATTAGGACAGAGTTATCAAGTTATTATATGCCTAATTATACAATAATACCAAATTGATCTTAGAGGGAATTAATACTGCAAGTCTGTCTCACAGTCAAGATGATATGAAATTACATCAATACACACACACACTTGTGATTCTTTCACTGTTCACAGTGCACCCAATGGGGACGTACAGGCAACACTACCTTTTTAATGCAGGTTCAAAGACTGCTTTTATGCTATTCATGGTGGTAATGTTTACAGTAAAAAGTAGTAAAACAAATCACAGAACTAAAAGCAATACCTCTGTTGTACTAACTCTCCAATGTTCTTGAAAACACTGATTTTTTCCTCTGTTTAAAAAATCTGGTTTGAGTAAGCATTGAGTGAGTACCAACTTAAAGAAAATCTATACCATGGCCAAGTTATATTAGAAAGCTGATTATCTTCAGAGTGTTACAGAAGTCATTTGTGTTATCATCTGACCTTCTGGAGACGGTTTACTCGTATTTTTTTTTTCTGGATCCTTCACCTTGGATTTGCCCGTTTCTTTTCTTCTCTCTATATCTTTAACTGGAAAGCAAGAAGGGGAAAATAATCAAACTAGAAACAGTGTAGTCAGAAGCATGTAATTTTCTTATTCCAAATAAAGACATTGCATATAATATCTTGTGATACACTTGAGTAACAAGTGATTGTCACTGGGTTCTCCCTCCTTCCCTCCCTTTGGGTTTATTCCTTTTATGAATCTTTCCCCATCTTATCATCATTGAATTTCTCAAAAGTGACTCCCCTAACACAAGAGAGTCTAGATACAGTGACATCAGCATCTAAACCCACGCTGACAAGGTTCAGCACTGGAAATATAATCTGGAATATTGGAAAAGGTAGCTGGGGAAAGTCCAGCATTGCAGAGCTCCACTCCAAGTCATTCAACACAAAAGTACAGAGGCCAGCTGTTACATTATGCTCTTCAAAGAAATCAGCCTAGATCCCGTGTCCAAAACTGTATTCAAGGCACCAAATACACCCATGAAAGCAAAAGTTGCTCCAAAGCTCAGACTTAAAACAGTTTCCTGTCCCACAAGTGGGCAGGATACCTCCTTTATTATGTTTGAAATCTCTCACAACAGCCAAGCAAGAACCCAGTTTGATTAGCAATTCCTACTATTACATTATTAGTCAATATCAGTCTACTCATAGTCTAAAAGATTCAGGCAAAAACATTGCTGAAGTATTAAAAAAAAAAATCCTTTCAGAATTTTCTTAGAACATTAATTGGTGTCAATGCTCCACCTGTCTACAATGGCCAGGAACAGCTTAAAACAATGAAACAGAGGATGGTTTTCATAAAAAATACATTACTATTCCACTTAAAATCTTTAGTTTATGTAGAGCAGAGTTATGACCAACATTCATGCAAACAGGCACTAAGTCTTAGTCAAGATAGTCTCCATGCTGCATCGTTCAGAAAACATTGTGAAGAGGTTAACTGTCTGTTGAAATACACCATATAAAATAGATTATACAAATATTCTGTTTTACAGAAGTGGAACTCTAATAGATTTCACTAATTTACACAACAGTATATGGAATATCTGAAATAGCCAGGAGTGCTCAAAGTTCCAGTCCAAAACATAATCACAAGACCTCCTGAGGTCTTTGGAAGACAATAAGCCATTGTCAAATATCTGAGTGTTAGCTTCTCAGTGCAATAACCCTCTGTAGAACCTACAGCCCTGGTGAAAAATAATGAAGTTTCAACTCTTCTCATTACTAGCACAGCATGTGTAACTGTATGTCACCTCTACCTGTAGTAAACGGTTGTGAAACTAATTCAGAAGTAAATTCAAGTCCGCAAGCTTGCCATCAGCTTTTACTAAGGCTTGGTTATTAGCTGGTTTACAGATAAAGCCATGATGCCACCAGGTCTCACTCAGAAGTTGTAGGTTTAATCCTGGCCTCAACAAGTCTTCAACTAAAATAAGAGGTGAAGTCATGAGAATAGGAGGCAAAAAGGATGCCATTGCTTAGCTTTCTAAGAGCATTCCTTTGAGAAATGGCTAAGAGCAAGCTAAGGAGCTGTTTGATGGCCTCCTGTAATGCGAGTGCTGTTGAGCAGTAAGTGTTCAGAGAAACAGTACCAAAGCCTGAAAATGCTCAAAGCATACAAGTTGGTCACATCCAAACAGAGACTTCTGGATTTGGGAAAACCACTGCTGTCAAAATCCTCGTCTGTTCTTTCCATGTGGTTAGAAAACATCAGTTTTACTCACGTATTTACAGACAAAAAACAAATGTAGGGCATATTTTTAGACACATTTTAAAAATAATGAACTCTCCAGTGCTCTTTGTTAATGACAATAACTTACAACTTATTTCCAATGCACTAAACCAGAAGATATTCTCAAAGCTTTTTAAGTGTTTGGCCTTTTGTCACCTCAAAAACTAGTGACCATTTGGTCAGAGAAGGGAAAAAAAATATATAGAATACAGGATAACACAAAAGAAATGTTTGTATACATGCTGCATCTGGTTTTACTCATGCAAGGCATCATATCGTAAAACGAAACTCCAGCCTCATTAAGTAGACGTTTTCATCTGCAGCAAAGAGAGTATACCAAATAGAACATAACCCCCATACTCTTAAGTTAAGCTGTCAGCTCTACTTATACTGACAAATAGTTTTAAAAAACCGGCCACATCTAATATACTGGAAGAGGACACATCTTTCTGTGGGCTGTTCTTCAATGCTAAAGTAATCTGTGGTTTTGTGGGTTTCCTAACTGGGACAGAACTTCAAGTAGTAAATACACAACTGCAGTGATGAAAAGCCAGAAAGACTTTAATATACACCACATCAAGCAGCCACACCATCTTTGATTTTGTGCTGGTTCTAAGAGAAAGGCAGTTTATCAGTGACAGTGATAAATATTCAGTGTCAAGGGAATTCAGTAAGCTTTCAGCTGTACTCCCAGACTGTCACATTTTTGTCTTTATCAACTAAATCTCCACTGAACATTTCTAACTGAACTAAGACACAGATCAAGGCAAATCAGCAGGGACATATATATCACTATGACACAGACATTAAGAGTATGTGTAGGTCAGATAAAGTTATAACCATAATTTATAAACATATTCGACAGCTGAAGACAGGAAGAATTTAGCCTTTCATAGTATCATTGAACTAGCAACTAGTTGCCAATTGGCACAGCAAAAAGAATGTTTTAATAACAAGCTGGACAAAGGGAAGGAAATCTTTTGAATATCAGAATATAGCACTTCCCTTCTTGTTTCTGCTCAGTGAAGATTCTTTTCCATGAGATACTGGCTAATTTCATAACAGAATGGGTAAGAAAGGTACTTCAAACCAATGGAAACAGAGTGTAAGAAGGACTGGATCAATTCGCATCTCCAATTGTATATATATCAGTTAAAATCAGTAGCTCTGACTAGGTTTCCACCACAGAAGAAACTGTTTATCCATTGTCCCACTTTGCATTAGACTTTAATATCATAAGGTACATAAAATGTCTGATAAATTCTCCACAAAGGGCATAAAAAGACACATACTTCTGAACTGGCCTTGTGCTGGCTTACTCTCTGTGTCTTCACTGAATGCAATGATCTGAAGGGCATAGTTTTGATCTGGAATAAGGCCTTGAATAATTGCTTTTGTTGCAGTGTTTTGAAGAATTAATTGATTTGTTTTTCCACCTGTAAGGGAAAAGGCAAAGAAAAAAAAATCACCACAAAAATTCATAATTCATTTGCTTTTCTTATAGCACAGTAAAGCAATTACTTAAAACTACCTCAAGCGCTACAACAACCTAAGTGTTCCCACTTTTTGGAGTATCCATACAGCCAGAGGATAGGGCTCCCCAGAAAAGCACACAGCTTTTCAGCCTTATGATGACAGTCCTTTAATGTTAAAAGATAACACAGAGACTTTTGTTTTACCTGAACTTGGAGTGACAAGAAGCTTATATCCAGTGAACTGCCCTTTGGGGGCTTTCCAAGATATTTGTACACTGTCAGGACTGACTACATTATATCTTAATCTTGTTGGTGGGGACACTGCAAGTGGCAAAGAAAACAACAATTTAGATTCAAATAAAAAACAACCATCAATTTTAAGCAAATGTAAAAATAAACATAGATAGGAAGACAACACAAAATTTTAATGATAAAGGATGCAAGTTATTTAAAACATCACATACATCAGTTTATTAGTTTGTAAAACGACATCCCCAAGTGCACTACTTCCCTCAGACATATCTTTTATTTATCTCTTTGTAAAAACAAATTAACAACCTAACAGCAGAAGACAGACAATGTTAGATGTTAAGAGACTAGTTTAGCAGGCAAAGCTGGTGATAAAAATGTTCCTTGTTAATACATGTGAATTAAAATTGTTCTCTTTGCTAACACTGACAATATTCATTAACTAGTTTCCTTTACCTCACAATTACTGTGGGAATTTCCCCACATTTAAGCTCATTCAGGGCCAAATTTTCAAAGCCTCCTAAAGTCATAGAAGCCAAGAGGAAAGATAGGCATGCACAAGGCAGAGGGAACATTAGCTGCTCAGGCCAGGTTTGCAAACAAACACACTTGCCTAGATGCAAGCACTGCTTTGGTCTCATCAAGACTAGCAGGCATGCACAGGCTAGTTGAGACTTAAACAGGGGCAAGGCGAGCACATCTGGCTTATATTTGTGTTGTGCCATCACCTAGGTTTCCAATAGAAGCAGCAGGTGAAATAAAAGCATGAAATGATTCAGAAAGAGGTGATATTTCAGTGCACCAACACACATAGAAACACACAGAAAATCCACTCTGCTGATATTGCAGTAGCACCATAACGTTGTACCTCTCTACATTAACTCATCTTTCACAGCTTTGCTTTCTCTGCTCAGGCAAGCTCTGCCGATGTTGGACAACACTCTACATCGCATTTCTGCTCTGCTCTAGGGAGCCACATCCCTCCTTCACAGTAAACATGCACAGCTACTAGGTGTGTAGCCTGTGGGATCTAAGGCTGTCAATCAGGTAGAATGTTTGTATATTTGGAGAGTATCTCACCTACAGAAAACTAATTGATCTGGAGGGAAAGACAGCCAGGGAAATTATCCAAAGGCTGAGCAACAGAAAGGGCAAAACAAAACTTAGCAAACTCTGCCACCAAGCTTACCAACCCTCTTCCCACTACCTCCACAGCCCACCTGAACTTCTTCATTCATTTTCCAAACCCTTGCTGGCTCTGCCACCATCATTCTTAAAGTTTCTGTTGGTAAATCTAGAAAATAAGGGGAATTATCTGAAGGGGAAAAGCGGTAACTGCTTTTCCCCAGGGCCCAAGATAGTTCTTAAGTATACTCATGCCCACAGTTAGTTGGTCCACTAGATAAAATAAGCCAACAGTTCTCCTAGTATTTCTGAGATTCAAGGATTACAACACATGGAGCATCTGAGTCAACAGGCAGAACGTGCTAGCCAACAGTTTCTGGCCTCTCTATTTGACCTGATACAGTCAATGCAGCTTTGGCATTAGCAGCAGCCAAAGACCCGTCCTGAATTGATTACTTTTTCCAACGTCCTTGTTTTTCCAACAACTTGGGGGAAGAAAAAGGAAAGAGGCAGGCTGTAAGGTGTTTTTTTTAGACTTGGGATACTGTTTTTTCATGCTATCTACCATTAAAAACATTAATGGTCTTAGAAGTAAAATCTGGAGGTTTAATACAAGAGATGTACTCCCTTGCATCCAGCCTCTCAACTCTTAAGGAAGAGTTCTGCCAGAGCAAAGGAAGGCTCTGCAGTTCTCTACCTTGAGAGATCTAACAAGAAAGAGAAAGTAAGCACCAAGAACAGTTTAATAACACCTCCATACTCTCAAAGACTCCAGAGAACAAGGTTAAGAAGAGAGAAAAGGGGATGGAAACAGCAAGTAGCACACCAACTTCGCACACTCTAAACTGCTCTGACTTGCAGTCTTGGTCTTACACCCAAACAGTGCATTTCCTCAGTTGCCAAGTACTACCTTGATAGACCCCATCTTCAGACCCTGAAGTTAAGAGAAAGAGAGGCTGCAAGTAAGACAGTGTGCAGCAATCACTGCAAATATAAAATCGGTTCTTTGAAAATCTGGCCCTCATATTGCAAAATGTTTTGCTGGGCAGGTTTCTGCAAGAACATTCAGCATGCTATAATTATAATAAAACGACAAAGACTATGGCAAAAAGTCTGGAAAGCCAAGCAGACTGTAGTCATGGATTACTCCTTCTAACTCATTTTCAAGATTCATTCGCTCTTTGAGCTATACATACAGTACAATGAATTGGGGATGAATGAACCAAGAGGGACAAATTGTACCTAAAAGGAATTGTGGGAATTGCAGACTTCTATCATTTGTTTTGTCTAAGGAATAGTGAATGAACTTCTCAATAATAATAGTATGTGAGTATAAAAATGCTGCATATTTTACCAAGTTTAAATGGTAAATTTGCATGAGGATTAAGAAGCAGAGCAGAGAGCAAACTAACAAAGACTGACCAAAAAAAAAAAAAATCATGCCCTAAAATTTCAGAGTTAGTTTTCTCTGCCATCTTCTTCTTTCCCACATCATTCCATTCCATCTTAATTTCAACTTAACAGTTTATGAGAACATCTTCTAACAAAGAAGCATAATTCAGACCTAATTGCTATTAGCCATCACCAAACAAGACAGATAAATTTTGGGAGCCCCTAAAAAAAAAAAACAATCATAGATCTTACAAGCAAAGAAGGACACAATCACCAAAAGTTTTTCTGTTTACTACAGAGTTACAACGTGAAAGACTAGAGAAGTTGTGCCAGAATAGTCTTTACATAACTAGTCAATTTTCACTGGGTAGTTCTTGGATGAAAGGTGGCAGTGCAGGGGAACAGACATTCCCACACAGCAATTAACCGTAAGGAAGACAAGAATTATTCACCAGATAGATACTCAACTGTGTCTTAGTTGTGCAAAGACTAACCTTCTGGCATAGAGAAGTACAGATAGCTAAGGAAGTTAAAAATCTAACACTTGAACAGACAACAAAATATTGATGGGAATTACTATACATTCACCAACCTGAAGAGGATATCTTTATTTCTTTGGACCTTTATTGTCTGTGGAACAAAATCTCACTTCTTGCAGAAAGGGAAAAAAATTAATCCAAGCTGAGTCAGTTAACTGATAAAAATCAGTAGCTAGAGCTTGTTAAGTGCTTTTACAGGAATGCAAAAGTGAATGGCCATCAGCAACATTAGAGCAGTCACCCAAAAGAAAACTACCGGCAAATTCATGGTTTGGTTTATGCCACCAGATAAATTAGCAGTCCATATACAAGTGTCTTGTGGACAACTAGGGAAAGAGCATTTTAAACTATTCAGTCTCTTAATGGAAAGGAAAACTACCATAAATTGCATGCATGCAGCTCTCTCAAGAATTCAATATTCAAAGATCAAATACTAACAAACCTTGTAGCTTCCAGTTTACTTTTGTCATGGGAATTGAACAAGTTAATATGTGCTGCAATTACTTAGCAATTACATTGGTACCACGTGGAAATCGTAGCTACACAAAGAAGAGTTTCCATCTCTAAATGCAGAAGGAAGTTTTTTACAGCAAGTAACTTTATGAATAAATGGAAAAGTCTAAAGTAGTTTTCTTGCCCAGCACTATTTGTGTACTTTTTAGAACATATGCAGACAAAAGCTGATTTTTTTTGTTGATGTTAAGTGATATTATGCTGAATGAGGAAGAAACAGCAGTGATGGAAGGATAATTGTTGCCCAGTAAAAACTGAATGGCACCATGTGGTTTATAAGGCATTCAGGTAATAATGAGATCAAAAACATGGAGTTCGACGCAGGTTAACTCCTCAGTTGAAGGAATAAATTGTAGTTTCAGGCATGTTGACTTCTATCTCCCAAACATATCCTCCTTTCCAAGAAGTTATATTATACAACTTCACCTAAGCATCTTTGGCAAAGGAAGGAACTACAAGCTGGAACTAATACCAGCTCTTCCTACACCTTGGCAGAACGCACAATTTCATAAAACAAACATACTGTTAGTGCTGTATTAAACTGTAAACAGTCAGCTGCATGAAGAGTTTACTGCAAGGGGAAGAGTTTACTTCCAGAGAAGAAAGGATTTGAGAAACATTTTGAGAAACATCATATTACTTCAAGTGTAGCAAGAGATATTTTTATTCTGTGAACATGGAATAGAGACTTCATATAATCTCATTCAATAACTTAACAGCCATTATAGGCCAAAGCAATAGTCCACTTAGCTTAGTATCACACTGCTGACAGCATTCAGCAGCTGATGCTTGCTGAAAGAGGGTAAGAACAAGGGAAGTATTGTTCTTTATTCATCAAGTACACCAACTCTAGCTTCTGCTGATGTGGCGATTGTGGAAAAAAAACCCTCTTTCTGACTTTCACTTCATTGCATGAATAGTTTGAGAGTTTTCTTCCTTACATATAACAAATCAAATTAGTTTTGTGTTTCTTTGTAAGAGTTGGGAAAGAGTGTGGCTCTCCAAGCTCAAGGAATCTAGCAAAACTTCCTGGAGATGGACCTCAGCCCCAAATCCTGTTTTGCAAATCTTAACCATATGCATTAGAAATGAAATGCACAGAGAGAGAACCAACCATATGCTTTGCTTTATTGGCTCATTAAGTCACAAATATTCTGGACCTAATTTCTGAGCAGAATTGATGTGTTGAACACTTGGAACATATATTTCATTCACCTCACATCGCCCACATGAAATATTACTGCTCACATGTGTCCCTAAGTCCTGGGAGAGGCTTGTAAAACACTCACAGAATCCCAACCATCCAAGTCAGCGTGCTTCCCCATCATTCCAGTGCCACGCAGACTGGACTGCATTGCTACTTGCTTTTACCAGGACTTGGAAAGCCTCAGGTTGCCACTATTCTCTGAATGTGCTCATGAATAATGTATTATCCAAGACACTTTAGAAGAGATCCAGGAGCAAATTCTGCTCCCTGTTGTGCCTATGCAGTCTCATATAAAAGGGATTACATAAAAAAAAAAGAAAGTTGTGAGAAACATCTGTCTTTAGAAATCATAAAAACTCATTGGCATTCTTCCTCCTTTCTTCCCCAAGCAATAGCGTAAGTGTTCTCTAGAAGTTAAACCACTGTCAATATGATCCAACACATATTTAAACCTAACAGTCTAAATGGTACCTTTTAACACCCACAAAGGAGATATTTTTTAAAAAGCTGCAGTACTAGTCTGTAACGTTTAACAGTCCTGTGCAATGCTGTAGTAAGTGTTACAATAGCTACTGTTTCAACAGTAAATAAATTAAATATATATATATATTTCATGCAAGACCAGTGTCACAGTTGGTCCTTCAAACATACTTGATTAAGTAAAAGACAGTCACAGCGATTTCTGATCAGAACTTTTATGATACACTGGAATTTGATAAAAGGCTTATGCTATTTGACATACTAGGTTCAAAGAGCACACATGAACACATAATACTACCCCACGTCTGGGATCAGCAGCAAAACTCCTGTTTCATTTCAGGACTCACATCTCCTAAGAAAGAAATAATGCCTGCATTTCGAATAAGAAAGTCTATTTCTGCACATCAGAGTGAAAAACTCTGTCTTTTTATTTATGACTTACCTTGGCCCTGAGCATCACTGATGAAGAAAGCTGTGACAGCTAAAAAAGCCAAGAAGAAACAGCTCTGCATCTCATAGCGACAAAACATCTTCTTCCTCTCAATACACACAGTATCAGCAGGTCTGAAAACAAATAGAACAAAACGACTTATGAAAACCCACAGAGATAAGGCACTCACTTTAATGAGAAGTGTGAACAAAATTTGGATTCCATTAAAAAAAAAAAAACAAAAAGGAAAATGCCATAGACATCAGTGGAGCAAAGACTGTATCCTGACAGCAGTTATGCAGCTAAAGCATATATTACCTGAAAGGGACAAAGAACTCTATTTATGCCACTCAACGGTTCTGAAAATTCAGGCCATATAAAGAGAAAACTGATAGTCTTTTCTAAGCATACGCGAGTACAAGAAATAAGAGGCTGTCGTGCATAGCAAGGCAAAACAGGTATCTCCATACAATCCAGCCTTGCAAGCACCGTATTAAGATACCTGAGGCAGAGAACCCTGAAGCTCTTGGTTACAAAGTAGGACTAAAACTGTTGTCTGCTTTATACCCAGAAAGCATCCAGAACAGGATGTTAAATTTTGTATTTTGGGATTCTGCAATTAATAAGAATGAAATGAGGACTACCCTGCAAGCCTACCATAAAATGGCAAAGGTGTCTACTCAATAACCCCAGTGAAATAACCATTGATCACGTTCAACTCAGCAATTCTGAACATAAGCTGTCAGAAAAAGGCAGAACTTCATTCTGCAGAAATACAAGTCCCCTTCTCACTGTCCCCTACAGTCCACTCTATTTTTCACTTTTCTATCTTGAATATTCAACTTACTCTATACACTCTGTTATACTACCCACCACTCACAGTTACTGAAGCACACAGAACTATTATGATTGGAAAAAAACCTTTAAGACGGAGTCCAACCACTACCCTACCACTTCCAGGCTCATCACGAACTAAACCATACCCCTCAGCACTTCATCTACGCATCTTTCAAATACCTCTAGGGACGGTAACTCCACCACCTCCCTGGGCAGCCCGTTCCAAAGCTTCATAACCTTTTGGGGACATTCTTCCTAATGTCTAATCTAAACCTTCCCTGGAGCAACTTAAACCCATTTCCTCATGTCCTATCATTCATTACTGGAGAGAAGAGATCGACACCCCCTTCCCCACCTCACTACAACTCCCCTTCAGGTAGTTTTAGAGAGTGATCATGTCTCCCGTCTCCTCTCAGCCTCCTGTTCTCTAGCAGACACAGCCTAGAAGGCATGGAGGGTATCAGCTGAGTAAGTACTAATTCTATTTGTGTGTAATACCATGGCCAAAAATATTTACTCTAACAGAGTCAGGAACATCAACACTAGGAACACCAACGCTAACCAGTTGAGCTAGAGGAAGCAGTACTGGTTCCAAAGAACAACTTCCAGAAGGAGTAATTCCTCTGTCCACAAAAGTTGGGTTAAGAACAGTTAATTATCTGAACTTGGCCTTCAATAATTTCCACTACAGGTTATTGAACATATATAGAAGCACTTCTCCAGACACATCAGCACAGAATCATAGAATGGTAGGGGTTGGAAGGGACCTCTAGACATCATCTAGTCCAATCCCCTGCTAAAGCAGGTTCACCCCAATCAGATCACACAGCAACACATCCAGGCAGGTTTTGAAAACCTCCATAGAGGGAGACTCCACATCCTTCCTGTGCAACCTGTGCCAGGGCTCCCTTACAGTAAAGAAGTTTTTCTTCATCTTTAAGTGGAAGTTTTTGCATTCCATTTTACATCCCGTTCATAACATGGTGCTTACAAATGTTACCAATCACTCAACTTCCCTGCACTAGTTTTAGTAGATTTTCTACGACAGGAAGAATAATTTTTTTACTGTCCTCTTCAGTTAGTTTAATTCTCCCATAAAATACTAAGATTTCTTCATTTAAGTAGATTTCTTGCTATCGGAGTCTGCATTAGAAGGTTTACTTCATTATATTTTGGTTTACGTACTTCTGTGTTGTGGGTCTCTCCCACTTATCTGCTCTGATATTCCCAACATACCACCACTGAATTTGCTTTCCGTGTTTTCATTGTCTTCTGAACAACTTGCTTTATGACTTGCTCAATCCCTATCTGATACCGTCATGAATACTTGATGCAGACATATATAGAAGGCTTAATCACTATCAATTCTATCCCTGCAAGAGGTCACGTAAACGTTAACCAAATTATCAACAGATTTCACGCTACTTAAATATGTATATGCTGAATCCACCTCTTACAGTATAAACTTTTCAAGACAGAGGCAAATACATAGATCTAATAACAAAGATGGGAACTAGAAATATGTATTGTTACAGCCAGTTCTTAGGACATGTCCTCCACATGTAATCCAGAAACTCAAGCAAAGAATCCAAACTACATGAACACAAAGAGACAAACACTCAAGGAGAGTCAGCACAGTCAGCAGATAGGTGCCCAGTGACAGGCAGTAAGACAAACTAAGAGAGTTAATCTTAAAATAGTCTGAAATCCACCCCCTGTGTATCTCACATTAGGTACCAATACTTCTCCCCTTACTCAGGAACAAAGCACGAAGCGCGTGTATGTGGACTCTTCCGATAGCAGCATACAATTCATTCTTCAATGCAGTCACTACTATCGGCCGACTTCTTTCCACATAATGACCTAGACATCAAAATACTCAAGAGTGGTGGCTCAGTTCCCCATCTGCTAGATTTTATATGAACCCAGATAAGAGATAGAAGGTAATCTTGCATTGAAATACTCTCTACTGTTGCTTTTAGAGAAAAGCCATTGCATAGATAAGATTTATATACAACTGGTACTAGATTAACTAGGCACAAATTTCCCTCTGCAACGATCCACACTTCAAGGAAAGGCAACCACGAGTCTGCAGCCACCTTGGGGATAACATAATTTGGGAATAAAAAGAAACATCCTCTTTCTCCTGCTTTTTATGTATTTCATTTTTATTAACAATTTGGGAAAACAGTTATCTGTCAGAGCAGCCCTGGCAGCTGAGATCAAACTCTCCCAACCTGACCATGAAGCACACATGGGTGAGGCGACTGAGCCGCCTCGTCACAGCCCCGGCCGGCAGGTTAGCGCTGCTCTCCTGGATGTGAGCCCGAGGGTTCTTTCTCCCATCTCGGCGGCTCGTTACAGAGCGGGGTGGCCCAGCGCCCACCCGCTGCCTGGGAACAGGCAGAGGTTTGTCGGGTCGGCGTGCTGCTGGGCGAAAGGCACAGTGCGACCCGCCCCGCCGCCGCCGCGCCCACCGCCCCCATGCGGGACGGCAGCGCAGGGGCCGCTCCGCTCTCCGCGGACCCGCCGTCGGTGCCGCGAGCCGGCGGGCGCCTTTCGTTCGCTTCTCCACAGCCCCCGCAACGTGGCTCCAAGCCCAGCCTGAGGCTCTTCGGCTCCTGACTCCCAGCCCCTGGCTCCTCCTCGGAGCGCTGCCCGCCACCAGCGCCCTCGGGGCTCCCGCCTCAACGCGAGTTTCCCCCCAAGTTAAGCAAGAGACGTCGGGGAGCTGCGGCGAGGAGCCGGCCCGGGAGTCCCCGCGGCGGAGGCTGGCTCTTCTGCCCGGGCAGCCACCCGCTAAAACAATACCCTCCAGGCACTAGACGTGAGGAGCCGGGGCGATGCCATCCGCCCCGACGCGCCTGGGAAACCGGCGGAGCCCGCGGGGAGACGCGGGCAGCAGCCAGTCCCTCCCTGTTTAAGTGTGACTGGTTCTGTTTAACCATGATTATTTTGGAAAGTAAGGGTTAGGCAGGAGTTTCTAAGGGCTTCCCCCTCCCTTCCCCAAGCTCGCCGCCCTCCACCTCTCCACCGCCTCCTCCCTCGCCCAAGCCTCCCCCCGAAGCTCCGCGCCCGCAGGTGCGAGGGAAGCGCTGCCGCTCCTGCCGTTGCCCGCCCGCCTCGCCCCAGCCCTCGAGGGACACGAAGGGGAGCGCACACCGACCTGTGCGGGCAGCGACGGGGTTGGAGCTGGTGGGGTACAGCCACTCGTGCTCACGCGAGGCTGTGGGTGCTGAGGCGGCGGCGGGAGAGCCGCTTCCCTCCCCTCTGGCCGCTCTTCCCCTCGCTGCGCCGCATCTGATAAGACGAAAGAGGAGCGAGAGGAGGCGGGCAATTATAGAGCAGAAGGTGGAAAGAAGGGGGGGGGAAAGGAAAAAAAAAAAGAGGCATGAGCGACGGCTGAGAGCCGGCCCCCCGGACCCGAGCGAGGAGGAGGCGGCGGGGGCCGGGCCGAGGCTGCGGGAGCGGGGCGGGCGCAGGTGCTGCGGTGCTGCTCAGGGATCTCCTCCTGCTTTTGCTGCCTTTTAGCTCATTTTCCTCTCCCCGAAGTTTCTCATTCTCTTCGTTTAAAATTATTTAGAGGGTGAGTACCCTGCAGTACAGCTTGAAATGCGAGTATCCCCCGCCCCGTGCCGGGTACTGCGATGTGTGGATTAATGATTCATCGGGGAAATATTTCTATTAGAGAGTTCCAGCACTTGTCAGGCTTAGTTGAAACCTTGAGTAAAAGCGTCGTGGTACCTATATGCATTTTTGCTATACACATAGACACAGCAATGGGGACGTGAACTTGCAGAATCTATATTCATATAGATTGCTGAATTATGAGTTACCCTGTGGCATACTCTACTGAATTTACGATTAATGCTACTGCTACCCAAGTTTGAAAGTCCCGAGGTGAATGGTAATATTTGTGGGGAAAATGGTTGCATGAGAAAAAGCACCTAGATGTTTTGCAGCTGACCGAGGAGGAATGTGTTAATCATCGCACACAGCTGGTGTAGCTGTTGGGGAGGCAAGGCCACACTATCTTTGACTGCTGTAATTATACAGTAACAGGTTGTTTTTGCAGTGAGAAAGGTATGGGAAAAGTGGGAGGGATTGATCCTTTGTACATGCACCAATTAGGAGCTCAGCTTTGCACTATGTATGAGTTAATTAACTAGAGTATAAATATTGGGTAAGCACGATTAATAAACGAAGCTCGTTGATCACTCATGTTGAGTGCCTGTGTCTTCCCTCCGATGCGACAAATATTCACTGCAACGTAACTGGTCTCCTGTATAAAATTACAAATCAAATCACCAAAGGACTGGAGGTCACAACAGGCACAGGTGAAACAGAGATGTGCATCCCTTTCTTAGTAGGAGGGATCCTTTCTAGGCAGTAAGTTTCAAGGAGGTGACCGCGGCTGACTTACTAACTCTATAAAAGGACTTTCTGATGAATAGGATTCCCAGTCCCCCAGGCTCTTGCCCAAATTTACAGTAAAAAGATATCTTTCCACTGAAACTGCTCAAGTGCTTGAGCTTTACAGCAGCTCTTGAAATTAAGTTATTTTCTATAGAAAAGGTTAAAAAATTTTCCTAGATCTAAAAAGTGCCTCCCAGATCTAGGAATCTAGGAGATTCTGTCACCTGCAGTTATTCTACTGCAGTGCCAGCTCTGTACAATGACCAACAACGCTGTGAAGAAGATATTAGCTTCTAAGATCTAAGCTTCTAAGTTCTTCTGAAGCATGTTGATGCTAAATATGCTGTTTTGTGCCTTTTCAGTATTTATGTAATTAGCGAAGCAATAATATCCAAAAGACAGAGAAGCAGACAGATAGGTCTATTTGCCTTGAATATAAGGTAAATGTAGAAAAATAAATCAGCCTAACCCGTGCTTGCTGGCTCATATATTGCAGGGCATGGCAAGGAACAGACTGCCAAGGGGAGTGTCTGGCTCCCTGTCTCCCTCTTTCGTTCCACCCCCCCACCATGCAGCATGCAAAGTCCATGAGCACCATCCTGTGGCTGCATCTAGTTAGAGCACAGGGACAGGTTCTGAAACTCTCTGCAGCCTTCAAATGACTTTAGTTTTTTAGTCACTTGTTTGCCTCTGAAATGAAACTAATATTTAAAATTTATTCAAAGTGTGTGCTTTCAGGCTGCTGGTGTATGTCCAGAGACGGGCGACGGAGCTGGTGAAGGATCTAGAGAACAGGTCTTCTTACAAGAGGCTGAGGGAGCTGGGGATGTTTAGCCTGGAGAAGAGGAAGCTGAGAGGAGACATGATCACTCTCTACAACTACCTGAAGGGGAGTTGTAGTGAGGTGGGGAAGGGGGTGTCAATCTCTTCTCTCCAGTAATGAATGATGGAACACTAGGAAATGGGTTCAAGTCAGGACAGAGGAGGTATTAGGAAGAACTAGGGGGAAGAACCAGGGTAGACATTAGGAAGAACTTTTTCACTGAGAGGGTCATTAAGTATTGGAACGGGCTGCCCAGGGAGGTGGTGAAGTCACCATCCCTGGAGATATTCAAAAGATGCACAGATGAAGTGCTGAGGGATATGGTTTAGTTTAGTGATCTTAAAGGTCTTTTCCAGCCGTAACAATTCTATGATTCAAGTGTGACTCGGCTGATTTTATTAATATCAGTTTATTTTCCTGATTTTCAATGTTATTTTTGCAGTATATGTCCACTTTTTAGAGTGAATCACAATTGTGATTCCTTGAGCTTTGCTCATCTTTCTCTGAAAAGCACCATAGACAAGGAAGAGATCATGTTGTTGAAAAGTTCAAGCTAATAGTTCAATGGCAAAAATTCTTTGAAAAAAAATGTATAAGCTGCACTACTGGAAAAAGAGTAAGATTACAGTATTCATGTACAAATAATTTACTAATATTTCCTGCTAGTCTTCCATTAAAAAAAAAAAAAACAAACCTGCAGTTTTGAAAAGAAATTTACTGAACATGAACTAGTCCCATGAATTTTACCTTCCACTCTTTCAGAGTTTGGCCAAGCTCCAGTGATTTCAAAAGAACAACAGTGATATACAGCCATCACATTTTAAAAGTATTCACACCAACAAGATATGAATCATCCTTTGCTTGCCTAGTAAGGATCCTAAAAGATTTCAGTATATAGGATTACATGGGAATGGTATTGAAAATATAGCTGGAAACAATTCCACTAATTCAACAGAAGAACAGGATTAGTGCAGGCTGGTGAGCTTCAGGTGAGCTGGGCTGAGTGTCTAATGATACGATTGAACCAAGTAGGGGATCACAGACAGTGAGGTTTGTGGGAACTGAACAGAAGCCAAAATAATGGGGGAAGAGTTACATTGTAATTATCAAGCCTCATCTTTTTCTAACATCTTCTCATTTTTAGGATATACTTACAAATGCAATGTCAGCTGTCATGCCATTTTTCACATGACTTGGAGAATGAAAATATCGAATTTGGGGGGATATTTTTAAATTGCAAATCATAGAATCATAGAATGGCAGGGTTGGAAGGGACCTTTAGAGATCATCTGGTTCAACCTCCCTGCAGAAGCAGGTTCACCTAGATCAGGTCACATAGGAGCATGTCCAGGCGGATCTTGAAGACCTCCAAGGAAGGAGACTCCACACCCTCCCTGGGCAGCCTGTGCCAGGACTCCCTCACCCACACAGTATAATAGTTTTTCCTTATATTTAAATGTCCTGTTGCTAATCAAGTCTCATGCTTTGTTAGTATAACAATGTTTTTAAAGATGACTAGTGTTTTTATCTCCTAAATTAATATACCTTACAAAGAGGTGTACATTTGAAATGCCTCCTCTCCACCAGCATCCAAAAACTCCAGTTCACATTCAAAGGTCTTGTTTATGGAACAACTATTTGTGTGACTAACTGGCCCCTAAGCCTTACAACAATCCATAGATTTGTGGAGGCCTTTTTGATATCAAAAGAAATAACACAAGTACGAGGTGAAGCGTGAGGGAAAACATAGCTGACTTTTGCTTTACATTTTCTAATTGTTATTAAATATAATGGTACATCCAGTGCTCTTTGAAAAGTGGTTTGCCAAGATCAGTCTGTCACCACTTGCAATAATTAAGTGATTTATGCAGTCATGTGCTGACAGATCGGAGAGGGCATAGGGCTGTATGCTTCCCAAATTAAAAACAGAGAAATAATATTTTAAAGAGAGATTTAGTTGTGATGTATGTTAGCAGTGCTTACTTTTTAATGTTTCTTGTCTTCATTAGTTAAGACATTTCACAGTTATTTTGTGATTGAATATGCAGTGAAAACACTTCTCAAAAGGGGAGCTATTTTTTTGTGAAATATTTTCTTCTAATGACTTTCTTTGTGCTGCAACTACTTCTCTGACATCAACCCCACAAATGTGGCTTTTTATTGCTCTGTTTTTTAGGCGGGGGTTGTCAGGGTAGACCAGATTTGCTTTGTTATCAGTTGGCACGTCTGATGAGTCATTTTCATTTCCTTGATACTTTTTAGAAGATTGTGTGGCTGTCAGCACTTTGGTGAGTTGCTACATCTATTCATCAGAAGCTTATTACATATAATGAGGTAAGTGAAATGGATACGTAGGAAGGCGTTGATGCCATGGCCATTGAAGTGTGACTGTTCATGTCTAGGGTTGGTCCTACTCCTCCAAATGTGCAGGAAAGAGAGCAGAACTGGACAAAGGAAACATAGGGAGGTGTAAAAATACAAATATTTATTGGTCACGTATTTTCCTGTTCATCTCAGTATGAGGATTCCAGAAGATAATGGGAATCCTGACGAGTTTAGTGATTCATAAAGTTGGGTTTTCCTTCTGCAGTCGCATTACATCACCTTTAGATTTATAAGGTGAGATTCATCTGTCCTGTGTTTACACTTCAGCATGTAAGCTAGTTGCTGAGCACTTCTCCGGACAATGCTGAGGAGCAGATGCAGCTGTATGAGCCTAGAGACATCGGCAGGAGCCAGGCTCCTTCTCCTTAGCCTCTGACAAGTGTCGCTTATCCAGATCCATTTAGGGAGACATGTTATATTCTGTGAGCAGTGGGGAGGCTGAGTTCAGCCTACTGAGAAACCAGCTCTTGTTGCTAATTCCTGCACCCCCAGCCTGCCATCAGCTGGAGTGGAAAGGCTATCTGCTGGAGGAGTGACATTATCCTTGTTACCACCTCTGCTGTGTGTATGTGCTCACACAGCAGGAGCCCATCTTAACTCACTGGACAAGGAGGGCTCATGTGCTCATTTTCCTCCAGGCTGCAAGCAGAAGGAAATGTTTACTGGTCTGCAGGGCAATGTTCTGAACTCATGAGCATTATGCAGGATCACAGAATCATTGGAAGGCAGCTCTGGAGAATATCTAGTGCAACCCCACCTTGTTCAAGGATAGTCAGCTAGAGCAAGTTTGCCAAGGCCATGTTGAGTTACTAGTATCTCCAAGAATGGAGACTCTACAGCCTCTCTGGGTAACTCGGTTTTGGTGTTTGACGACCTTCACAGTGTGGGGGGTGGAGAGGGGAAAGTGGTTTCTTGTGTTCAGATGGAATTTAATATGTTTCAGTTTGTATCCATTCCCTTTCACCCTGCTGCTTGGTACAATGAGAAGAATCCCCTTCTTCTCTCTCACCATTTCCCTCAACTTGCTGCCAATGCTTTGCCCTGTGCAGTCTGGGAGGCCTCTTCTGCAAGAGTACCTTGCTGGCTCACGGTCACCTTGGTGTCTACCATCCCCAGAGCCTTTTTCTGCAAAGCTCTTTCTAGCCAGTTGGCCACCAGTGTGTGCTGGCATCTCAGGTTATTCTTTTCTAAGGGCAGGAGCTTCTACTTCCCTTTGCTGAACTTCATGACGTTCCCATTTCACTGTTCCTCCAGCCTACTGAAGACATTTTGATTGGAGCAGAACCCTCACGTGTATCAGCCACTCCTCCCAGTTTTTTACTCTCTGCGAACTTGTTTAAGGTGCACTCTCTGCCATTGACTAGTCCGTTAGTGCAGAGGTTAAAAAGTATTGGCTCCAATAGCAACCTCTGGGGTGTAGCTATACTGACTGACCTCCACTAGGATTTCATGCTGCTACTGCTGCTCCTTCACAAGCCCTTAAGCCCAGCAATTCAGCCAGATTTCAATTCACATCACTGTCCACTTACCTGTGGCTTGTGTCAGCTGTGTGCCTACGAGAAAGCTCTGGGAGAAAGCGTTACTGAAGTAAAGATGAACAACGATGCAGTCAAAATGCAAACTCTGTATCCACCGCTCCCCCTTGCTTCCAGACTGAGATCAGCCTTCCTCAGAGAGCACTGCATTTCATGGGCAGGTCCTGGGAGACTGCCAGCATGGAGGCAGGGTGCCCCGAGGAAAGACCAGAATTTATGAGGTTTGTCTCTAATCAGTAGGCACCAATAGGGCATTAGGCTGGCAGAAGTGAGCATAGGTTTCTCTTGACTGTACTACACCATGGTGCAGATGAAGTTGCAGCCCACTAGTGATACAGTATAACACAGTGAGAGAAGTCTTCCCTCTGTTTTTACTGACTCAGCAGAAGAACTAGAGATTCTGACTCTGTGCCAGAGGTAATTTTCTTTGGAATGAAACCCAGTCTGAAATTAATATTTAAACCCAGTAAGATCTGGAAGCAATACCATGGTGGTCTCTGTAATATATATCTTGAGTAATGAATACAAGAGATGTCTGGAACAAGGAATAAATCCATTCCAAATATATATCTTAAATTATTATCTAAAAGAAGCAGAGCTTCTTGTCTCTCTACTCCTGATCTTCTTGCCTGAACTCCTACCCCATACACTCCTGAAATCTATCATTATGTATCCTGGTCTGCTTCAGTCTACTCTAAGCACTTTTATAGCATACGTGGCCATGAGAGTAAAATGCTTGATGTGAGGACCAAGATTTACTAAATGCTGTTCAGTGATCCATTTTTACATAACACAAAACTCTGAATGTTCCATTTTTAGAATTTACATTTTTTTAAAAAAATCTTGTCTGTTAATTAGACTCTGAAAAATAATTGCAGAGTTTTATGTGTAATGCTCCCAGAATAGCATTCATTGCAACATGGAGGGGTGGTTTTGCCACTGAATAAACACCAAAACAAAACTCTCTTTCAAGTTTGCATTTTATATTGCTCACAAACGTTATAATCAAAACTGTTTCCTTTGTTCAGTGTTAAACAGCCTGGTTCCTTTGCTGGTTTTGTTTCACGGAATCTCAAGGGTTGGAAAGGACCTCAAAAGATCATCCAGTCCAACCCCCCCGCCAGAGCAGGGCCACCTAGAGCAGATCACACAGGAACTCGTCCAGATGGGTTTTGAATGTGTCCAGAGAAGGAGACTCCACACCCCATCTGGGCAGCCTGTTCCAGTGCTCCCTCACCCTCACAGGGAAGAAATTTTTCCTTGTCTTTCTTTGGAACCTCTTATGTTCCAGCTTGTAGCCGTTTCTCCTTGTCCTATCACTGGACATCGAGAACAGCCTGGCTCGATGACAAGATTCAGAGATGAGCACTTTGTTCCCCTGCAAATTTTTAAGCATTACAACTGGAATTTTTAAGAACAGACTTAGTTTTCGAAAAAGTATTTAAGCCTATGTTAAATATATAGTTAGCTTTACACACACACACACACACACAAATGACCTTAGCAGAAATCTTACAAAAGAGAAACAGTACCGTAATTTGTGTTTGTCAGAGAAAAAAGCTATTACTGGAAAATGTCATAGCTTGTGTGTCAGAGAAGCTTTATACAAAAGTATGAATGGAGAAAACCAAGAGAAATATTAGTATTTTTCTTTGTTGCAAACAGCTCGAGAAAATTACCCCACTGAAATACTCAAGAAATTCAGTATGTCTTCCTTTTTTATTTAATTTTTTTTTAATTTCAGGGGCATTTAAGCAGTTGAAATAGCTATCAGTTAATTTTTCCAATAAATACCAATACAAACAATCAGGATCCCGGAAATCTCACTTTATCAGGCACAAGAAGAATAATTTACAGCAGCTGTACCTTTTTCTTTTTTGAGTTGTGAAGCAGTGACAGAGGGGGGCAGTCTTGGACAAAAATCTCTTTTTTGTGTTAACAAATCGATATCTTTCTGGCTGCTGATGATCCACATTCAAATGCTGTGTCTGCTAAACCACAGCACTTTAGTAGTCCCCATGCTTTCATCTACGTTATAAGAGTCAATAAATTATCAGTTGTAAAGACCTGTATTATTCAGCTGCTGTGCAGAAGGGTTCCACTCAGCCAAAGCCTACTCCTGTGAAGCTCCTCTGTAGAGAAGAAAGTGCTACCATGAGACAGTCTGCCGTGCCACTCAGGATTAGTGCCAAAGTCCTAGAGCGGTACTTACACTGCAAGAGCATGTGTGACTGCTGTCAACAGCTGTTCCTAAAACTGAGACGTCCATTTGCTGTCTCAAGATTTGCTAAGAATTGTTGGGATAAAGAGAAGAAGGAGGCAAAGTTTTGCTTCTGCTCTGCACGTGTGGCATAAGCAGCTCTCCATGTCACATATGCACCCAGGAAGTGCTTGGGCACTTCCCATTGAATGTGATTTAAGTACCTTAAATAGAAACCAAAAAATAACAGGAAATTACAGAGGAGGAAAGCAAGGGTATGTGCTAGCCTTAAACAAATAGCCAGCAGTAATTATGCTCCAAATTGATTGATCTGGTGACCCGAAGAATTAGAGAGTATTGTGAAAAACAATGTGAATGCTGAAAAAAGGAAAGACAGCAGCCTACAACCACAAAAAGCAGATAACATCTCAAAAGCTTTTGAGTTAGCCTTTTTTTCCCCTCTCACTCTCACTCAGAAAACTATATTTTATGCAGTTGTGCAAGTTTTTGCAGCATCTGGACCTTGTACTAAACATCACCTCAATCCATGGTCTTCACAAACCCCATTTAAGAATAGGACATTGGCAACTCTCCATCCAGGGTGCTAGGCCATTTTCCAGTATGTATTTATTACACTTTTTATCTGAGACTTTTTGGGTAAGTGCTATAATCTACATAATCTCTTTCTTTCTGTTTCCTTTAGATTATCACTGTCTGGGTCCTGTTGTCATCTTTAATTTACAGTGGCATCCTCATGAATGCTAGTTTAAAAGTTCTTGCAGTATTATCACTGCCCACTGTAATGTTCTTTGTCTTACAGTGCACAGAAGAAAGTTTGTCCGTGGCCTCTTTAAATTAATGCAGTGCTTAAAGTAAATCAGATCACAACAAGGCTCTGAGGAAAATACAGCCTTGAGGAACACAATGTTTCTTACAGCACAATCTTCAGAGACACTGGTGGAATAATACACGTTCTTCAGTATCTTACACAAGTAAAACCTCTATCCCAAGGTTTGTAGTCTTGGAAGAATAGCCAAAACATCTGCTTTAGGCCATTGGGCATTTCACAATGTTGTCGTTGATGATGATTAATAATAATAATTATTATTATTATTGTTGTTGTTGTTATTCAGCACATGGAAAGCATTTACTGCTGTTTAGGACATCAGCCAATCTGTCTCTTCAGATATTGGAAGATTTGACTTGGAGAATTAGTTCTTAGAATCTGGAAGCTCTGAATGCTTCCAGAGAGAAAGAAGCGTGTGAGTCCCTGTAGTAACAAACCGTATGTTCATCTGCATCTGCCAGTTCATTAGAGCTAATATTAGCCAGTGTCAGAGGCTGCGTCCTCAGACAATTAAATAGCAGATCAATTAAATCAAGATGGATCATGATCCTATTCTAATCAGTTTAATTCTTCTTTTCTTGACACTAGACAAAGGAATATCCTAACAAATGGCTCTGGGCCGCTTGACTGGTGATAGACAATTCAGAAGCAAAGCTGTCCTTAGGTGAAAGGCCACTTCACATTTGACAAAAAGCATTAAAGGAAAGGAAAAGAAGACACATTTCTTGGGACATTTTTCATAAGAGTACATCATCACAGTCTGTTCTGCGTGGCACAATTGTGCAATGGCTTCTCAGAGAACTGGCTGAACAGCCAGGAAGTTCTTTCCCATTGTCAGTGCTAACTGAATATACACTGGGTAACTTCAATGAAATTACCACAGCGGGACAGCTCAACAAGCTGATACTGAATGGTGGTTATTAGGAGTGTCATTCAGTTCTTCACACAAAGGTGTCTAAGGCTATTTGAAGTATCCTACAGTGTTTAAAACACACTCTGGGACTTAGTCTCTGGGTGTGATTTCAAGGGGCATGGAATTCCCCATAGACCCTCTCCATTTGTCTCAAATACCCTGTTGATGGCACTCCACATTTATGTGTATGCAGTAGAGCCAAGCCTCTGGTTTCTGAGTCCAGACTCCAAATAGATAAGTAAAAGTAGATGCCATCACTCTGCTGCAATGCTTTTTCAGATTATCTGCAGATCGGGGAAATTAGCACATGTGCCAAAGGTCATGTTTGCAACTATAAGGTTATTGTTAGTTGTTCATTGGGAAAACTCCTGGAAAGGATATAAAGAGCCTTTAAAATGTGCACAATTTTATCTTACTTATACTTTTTTATTCCACATAATATAATGTGGCTTCCTGAAGCTCTGCACATTAAGACAGCATTGTCTGGTTTTTGCAAAAGAAACAGGTGATCAGTGAGAATTAAGGTAAATGTCTCCTGTGCCTTCATCTTCCACGTACAATTTCCATCTGCATCAGAAGAGGGTTTTTTTTTTTTTCTGTGACTATGTAGGAGCTGATGTCAAGGGGATTTATATTGAAGTGTTCTCTGGAATGGAATACTGATGCTGCTATAAGGAAGGTGAATCAATAACCCTCAGAAAATAATCTCTCAGGAGATCGTGCAGATACATGTCTAGTGGGTAATGAAACAAAATTTGAAAAGTGTCGTATGTATTTTATAATGAAAATTGAACATTTAAGAAAGTAACTCAGTCCACTTTTGTAAATGGGTTTTTAAAGCATATTTTCTAATAGAAGATTTGCCTATTGGAGTGTAATGGAAAATTAAATATGGAAATTGTTTCATATTCAGCAGGATGTTATTGATTCTGGCAAAACAAACAAAGCACACACACACACACACACATCCCAAACTGCACTAACAAACAAAAGGTGTAGTAAGTTATCTTGAAAAAAAAGCTGAGCTAGCAGTGCTTGTAAGAAAACAGGCAACAAGAAAATGTAACATTAAACTCTTAAACACTTTCATGTTTCTTTCTTTCCAAATAAACCTGTAAAAGCTAGTGGGTTCCACCTGCAGCACTGAAATGAGTTTTAAGAAAATCTTATCTTGTTTCTTCTTTGCATGCAAGACAAGGATTTTAAGGCACTCTGAGAATAGAAATTAGATTCCTAATCCTCTAAACTACTAAGCACTTTTTCCGAGTGGAATCACTTAATATTTCCCAAGCTCTGCTCAACATCACGCTTAATTAAACTTTTGCTAATAAATGTGAAGAGTTCAGTTTAGCCCATTGCTGGACTCCACTGACAAAGCAGTTGCTCAGTAAAGCCTGCTCATCTGCACGTGTATTTATTTTCAGCCGCACACTGCAGTGTTTGCACATATATATAAATATTTGAGTAAGGTTTTAGAAATTGAAGATATACAAGAAAAGTTTAAAATTACTACAGCATATCAATAGAAATTGTTTCTTTAAAGGAAATATTTTCATTTCCTACATTGCATACAGTTAAGTATGCACCAAAGGTTCCACTGAAACATAAGGGAGAAAAGCAACATTTCCTGATTGCAAAATCATCAGAGAGAGGCCATATATTTTTTCTTCTGTTTGTCTGTATTAAGATACTCTGCCAGTTCCCTCAGCACTCTAGAATGTACCACATCCAGCCCCATAGATTTGTGTACATCAATGTAATTTGTACACATCAAAATTATGTATCTTGTAGGAAATACAACAGAAGAAATCGAGGAGAAATACTGCACTGAAGTAATGCTCCAATTAGCTTAACTGCTACTTCAATTTAATTAACTATTATATTGGTGGAAAATGTTCCACAAATGACTTGCAAATGTACACATGCAGAAGAGTGGCACTAATCTGTTTTATTAAGGCATAAAGATTTATTAGAGGATCTCACAAGTAACCAAAAATGTGATCAGACAGTAGGTCTCACAAAAATGTCGATCTTTTTAATGAAGTTATTACTGCTGATACCAAGGGTGTTTCTTTTTTTCCTTTCTGGTTTCTTGCTTTGGTCTACATTGTGATATTCATGCATCTTTTGAAATGCCTAAATTCTGTGAATAATCTTACACTTCTCCTGGTACTTTGCAGGAAGATAGGTGCTCCATTATCTTCAAAATTCTGTACCCTCTGATGTGCTTGAGAGTTTGACACTGACTCCTGCAACCACATCCAGCCCGTAGGCATCACTCTGTGTGGACAACCTGCAATTTAATTGGAAATGATAAAATTCATAGCTTAATTGTTAACTTTGCGTCCTTTTTTCCAAAATACAAAATTACATTGCAGAGATAATTTGAATACCTTTGTCACAACTGAAGAGGGAAAGAATTAATTAAATTCCAGATTGCCAATCAAGTTGAGAACACAATATGGAAATCCCCGTTAAATAGAGGGCAAGTAATGGTGCTCAAATTGTGACGGAGATTAATGTATCCTGCAAATGAAAATGCCATCTCCAATCTGTAACACAATGATATGTACAGATTTCTCCCTGCCCCCATTCCCACTCTTTTTGCTTGAGTCTAAAGTGCACTCTGTAATGCATTATTAAGCTAAATTCTGACCCAGTTCCTTAATTATCTGCAAGCTACGGGGAACTTGTAGCAGAATATTAACTAAGGCAAGAGATGTAAGATGGAAGAATCCACAATGGCATTAGAATCATTAGTGTTTTCCTCAGAAAATCCTTCACATTTTAATATTTATCCTAACCTAACATGTGGAATTTACATTTTAAATTGGTACAAAGTATATAGCAACCGGACAATCCACTCCCAACCCCCACCCCTCAAAAATAACCAAACAGAAAAAAAAGAACAAAGAAAACAAAAGTATTTGAGGAAGCATTCCTGGATTCATAAAATCACACTGATACATACCATCAACAGTGGTTACAACCTCATATAACATTATGTGCTGAACTACTTACTTTAGATGAATTGTAGGATATAATCTCCTACAGGTTATACATGTGTTCCAGTATTTTTCGGGGTACAGTTGAGATAAACTGTCATACTAAATAACAGTTTGAAAGAATCCTCTAAACATTTTTGTGCCTGGTTAGTATCCAGTCAGTGGTTATGGTTTTATAGCTCCTGTACTTCTGCCTATGAGCAGAATATGAGAGGTTTTCATGGTGAAAAATCAACCACTGATAGACTGTATCAGAAACAAAGAACACATGGACTTCCACCTACAAAGCTATAGGCCTACGACTTTGAAGATTTGCTGTATCTCTGCTGTAAAAGTGTTTGAGTGAGTGAAAAATATACTGCAAGGGCACTGTATTTAGTGAGAAAAAAATTAATGTAAAATAGATTTCAAAATTATTTGAGCTAAAAATCTTTTCCCTACCCCATAACCGAAGAATTTGTGTGTGCTCATATAGAAAGTCAACATTTAATTGTAAAATTTAGACAGCAGAGAATGTCTGCAATATATATTCATAATTTTGTGGACAAGGATGTATTTATTCAGTTCAAAGATGAAAGAAAACACATTTAGTCCACTTACCATTCAGCTGAGGAGTCACCTAATTATGCAGAACATGGAATCTCTGTCTACATTTTTTTAAAGAATTCACAGAATCTTAAGGGTTGGAAGGCACCTCGAAACATCATCCAGTCCAATCCTCTGCCAGAGCAGGGCCACCTAGAGCAGATCACACAGGAACTCATCCAGGTGGGTTTTGAATTTCTCCAGAGAAAGAGACTCCACAGCCCATCTGGGCAGCCTGTGCCAGTGCTCCCTCATCCTCACAGTGAACAAATTTTTCCTTGTGTTTTGGAACCTCTTATGTTCCAGTTTGTACCCATTGCCCCTTGTCCTAACGCTGGATGTCACTGAAAACAGCCTGGCTCCATCCTCCTGACACTCACCCTTTATGTTTCAGTGCAACTTTTTGTGTTCCAGCTTCTTTCCATTACCCCTTGTCCCATCACTGGATACAACAGAAAAACGTGATGTCCCAACCTCCTGACATCCATTTGCTTAATTAATTCATCAACAAAAAAATACTACTGTTTGAAAAATATTCAGTTAAATACAATGTTTTATTAGTAATGCAACTTATGTGGCAAGTCTCTAGTTTGCAAAACATTTGATGATTTGAAAGTGCTGACAAGCTTAATGTACATTCAAGCACATTGCTTCAATTTGAAGTGTACTTTCTCTACTGGAGCATATGCATGTATCATTGCTAATTCTAACACTGTGAATTTCCCACTTCAACCCACCAAATACAGTTCTTCTAGAAACAAAGGTGTCCAAAATTTCTCCAAAGTGATGAACAGTAAGGCTGAGACATCTTTCCTTTACAGGTAAAGAAAAAAAAACCAAATCAACATTTCATACTTAGCACCTAAACCAATGCATAGGCATCTAAGAAAAAAAAAAACACAACAACCTTGATTTTCAAGGTTAGATTTTGTAAAAGCACTGCACACTTTTCCATTTGCATGATTTTCCTTTCTAGACTAATCTGTGTAGTCGGTCAGGCTCAAACACTCATCCCAAAAGGGACAACTTTTTAACATGCATTGGCAGTTTGTTTGCATCTGACTGCGATCAAACCAGCATTTAGTCAGCTTGACCCGTGGAGAGAGCGGCAGTGACAGCACGCGCTCCCAAGACAAAGCTGCACACCAGGAGGATGTTTACCAACGTAAATATGTCATGCAAACCATCTGGGACATCCTGACCCTACAGCGCTGGTTCTTTCATCTCCTGAAAGTGCTTTGATCCAATGGCTGACTGTGAGGAAATCTGGACGGCCTCTTAGGTGGGAAACCATCCTGACTACTGCAGACACGGCTGGGCAGATGACCTAAAGGCCTGAGCCCTGTCTCCATCGGGCAAAGAAAAGTCTTCAGTGAAAATATGCTGGAATCTATTGCTCACTTCTTAGCATGATCACCCGTGCTATTATTGTTAAATGAAATAGAGCCCTCCCCCCTTCCCTAAAAGCAAAATCATCTATTTAGACACAGCCATGTTCTGCCTCCTTGTGTCATGCTGCTCCATAGTCGTCACTATTTCTCTCAAAAATGTCCGGTCTGAGGGTTTTTTCCTTCTCAGGACTCTATTTCTTCCATCACTTCCATCACAATTGTTCGAGGGCCAGTCAGGATGAGGTTGCTCACTGTCCTGTAATCCACATGGAGAACGTTGAGGCCGTTGACAGATACGACAAATTGGCAAACCTGAGAAGAAAAGTGGGCAGCAAAAAAAGTTACCCATTGGACTTCTTTTCTAAGGTTATTTACACGCATGTGCTGTCAATTCCTGGGCATGTGAGATCTCCAGAACTCCTCATACCATCAACACTCTTAAAACGTGCCTCTTAGAATTAATCTGTCAAGTGTTAACTTGACAGTAAATATTTTTTGAAATATCATTGCACTTCCAAATCTGTGGGATTTTGGAGTCCTACATTGATTATTTTTCTTATAACAATACTTTTCTTATAAGAATTATGTTTTTTCTGATATCAACAGTGCTTTGCAAACAATATGGGACAAGAAAGCTCTGGCCATTGCAAAGAGTCTATTATGCTTAGCTTCTCTTCAACACTTCCATAGAAACCATTTTAGACAGCTCTTGGTAGCCATGATAAAAATATGTATTGTTTCCAGGCTCAGGGAAAAGTCCGGATGATGACTTCACAAGAGCCAATGCCAAAATCTTCACCGGTACAATGTGAACCCAAAGGATCCAAGTTCTAGGAAACAGTATCATGATAATGAAGTCAGTACTAGGACAGATTAAGATGTACTATCAATGTTCCTACACAGATTTAATTGTTTTTAATATTTATGTGAACAAGTTTTCGTTTTCTTCAGCAAATATGGCTCATTAAGTAATTTCAAATATGCTAAGATTCTGTTTTTAAAAGCCATAACAAATTCAAATGTTGAAAGTCTTGTATCCTCAGAGGCCGTTTTCTGCCCAGAACATCATGATATATTCTGATCAACACCACTGTGTATCATAAAAGAGTTAATCAGAGAAACAGTCACATCAGTGTTGGAAAAAACTGTGGAGGAAAAGACAAACAACCCCAATTCCTCAAAAAGATTAAGTCTTCTCTGTATCTAATCACAGCATTACAGTGTGTGATAAAAAAGGCCAAGAACGTGTAGTGTCTAATCTATGTTCTTAATGATAAAAATATGGAGCCTAAAGCAACACTATCACTCTGATGTTTCAATGAAAACAATACATTCACTACAAGGTTATCTTACTCCTAAGTCATCCAAAGTCTGTAAGAAAAGCTGTGAAGAGAGTATCACTAGAAATTTTCATGCTTCATTTTATATTTTTACCTTTCTTTTTTGGGCAGAAATAAAACACAGAAACGTATGCAGGAGAGGTGGGCAGAGGTCTGGTGTCTTCCAATGCTATATCTACAAAGGCTTTTCTCACAAGCCAAGTCCTTTCACTTTTGTGCATCAGCTAACTTCCCTCTCAGGTTAAAACGTGTGGTGAAGCTCTTTGTGCAAAATGTACAGAATATAGCTATAGATGTTCTGGTTAAGGAAAATTATAGAGGAAGCAAAACCAATCAAAAAATTTAATATTTAATCAGAAACGGCACTGATTATTTTAATCTCTGTGTGGGAGGAGCAGCAGCAGCAGCCCCTGAAAGGAGGGCAGACTTTTTTCTTGCATCTTATCCCCTACCCTCAGAACTCTCCCAAGCTGAATATCCTGGAAGTCAACTTTACTGGCAGCTTAACTGATCATCCAAGTATGGCAATCAGCAATCACTACTTAGCCAACTTCCATGGCAGTAATAACTTTCCTATGCAGTCATATGCTATATTTCAGCTGCAAGTAATATAGGGAAAACAGTTCAGTTTTTGCATACAGACAAAGCCTTCTGAATGTTAAGGATTTTGGTTGAAAAGGTAACCCATCTTCCTCTGCAATGGGCCTCAGTTAGTTTTTAAGAAGTAGGTCTATTTAGTTTAAAATGCAGATTACTGCAGTATCTGTAGGTCTCTCAACTTCCAGCAGTATTTCCTAATGCTTTCTATGACTTTCCAAGATTGTATCAAGTTTTACTGAATTATAGCTCTGGCTCCAGAATAATGCTTGGGTTGATTTAAAACAGACCTGCAGAAATAACATTGTCTCTTCTGACTTAATGCAATTTTTGGAAGTTGAATGGCTGACGTTTGTTTTACTGCTGCATATGCTCAGACCTCTCCAGTTACTGGAATCCCAGTGCCTAGAGGGCCAGGCATGCCAGCCTGTGATGGAGAAATCTGCATGCTGGCTCGTGTCAGGGGCATTCAGGGGCCTCCAGGGAATGTTCCTGGCAGTGGGACAAACTTTCCAGACCAGTCAGCCACTGACAGCAGAGCTGCAATGGTGTAAATGCAGATGGTACAGACACTGCAGTAGTGAACAGCAATCTGGATGCCAAAGAGTGAATTTCTTATGCAAAAGGCAAGAACTGACACATCTGTGTTCTCAGTGTGTTTGTCTCCATGTACTCTCTTGGTGATACTATTAATCGGCAGCGCATACGGGATGAGAACAGTCCCTTCGTGCCACCTTTTGCACTGGATCCAAATGGCTTATTAGTTTCACCATTTCCAGGAGTGAGGATTAGATGCAAAAAGTTCACCCTGTCCAGATAGAGAAATGTAGAGAGGAGAAAAAAGCACAGAAGAGAGTACTTCTGCCCTAAAATTACATGAAAAGACTCATGAAGAACAGGAGAGGACAATGAAGAGCCAGTCACCCTGAAGGCAAAACACTCCCTCCATGGCCATCACTTGTACAATGTCCTCAAGAGCTGAGTCTCTGCTAATCCCAGTTCCACCTCCCTCGGGGATAAAGAAATGTGGAGCCATTTGCTGCGTCCTCCAGCCCTGACGAGGGGAGGGAGGTGTGCACACTCCTGAGTCTCTTGGGATGCTGTGTGCCCTTGACTCACTCAGTTTGCTTCTTTCCACCCTGATTTTCCATCCAGAGCTGTATCCAGCAAAGAGAAATGAACTGCAGTGTTGCTTTGTGCATTTTGGCCATCAACAACCCTGCCCCAAGGAAACCCATGCTGTGCATTGCTCTCTCAGTGGAATTACTAGACGAGTGAGTGAGCACCCACAAGCCAGCCCTGACTGAGTACATCCACCCACATATCTCAGGAATTTTCTTAAGGAGACTGGTTTACAAAATTGAGATGATTTAATGTTACACTTATAAAAACACATTTCAAAAAGCTGTAAGTGCTCAGCTCACAGCTACAGCTGTTATAGGCTTTGTAACTATAAACATGTACAATTTCTCTTTTGGTTTCCACACATCGCTAACTATAATAGATAATAAACTAAAGTTAAAAGAGCCTCGAAGAGCCTTTTATTGCTCATTTCCTCATAGCTCTCCAAGGAGCTTGACAGGAGATAAGCATCCATTTTTATCCCTCAGACTTCAAGACATGACAAAGCCCAGAATAAATTCCAACCATTTTGTTGGTCAGGATGTGGCGATCTAAAAACCACAGAAACAATAACAGTTAAATAAAGTCACACTGAAATGAAAAGGTTCTCTCCATTGATTTTGAATATTTAAATGTTACAGTAATAAACATTTATTGTTAAGTATTTCAATTTCCCACCTTGGCACACAGAAGAAGGGACAGCAGAAAAGGCACTTCTTTCTGCGAGTTTTCACTGGCACATGCAGCAGGTTTAACCAAATCCAGGTGTTCCCGGGAAAAGGAAAACTTTAGCTTTGGGCTCACACTTGAACTGAAAGTATCTCAACATGTAACGCTTAAAGAAGTAAAGTCAGTAAAGACTTATCATGCCATTTCCCATCAAACTGAAGATGGCGAGAAGAAGAAACCATAATGTTTAATGACCAAGATCGGGATTGTGCTGTACTTGGAACTGTGCAACCCTTCTTCCCCCTCACTGGTTATTGCTCTTCCCTCCACTGCAAGCTTTGGCTGCGGCCTCTCCTTGGTCTTGCCAAGCAGCCCTGGAAGTGCACATCCATCCCCAGCTGCTGTCCCTGGGACTGCCCACTGGCCAAGTCACGGCCTGCTCCCTGGCACGGGATGCCCGTGCTGCTGCCGGATGAGAGCCACTTGTGCCCAGGGCTGCCAGGGCCGCCATGCTGAGGACTGTGGTGCCCAGGGCTGCTGTGCCCAGGGGTGCCATGAGCACAGCTGTGGGATGGGATGCTCCCAAGGGACATCAGGACTGCACAACTACCCTACAGCAATGCCTGAATAAAAACATGGCAGACCTGGCACTAATTCTTAACTCAGCATCTGTCCCAGGGTGACCTTAATATTTATGAATGCTACAAGAATATTATTTGAGGATAAGCAGTTAGCCTAGACATTCAGATGTTCAGAAGCTGTTTGCTCAGTAGGCTTTGGTCACCTGTCCTCATGGAGCCAGGCCTTGCTTGCTGGACTTTTTTCAACTTAACACATGTTTTTAAAAATCCTTTACAAATTTCGTTTTTCTGGGCACATTTTCTAGTAGGGTGCTGTGAAAAAGCCCAAAATTCGCATGGCAGATTTTGGCTTATGTGATGATTACAAAGCTCTTTGGGGCATTTAAATTTACACACCAGTGAACAGTACCATTCATCACTGGTCACAAAGCAAGGAACAGCTACTCCGAGTCAGCAGATGACATATTTCAAACGAGTATGATAGGATCATGATTACACAATCACTTTTAATTTGACATACATTTAAAAAAAATCTTGAAATGAAGAGGAACATAAATGCCTGTGCCAGCATGCAGGAGGCAGGGTGGCTGGGGTGGGTGAAGGGCTGCCCTTCTCCACAGCTGCAAACATCTGCACCCCATTTCAGTGGCCGGGGCTTAAGGCTCTAATTCTATTCTAGGTGGTCCAGTTTTAGTAGGGTGTTGGACTAGATGATATCTAAAGGTCCCTTCCAATCCCTACCATTCTGTGATTCTATCTGGATCCATCATTTACATTTCAGTGCTGGGAACAGTGTTCAGAAACCACTCTGGGGATATTTAGATAACTTCTCTTTAAGAGAGTATAAACACTATTACAAATACAGATAAAGTAGGTACCAAAGAAATCAATGTTACCAAATACAACATATGCTTGAAATTCTTGAATACAAAGTTAGATTATGCAATTATACATTAAACACAGTGGCAAAAGTACTGTTTTTCAGCTATACTGACCTTTTTACCCACTTATCTGGGCAGTAACAGGACTGTTCAGAGCCTGAGACTGCAAAGCACAGAGTCTCTGCCAGCACACTGGAGTTTTCTCCTCTGAGAGCACCAAGGTCAACCAAACGACATAGCTGTGCTGGCAGTAGGCTTTAACAGCACAAAAAGATGCTGAAAACATTGCCACCAATGTGGCAACTGCATGAAGGAAATTCTTTAAAAATGCTGGAGAAAGAGGGAGTGAAATCCAGCTTTGCACTGATGTTTAACTCTGGAGCTGCCAGGATTTAACCCCTGGACTTGGTGCAGATCTGAAATAGATTTCAAGCAGCTGGCTGATAAAACCACCTCCTGCTGCAAAGCAGATCCCTTTGAAACCAAGGTGCTTCAAAAGTTACTAGCACATTGCACAGAAACATGCAGTTGTTGGGAAAGCTGTGTGGAATCAGGGTTGGCTCAATAGTCCACCACGAGGCTGAGTGGATTTAACTCTTTGCGCAGTTCATCATTTGTACACACATTGATTTACATAAACTTGACAGTTTAGGACACGCTGCCTTGACTACTATTATTTCTTATCATCTGATGTAATACCAAAGTCACACAGATAATTTTTTCTTTAAGACAAGCCCTTTCCAGAACACATAGAAACACATATTGGTTTCTTTTTGTTGGGTTTGAAGTCTTTTAAAAACTTACTAGCATAAAAAAAAATTCAGGCAAATGTGGGAGTTATTTTCAACCTTGGAAAATTTCTTGAGTAATTTTTTTAAGATCTGAAATAAAAGCTTCTAAGTATAACTTCTTTCAGAACTGTCTAAAGAAAAGTATTTTGACAATTCCACAGAATCAAATTGATACCAGAATTGACAATATAACTCTTTGAAACAGAATAGTCCAATGTTAGTGTTTTTTCTTTTCTTCTTACTAACAAAAATTAAAGTAAAATCTGTTGCAGAAACAGCCTGCTTACATTTCTGTTATAGAGATATGCTCAGTAATTATAAATAAATGCTTTTCTCATGTCCTACTAATCCTATAGGGACAAAGGTCAGCTGGCAAGTTTGAGTAGCTCAAGCTTATAATTGCTTCATTATGGTACTCTGAAACTCACCACACGCTTCCAGAGGAAAAGTTCTTTATGTGTGGTTAGCAAAACCACTGATTTTCTGTATGTAACCTCCGGAAGAGACCTGCATGATTCTCAATTCTACTAAATATCAAGCCATGCTATCAGTAGTAACCTTTCCTTGCAGGCACCCGTGCAAATTAAGGCTGAAGAATTAAATTTTTGCAATTGCCAGTGACCTGGAGATGTCTCCAGCAGAATATCCAAGAACTCAAGCTGTTACAGATGCTATAGGAAACTCTGGGCTAGTTCTAAGACAGAAAACTTACTGGTTGATTCCTGTGGTACGCTCACAGCGCTCACCTGTGAAGGTTACTGACCTGCTGAAACTGAGAGGGAAAAAGCAAAGCAAAAGAAGATACTGTTTGCCATCACGTGTTTAAAATGGTGGTATACCTGCTTTGGCTCGTCTTGTCTTGCTGACAGATTTCAGCAAAACTTGCAGAAGGCTTTGGTACTACAGGAATATAGCATCTGAAACAGAGGTTTCCAAACTTCAGCAAGGAAAAAAGGGACATCCAAGCTTCCAACATGTTAAAGCAAGATCTACCCTTTGAATGGGTTTCCCTTCCGTCACATTCCCCTTGCTCCCCTGGGGATGCTGGGAACCTCTGCTCCCTTTCCAGACTCCTGAGCAGGAGTGCCTCTCAAGCAAAAAGAGGGAAGTCAAGGCATTATTTTAAAGTCTAATTTAAACATTAAAAAAGAAAGAGTTGGCAGTTGAGTGAAAGTAAACACTCCCACCTAAGGCCATTATTTTGTCAAAGGGGAACAAAAAAAAAAAAAGGAGTTAATATTTAAAAAGGAGTATTTTCCAGTCGATAATTATGCAAGTTTGCTCTGCTTGTTGTTGAGATCTCTTGAATAAACCTCCCGAGCTAATTACCACATCACTGCCTTCTACTTCACACACAGTGCCACGAGTTTGTACACAAAACACCTAGTGACAATACCACAGAATGAGGCTTCCCTCTCCTTGGGGATTAAAGAACTAATCTTATTTTAAAAGAAACTCGGGGGTGGGGGGGAAATTTGCTTATTCAAAGCTCTATCAGTAATCCAATCTGGGACCCCACAACCCTTTCTGCTGGCAGATACCCTTGGCCTGAACTGACAAGGACCCTGCAGATTCAGATATCAAACCACTTCCAAAGGGCAGGAGGGCTCATAGCACAACTCTGTGCCTGCTCTCCCAAGAGGTGCTCCTGTCCCTTTGTGCTGGCTCTGCAGAGCAAGGAGCCAAAGCAAGGCACTACTGCCTTCTTATCTTGTGCCAGCAGAAACAAAGAAATGAAAGGATTTGTCTCCAGGCAAAATAAGTTCCCTGATGTGTTTGACATGGATTGGAGGAAGGAGGCACTAGATAAGTATCTGGCTGGAGTCAAAGAGAAAGAGGAAGAAGAAAAGGAGGTGAAGATAGGATCAATCTTTTTTGGCAGCAGTTTACACTTAGATCAGTAACCTGCAGCTTAAGTTTTCAGATAACTTAAAGCCCCAGTTAAATCCATGGCAAGTTGGACGTTATGGTAGATGGAACAAACAGAGAAAACTGAGGAACCAGAAGGAGGAGAAGGTGCAGCACTTGACTGCTCAGCAAAGAACCCAGGCCACAGAGATGCTGAAGGTGCTGCCACAGAAGAGCCTAAGACACAAGACTAACCTTCTAAACAAAAGCAAACACAGGCAGCACTGAAGTATTTGATCCCATTCTGCTAAGCTTTACATTGTCACACTGGAATGAGGAAAAGAGATGAAAAGCCAAGGTCCTAAAATCAGTGTTTCCATTTAGATTGTAATATTTTGTTTAAGGATTCATGCAATCTTGCTAGGATTAGCAAATCAAAGCTGGAACTTAATTCAAAACCTACTGCATGTCGCCGGAAGGTTAAAAACCATGCAATGTCCTTTTCTACATAATTGAGGTTACTGGATGAAACAGAATAAATTGCAGCTGTGTGTTCAGCTCTGTAAATATCTCTAGCAAATGTGCAATTGGCTGTAGAGAGGGTGGTGTGGGAGTAGGCAAGTGTCCAGGTCTTGCATAAACACAGCATTTTTTCCCTAGAGGAACACATTTCTTGCTCAATCTTGACACCAATGTTCAGCTGGCTCATTCTCTCATCGTCAGGCTAGAAACCGGTACCAGCAGAGCATGGTGCAATGCACGGCAAAGAAAACCCACTCCATTTACAGAATTACAAATCTAAGCATGTAATTCTGGTTCTCCATCTTGGTCTGTGGCTACAGTCTGGCATTGATGGTTTGCCTAAGCAAGGCTTCATTTCATATTCTCATTACATACATATTACTTTTTCTTGTTTATTTTTTTCCTAATAATTATATTCCAAACTCTTTGGTCTCCAAATGAAAAAAAACAACCCTGAAATTAAACAATGTACTATAAAAACCATATAAAACATAATAAATACATCTAATAAATGAATATATATCTTTAAAACATAACCTAGAAAGTCACATAATATTAAAGGTCATAGATTCTCAAAGGGCCTTATCACTGGTTCAGAGAGTCTCTCCCTTCCTCCTCACTGATGAGAATCAAAGGGAGTTTAAGTCTTTTTTTTTTTTTTTCATCAGGGATGGAATGAAACCATTGCTGTTCAAGCTCCACAAATAGAGTGGATAAATTAGAGGGGGGAAAAGAGCTGACCTAACAGTCCATGAGAGCAAGTCTTGTTTTGGGACAGGCAGCTTTCGGTCTGCACACAAGTCTTGTCTCTGTAGCCACAGACTTTCCCCAACAGATTGCCTGAGTGGTCAGTCAAATGGCAACACAGCAAACAGGAAAGATGTAGGTAAATTAAAGCTATCTGTAGGTACCTAAAGGGTCATAACATAAGGATCTAATATCCTGAAATGCAAACCTTCCATAAATACAGAATAGGGAAATATAAGTCACTGATTCTAGTGGCCCTAATTGGGAATTGGTGTGTAAAACGACTGACTTAATCTGGGTCCCAGAGAGAAATACAGTTTAAACTGAGCTGGGTTGGGCCACATCAGGAAAGCAAACCAGTGACTGCATGCTTAACTTTATAAGTGTTTTTATTGTATACTGCAATTTGATACCTACCACAGAACAGATCTAAAAATGTTAAATAACTGGAATGGCTAAAATCGGCTCTGGGTGAAATACTGCATCAGTATGGATTCTTAGCTTAGAAGTATTTTATTTTTATGATTTGGTTGAGCTTTTAGTGTTCTTTTGGGTTTTCTTCTGTTATGTCTATACCCAAACCAGAGCTGCTTAAAGAAAAGCACAGAATTGAGTAAAGAACTTACAAAGTCAAACAGAATTAAGTAAGGTTAATTAACTGTAAGGCTCATGTTAGTTACAAACAATCCCTAAACTACTCCAAAAGAGGGAGTTTTGAGGCAGTCAGACCCATGCAGGGAACCCGCAGCACCCTCTGCTACCACGATTGTGACGAGCAGTGAGACACTGGAGACAAACAGCTGCTCTCTGTTTGCACAGACAAAAGTGCAATTGTTTTTCCATGTGTTTGACTAGCTAAACAGAGCCTTGGCTTTAATGCAACACGCTTCCCAAACCAGTTGCTCCTATGATGAAAAGAAGCCAGCTTGTGTCTTGAGCAGCAATAAGCAAAGTGATGGAGGAGCGTGGGGTTTGCAGAGCAGGCAGCAGCATCGTCAGTATGCTCGAGGCAACAACGCTGCTGTCGTTGTAAAGCCAACAGCTTCAGAGGACCCTTTCAAGGCTTCAAGTGAAATGGATACTGCAAGTAAATCTAACAATACAAAATGCTTTTTATCATCAATTGAGAGCAAAAGCAGTTAAAAATGCTGGCACTTTGCTGTACTGGCCTCTAACCTTATGTCTTTTTGTAGACAATACACTCTTTTTCAGATTTCAGCCACTCTGCAGATAAGTTTTTCAGATGACAGTCTTCCTTTTAGAGAGCCTGGACTACAAAAGAGTGTAAGTCTAAGAATGAGAGCCTGGACTACCTAAGATGGAGTCAACATCCCCAGAGATATTTAAAAGACATGTAGATGAGGTGCTGAGAGACATGGTTTAGTGGTGGGCTTGGCAGCACGAGGTTAATGGTTGGACTCGGTGATCTTAAAGATCTTTTCCAACTGAAACGATTCTATGATTCTATGACCTGCAGTAGCCTAAGAAAGCTCAAACAAGAGTAAGATCCCAGCTGTTCTGGCTGGAACTAGATCTCGCCATTCAATGGGCTATAGACCATGCTGGAATTTGGAAGCTGTATCTCAATACAAGCACAGCCCTGTTCTACTGTGCAGCTGAAACCAAGACTGCTTTCTCTTCTTCTGAACTGCTACAGCTGTAAGGCTTCAGAAACAATCAAGAAAGTACTTTGGTAAATGCAAGGTGTTCACTTATCAGGGTTTTCCTGCCATAAAACACCATGTACTCAAGAAGAATTTTCAAATCTGCTTTTTGTTAAAAAGATGTGACTAACTTTTTAAAATCCACTCACCTCCAATTCTGAACCTGCAGATATATATACATCTATTTTTTATGAACTGTATTTTCTATTGATGAGAAGGAGCCAATGTACAGACATGAGTACGAGTCCCCAGTTGCCCAACAGCACCTAAAAAGGTGACTGGCCTACAAAGAAGTTTCATTCTAACGTCAATTATATTGCTGGTTAGTGCAGAAAAAAAAGACCTCTGAGGTATTATGAAACTTTCTGTATTTGTGTAAGGTTTCAGTTGTACAGGGGAAAAAAAAAAAAAAAAGGTCATTTTATTGCCCAGTAAAACTCCCTCTCTGTTAAAAGAGTCTTTAGAAAAAAATCACACACAGATATTGGAAATCTAATACTGTTCCACAGGCCAAAATTCAGGTCTGGGAAAAGCAAGTAAAACTTTGCTAATCCTGTGTCCTGTAAGTTTAGAAGGTAAAAAAAGGAAATTCACTGTTAAAGGTAAAATTTATACTCAATAAGCTGAACTCAGCCCTTTTACATTTCACCTAGGAATTCCCACTGCCTTAACTCTTTTTTTCTCTAGTACAAGGAACCTATTGCTCAAAAATGGACTGAAAAAAATCAACTTTCCTTTTTTTCATTGTATGCAGTTTGTAGTTTATACATTGCTGGAGTGAGGTTTTAGCACTGTGCTGCCTGTCTGCATTGGGGTGGACCTTCCCCTTAGACCTTAGGAGAGTGACTTCCATTGTAACAGTGGCTGATTTTTTAGTTGATTTTATGTCCAGTGACTCAGAAGAACAGAAGCCCATGGTCCACGGAAGCAAATGCAGACCCATAACCCATCTACGTGGTGGTGACTGAGCATTCAGAGGCACCTGCACAAGGGTAGAGTTCACTTTAACCATCCAAAACAACTTTAACAGAAGCACTGCTACCTCAGAAGAGATGTCTTCAAAACAAACCAAAGATCCTTCAACACCTCTGTGGGGAAAGAGGCAAGGCAGACCAAGGAAACAAGCAGGAAAATGGAGATTCACCAAAAAAAGTCGGAAAGTAGGATGAAATTCTGATGACAGGAGCTTTACTATGACTTTAAAAGAATTAGGTCGTCATACTTGAAGTCTACTGATTTATTGATGGAAAACAGAGAAAAAACAGAGCAGAATTTTGGTAAAGATTAGCAGAGACTGGCACACAGCAGCATTGGAAATAGAAAGTCTCTGTTCCCAGAACAGTCAAAACCTGGGCAGGGATGGCAAGGTGGTCACAAAGAAAGTATACGGAGTTAACACGAATTTCTCATCAGGAGTGGGAGAAGGATGGCTTAGAAAGAGGACAGTAGTATAAGCTGAAGTTTGAAACTTGGAGGAGCCCGTGCTGCTGCAATATCTCTGCTCAGGGGTTGGTAGGTCCAGTTTGTAACTGGATATATGTGTTGCTCTGAGCCTGGGAAAACTCGACCAGATGCTGTGAACTACAGCCCCATGCAACACAAGCAAACTTTTAGCAAAACTGTACCTTTTTTTTCATTTGTACTGGTACCAAAAATGGATCTGCTCATTTGTCATTTTCCATCTGGCTAATCCCACAATACTTTACAAGAGTATCTATGTGTTCCAACAGGAAAATGGTCTGCTGAGTTTGTGGGGGTAAAGAACAGGATCCAAATCCAAATTGGGTCTTCCATGTGGCTCCCATGAGGCAGGTTCCACCAACAGGTCAGTGGTACGGTGTCACTAGGATAGTCTCCTAAGGCTCAGAGAGATCCAACAAGGGCCTCCACAGGGTTTCCACCACAGAAGAGGAACCAGCAGACTAACTAGTGCAGCAAAGAGGCAGAAGAGATTGATTAGCAGCTCATCCAATGCTGCACTGGCATTCCCAATGATGAGGAAAAAGGGAGACTGCTGAGAAAACACTGAATGATTTCAGTCAACCTAAGGACACAGTGCTAAAACAAAGGATGATCAAGGACTCAGTTACTGCACTTGTAGTGTTCTGTAATGAAAGCATAGGAGAGATTTGCCAAACCTTGTCTGGTTTTGGCAACCAAAGTTCTGGCAGTGACACACAATGCAGCTCCCAAAATCCCATTCTCCTTCAGTAACTGGTGAGAGGGCTGAATTCTCAAAACTGTCAGACAAGAGGAGATGGGTGCAATCAGTTTGCTGCCCGGTACTCATAGAACTATGCTACTGTGATGTTTTGATGGCAATAATCCCAGTACAGTTAGAGGAAGAGGGGCTTATGGTAGGACAAACCTATTGAAAAGTAGTAGCAAGACTCCTTCTAAAAAATTTGGGAACTACTCATTGTATTCATCAAACACACCCACTGGAAATGGAAACTTTGGAACAGTTACAGAGACATCACCACAGCTCACCAGCAAACTCTTTGAGCAAATGATGACCAAAGAACACTATGGGAAGGCAGACACAGAAGAGCAACACCCAGTCACAGATTCATGTACCAATTGGGAAAGTATGATGACTGCTATATGTGCTGTTAAATGGTTGTCACGGACAACCAACCACTAATTGACTTCTCATGTGATGGCAGGGTTTTTTCACACTCACAAATATTTTATCTCTTCCAGCTTCAGTTGAATCATCATGCTACTAACACAGTTGCCTAACTATATTTTTTCCTTTGTGTCTTTTAGAAAGATTTCTACTGAAAAATCAAAGAAGAAAAGGAAAGAAGCATCCAAACTGTTGACCATTATGTTCTTAGCATGCTCTTAACACGTCCTAATCTGAAGTCATAGGTGTTTGAATACAAGTTTCACATTTCTGTGGAGGAAAATGGACTCTTATGTCATAATTTGTAATTAAATACTATGAGAAAATGAGGTGCCCACTTAAGAAGACATATTTGGAACTGATATATACATTTATATTCAAGCCCTACAGTAGTGGCATTCATCACATGCAGTGCTATGAGCATTTAGCTCTGCTGCTTCTCTGTTTATGGACAAGCTAGGAAAGCAGTTTGTCAGCAAATTTTTTTGAGTCTTCACATTACCCGATACATTCATTCTGAATTCACTCTAAGGTAATAATCAAATTCAGCAGCGATCTGATAACACAGCTCAAGGAAAATACCAACCTGCCTCAGTGTTTTCATGCTGTAATTGAAAACAGATGGCAACTCGTGTGATTTATGCTTTTCTACAAGCAGTAACATGTTGGTATGAGATAAGGATTCTAAGGCAGAATTGCATCTGCTTCAACAATACCATATGCTAGTGCACAGTATAAATATTTATCCAAACCCACTTCATCTTCTCATTTAAAGCTCAGTCACATGAGACAGTAAAGCACCCTTCAGATACCTTCAATTATCACTGACGCATCTCTCCAGTGCTTTAAAGGGTTAGAGTCCCTCTTCCTTCACCTAAGCTTCAGGGAGGGGGTTAAATGGAGGCATATTTGTTGTGCCTTATTTATACCATAAAAATCCCAGTCTTCAGGCTCCCACTCGGCTGCCTTTAGGAGTTACAAAGAAGTTTCTAACTTACGATGTCCAAACTTCTCTACTTTTCCCACTGTCCTATAAAACACTGAAGACCAACCACAGCTAAAAATAAGATCTTTTTTCCTTCAGGAAAGCTGTTGGTTTTTTTTTTAATGATTTTTAGACTAGCTTATCTTGCTTATCAAACAGTTAAGCAATTACCAGGCTTGAGGTCAGGTTGGCAAAGACCGTGGAATGGGTTTTGTGTTTCTCTGCAGCATGGAGTACATTCAACCTCCCAAGAATCTCACAGTTCAAATTTCTTCCTATTGCAGGAATCTAAGGCATTGGTAGTTCCTCTGACATCACATGGTTTTGGGTTGGTTTTTTCCCCCACTTGCCACCTTATAATGCATACTGTTTAGTCCTTTGTGTTACAAGCTGGTAATATTTTGTTATTGTGGCAGCATTTGGACTGTTTGGTCTGACAGTACCTATGTTCCTTTGATTGCAGGGAGACTAGGCTTGATGATCTCAATGAACCTGACAGCAATCTGTTCCACGAAACAGTGGCTACTCAGTTCCACTTGATATTTGGCTTTTATTCTGCTAGTAAGAATCTAGCATTTGAGAACCTGGACAATCATTTGTGAGGACGATGTCATGGGCAGATAATTTACAAGGCTGACCTCCCTACACCAACTTTTAAAGATCAGAAGGACAGCAGAACCACCACACTGAAATGGTCCTGAATATATACTGTAATCCCTAAGCAGAATTCAAAATAGAAGGAACTAGTATCAATGACCACGTGTGGTCCCTCAAACTTCCTGCTACAAACCAAAGTGAAGAAGAACTAGAATGGGAACCGAAACTGGCAATTTGCCTGATAAAAGATCTTAGATGTAGCAGCTCTAAATACCAATTTGCTCAAAATCAGCTTAAGGAATCTGGTACTCTTTAGCATTACTCAAAGGTTAGAAATGGGCATTGGCTTCTCCAGCCAAAGGGAAGAACAAATAATCAACAAAATGAGTGACTCACTTGTCTCACAAGCCTCACACAAAGCCAGGTCTGCTCATTTTGTCACACTTTGTTGCAGTGATGTCACACTACATAACAATGTCGGATGAATCATTTAAGTCACTAGTTAGAAATCAAGTTGTGCAACTTTTCAGAGAATCCTTGCACCTTAAAACCAGAAATTAGCTTACAGAATAAAACACTGAGAAAAGGAGGCAAACAAATTTGCCTAACATCTTCTGACAATATTTATCAGAGTCATCTGCAGAGACCTGAATTTTACAGCCAATCAATACTGAATATTCAAGCAACCTGGGAACTTCAAAATCCTGCAGCTTCAGTCTTCCATACTGACGACAGCAGACAGCAAAACAGAGCTGCAAATAACTTAGACGCATGGCAACACTGCCTCCTTTCATAGCCAGGCACCGCCTCCAGCTCTCCAGCTAATGTGCTTATAGCAGCCACGCTCTTTGCAGTGCTGTCACAGACAACCACACTTCCACAAACGAGACCTAAAAATACTTTAATAAAGCCAACTGACAAGACATTTATTAAATTATTTCCTCAGCTTCATGCCTGAAACCTCAGACTGTAAACTCAGGGAGAAGGCAGACATTTATGAGAGGTGGAAACAGGGGCTGGTTTCTTGGGAAGACTTAAGGGAACTTTGCCAGAGCATGCAGGGGTGCTACCAGGAAGGCTAGATNCTGGGGTGAGTATGATAGGAAAGGAAGATTAATTAGAACAGGACAAAATTTATGGCAAACCAGGCTGCATGTGGAATATATCTGAAATCTTCATCTGTGTTGTTACCATGCAATAAAACATGACATAAACTGACAATTTCATCTTTGTGTCTGGCCCAGTCTGGACATTGGAGTAGGTGTAGCAGCTAGATTCCCATTCTTGCTTTTATCTGTACTTGGCATAGTGTTTTGCTTTTATTTTTCCCACTGCACAAGACAGTGACTAATTCACAGATACATGTAGGAAGCGATCCAAACCCACAGGTAAGTCAATGAACTCTGCACTACCAGTACAAAAGCCTTCCCATGGAATTTGTATTTAATTATTCTTAAATTGTGTATTACACTGTCTTGGTTTCAGCTGAGATAAAATCAGTTTTCTTCCTAGTAGCTGGTACAAGGCTGTGTTTTGGATTTGTGCTGAGAACAGTGTTGATAACACAGGGAAATTTTGGTTACTGCTGAGCAGGTCTTGCACAGCGTCAAGGCCTTTTCTGCTTCTCACTCTGCCCTGCCAGTGAGTGGGCTGCAGGTGCCCAAGAAGCTGGGAGGAAACACAGCCTGGACAGCCAACCCTAACTAGCCAGAGGGCTATTCAATACAATAGACTATTATGCCCAGTAGATAAACTGGAGGAGTTAGCCGTAGGGGTGGATCATTGCTCAGACTTCGGTCAGTGGGTGGTGAGCAACTGCACTGGACATTTTGTTATATTTATCTTCTTTTTGTTAACATTCCGTTGCAGCATTATTATTATTAGTTTTATCACTACNCTAAAGGTCCCTTCCAAACCTACCATTCTATAATTCTATGATTTTATTCACCAGCCACAGAAGAGGTATCAAGACTTAATGCCAAAGCACCCTCTCACACCTCTTTAGCAGACCATGCCAGGAGGGATTTTATCAGAATTAAATTGTCTGAGGATGTCACATATAAGGAGGTGGCAGGTGGTGTCATGCAGAGGTGTACATGTGGGATGGGGACCCATGCACCTCAGCTGCCCAGCACCATGCCCACCACACAGCTGCTTCTCTATCCCAGGAGTTCATTGAGATTTTCACTCAGACTCACAATTCACAGCACTTTGGAGCAGGCCAGGAGCCCAGCCAAGGTCAAACTGAAAGCAAGCCACCACAAAGTCCTTCAAGTAGGTTAAGCCTGGAATGTTTACTGCTTTATATAATACCCAGTATAGTTCTAAGTGACCAAATTGAGATCCTACAATGAGATTGCAGGCAGCAGTCCTCTCTCAACAATTTGTCTTGTGTAATGCAAAGACAGGAATATAGTGCCTTCCAAGACAGATAAGTGCAAAATCACAAGCTTTACAAATAAAGATACTTCCAAAAAGATTACACTGGATATATCTCCTTAGGAGGAAAAACCCTGCTGTTACTGCCAAGAACTTTTCTAAGAACTGCAACCCCAAGTCTTGGCTCTTCTTCAAATTCTTGCCCTTTTCATCATAGCCAACTTTCCTTGTTAGCGCTTCTTTGGTGCAGTGCTCAGAGCAGCACTGGCAGACAAAAGCCTCTTGCACCAGCCCACCAGAAGTTACCGTGTCCAACAGTCTATTTTCAAAGTGCCTATCCTGCAGCTTCCACACTGGGGAAGGTTTATTTTCAAGGAGCCTGTCACATGATTTCTTTAAATTTGCCAGATTGAAGAGTTCTGTAAACAGATGGATTAAGTGACACAGATTTTTAAGAATTTCAAATACTGCACTATAATTTACATACCTATTGCCATGGGAACATCTCAACAAAAACCCTGATTTTCAAAGAAAATTGTCTTTTCTTTTCACCAGGGGCTAAAGGTATTCAGCATTTCTGAAAATGGGGTGCTGATTTTGGTGTCTGAACAAGGACTCATCTAATACACTGAGAAAATGTTTTATGGGAAATTCTAATCTGAAAAGTCATTTTCTCTAAAGATAGCACCGTTGCAAATAATCAGACCTGACCTTTGTGCAAATTCAAGGTGATATGTCCAAGTTTTACTGTCTAAAATCCTGTTTGCTCCCCTCAGGAGAGTGGACTAGTTTATATTGTTATGTCTGGAATGGTTTGGGTAAACTTCTTTAACCCCATCAGAGCACCTGAATGCATAGAGAGCTCACGTGCAAGATATGAGGACATAATCTGCTACCTAAAATCTGTTTCAGAGGTGAAATAGAAAAGAACTCATCTCAACTGAAACATCCCAGTGTCCTGTAACAGGGCTGCCAGCATAGAACCACAAGTAAAAACAAACCAAAGACCCACTATATTCAGCTCTAAGATGCTGAGTGCAAAAGTGAAATCAGTAAGATTACACATACGACACCACAGTGCTAATTTTACAAGTCAAGTTTCAGAATAGATCTACTTCATTTCTGGCTGCTATACTCAGAGAGTAAAAGCACCTAGCAGAGAGTAAAAGGACCTAGAACATATGTATGAATAAATTCATTATTTTAAAGTCTTTAAAATTTTAGACAGGATTACTATTTGAAAATATTAATCCTCATGTAAAAGTTGCAACTGTATATTATATTTAGGTACTGTATAAAACATACAAAAAATTCCAGCTCCCTCAGGAATCAAGCTGTTTGCCAGCAGCATGTGCCAGGGTGCTGCATGCACCAACAGGCTTCGCAGCTGCCATTCCCTCTCCCAGGAGCTTTGCCTGCCTGTGCTCAAAGAAGTAAACGTTTTAAAGACAGCACATTCTTGCAAGTTTCATTTAGAAAACCACATCATCCAGAGAAGAGAAACCTCTGTAGTGCATCTGCTACAGAGGGTGCCATGGCAGGTCTGGCATCGTGTGATGGGCAGGATGAACATCCCCGGAGTCGTGGCAGCATGTGCTGCCTCCCGCTTGGTTGGTGTTAATATACGAGTGAGAAGCAGCTGGGGTGAGTATGATAGGAAAGGAAGATTAATTAGAACAGGACAAAATTTATGGCAAACCAGGCTGCATGTGGAATATATCTGAAATCTTCATCTGTGTTGTTACCATGCAATAAAACATGACATAAACTGACAATTTCATCTTTGTGTCTGGCCCAGTCTGGACATTGGAGTAGGTGTAGCAGCTAGATTCCCATTCTTGCTTTTATCTGTACTTGGCATAGTGTTTTGCTTTTATTTTTCCCACTGCACAAGACAGTGACTAATTCACAGATACATGTAGGAAGCGATCCAAACCCACAGGTAAGTCAATGAACTCTGCACTACCAGTACAAAAGCCTTCCCATGGAATTTGTATTTAATTATTCTTAAATTGTGTATTACACTGTCTTGGTTTCAGCTGAGATAAAATCAGTTTTCTTCCTAGTAGCTGGTACAAGGCTGTGTTTTGGATTTGTGCTGAGAACAGTGTTGATAACACAGGGAAATTTTGGTTACTGCTGAGCAGGTCTTGCACAGCGTCAAGGCCTTTTCTGCTTCTCACTCTGCCCTGCCAGTGAGTGGGCTGCAGGTGCCCAAGAAGCTGGGAGGAAACACAGCCTGGACAGCCAACCCTAACTAGCCAGAGGGCTATTCAATACAATAGACTATTATGCCCAGTAGATAAACTGGAGGAGTTAGCCGTAGGGGTGGATCATTGCTCAGACTTCGGTCAGTGGGTGGTGAGCAACTGCACTGGACATTTTGTTATATTTATCTTCTTTTTGTTAACATTCCGTTGCAGCATTATTATTATTAGTTTTATCACTACTGCTACTATTATTATATTTAATTTCATTTTAGTTAGTAAAATGTTCTTATTTCAGCCCAAGAATTTTACTTCTCTTTTCCTGATTCTCCTCCCCATCCCACTGAGGGTGGGTAGGAGTGAGTGAGCAGCTGTGTGGTGCTTAGTTGCTTGCTGGGGTTAAACCACAAAATAAATTATTTCAACTCTTTATGAAATATGAAGTATTATACATTCTTCTTTGCAAAATTTCTTGACTCTTAACTGCTTTAGAGTGAACATTTGGTTATGCTAACTGCATTTTCAATAGGTATGTCTGACTTTACCTGTTCCTATATAGGCAAAGTCCAGAAGCTGCATGCCAGCAAGTGGAAAGATAAAATTGTACAGAGTTGGAAAAGGGTGAAAATAATACACCTCCTTCAAAATAACCCAAAAATAAAATAAAAAAACATACTAACACACTGCCACAAAAAGCAAACAATCAACCACAAAAAAACCTGCAAAAAACAAAACAAAACAAAACAAAAAAGAGGAAAAACATCAGGAAAGCAATTTGGAAAGGACAAACAAGTTTCATGTGGAAAAGAGACTTGAGGAAAATACAGGACAGAAGGAAAGAAACAGGAAGGGGGTGAAAAGCAGCAGAACTCACTGTGCACAAATGCCTGAAACTGAGGTAAAGACATTCAACCCTGGAAACAAAAGCACCTTTCCTTCCCCAAGCACAAGCTGCCCCAGACCTTCACTGAGCAACACAAAAATCCCCCCACTTTGAAAACCTACCTTCATGCCAGCTGCAGCTGCCGGCCCACTGGGGTCCACAGCCTGGATGTGGCAGGGCTTGCTTCCCCGCACCACAAAGCCCCAGCCCACCGCGTCACCTACAATCTGGAAAGGAAAAAGAAGGAAGAGATCACCTTCAAGTAGCTCCATGAAATTCAAGGAGGTAATGGCTCATGACATAATTTCAACATCTCTATACTTCCAATACAAAGTAAAAGACGTTGTGTTCCAGCTGGTATATCACTCATGGGAAAGGTTCTATCCAAATTATTCCTCTTGCTTTTAATGAACATTTTGTGTTGAACTAGGAGGCTGTAAAAAGCAATGCTTCCATTGCCTAGGTTCAAAAATGTCTCTACAGAAAGATTTTCTCTAATAGTCAATACAAATCAATCTTTCTGTCCCATCACAGTCCAGAAAGACCTAAGCAGAAAATTTGGGTAGGTAATCCACTCCTGCAGAGCAAATAGTATTATGAGTCTAGATATGTCTGTATAATACAAATGTCATTGGTTTTATGTAATTTTACACTCCATTTAAGTCAGCAGTACAATATTGGCACAAAGACAGGATAAACAAGTGCAGAATCAGACCTGAAATGTGTGGAAGTACTGGTAACAGAGTTTGAGATCTTAAAGTACAAACCTTAGCAAATGCAAGTAAGCTTTAATTATCCCATCTGAAAACATCTGTTTGGATTACCTGATGCATACAACATGCTCAAAATGAAGAAGAATACTGGAGACATACCGTAAAAGTTTTTCTTACGTATGGGGCTCCAGGCATCAAGAGCTCATCAGCAGTCACAGGTCTCTTTAGTACTATGGAAGTAAAGAAATTAATATTCAATATAAACATTCATCTGGAGTTTTTCCTAATAAATAAGATACAGTGTTGGGACATAACATCTTTTTAGTTCCACTTCTGATACACTCTTTCAGTTCTTGCAGATTTGTGTGAAAGTAGTAAAAGAGGCAAGTTAAAAGCCAGCAGAATATCTCAGTACAAATGGTGAGAGCTTTGGAAAATCAGCATATGTAGACACTTTAACAAACATCAGAAGTAATTGTTCCTGTATCTGGCTTTCCAACGAGTCACCAATCTTCCAGATATGGAGCAGATTTTCTTCCTGTCTCATTCTGTGCATGTTAGGTGCCCTCTGCTATTTCATCTGAGTCAGCTTTGAATCACAGAAATAAGAAACTTCTGCTTGACTCAGGAATTGTCCCAACACAGAGATTTCTATGATTGTAGGCACACATATCTAACCCCACCTTATTCAGGAACAGCCTAGGTAGCCTATAGCTGGCTGTGATTTTCTACAGAAGGGAATACCAGTGAGTTTCTGCATGTGAATCCCCATTGTCATTGGTACTGGGATCATTTTCCCCAAATGAAGTAAATGGAAAATTCTGCCAAACCAAATTGATATCATTCTGGGTACCATTTTTTATCTGTCTATAAATGCTTCACAAGATGGAGGTCAATGGAAAGATATATGTTGTTCACCATATTTGCCTGCTTCACCTCTAGAATTACGGCCACTTTTCTTTTAGTCATCAATAATTTTGATGATGTCTGCCTTTTCAGTCACAGATGGAACATAAAATTTCCCACAGATGGTATTTGAAGACATTCAGGAGTTTCTTACTGACATTTATGGGAGCAGGGAGAATTCTAGCATATAAACCAATATGGATTTCTTTTACTTTCCCATGGATCTTGACAAACTCCAGTGTTACACTTTGTAGAGCACACCTGGTCAACATAAAAAAACCTGAACCATTCTGCTCATTCAACAAGTCAGAATCAGGTAAAACATCCATACAGGACTCCCTGGCATTCCTCCCTTCATTATACCTCCAGGATCTCTTTTTGTTTGATAATCGTTTTTCTACATGACTGACCAAGTCATGGCCTGGGGTTTTTTTTAAGTGTTTGCCTGCATGAGAACTCATCTGACAATAAACACACCTTGGCCTTACGTTTATTAGCACACAGTTCAGCACAACACTCCAGGTCTGGATAGCAGAAAACTATTTGTGAAAAAAAAAACCCACTTTATAGTCCAGCAGAGAATTAAGAATTTCTCCACAACACTTACATCTGACAGCCTTATGTTAACCTAAGTAAGATGACGTGTAGATCTGTTCTTGCGCTGTGGCAGAAATTATTCTACATTGCCAGTAATTGTCTAATTCTTTAAAACAGATCTGTTTGTAAGTCCATTGCTGTCATTTTTCAAATAGGAATCTGTTAAAGCTATTCAGAGATTGAAAACTAGTCCTAAAAGATAATTTCTTTTTAAAAAGAAAGAACTTAGCAAGGGCAACATCAGCCCATCCTTTTTTTCCCAGCGTTGTGAAATCAGCTACATCAAAATAAACTTGTTCCCACTACTCATGGGTTGACTTCATATATGACATGGCTTCGTATATAATTAGAACCATAAATGAATTGAATAGTCAGCATATTTCAGATAAAACACACATTTGTGGACAGCACATGAATGCTGCTTTATCTGTCCCAGAAGATTTTCCAGGATGAAATTCACAATGTACTGAGGCCAAAGAGCTCCTCATACAAAATCTACTGGAGTGTTTCTGGGAACTATATCTGATAGATATTCTGCTAAAACACGATCCTGTGGCATGCTTGATGTAGGAGTTGCGTCACTGCATATAGGGGTAAACATATCAGAAGGTACATATCTGAATACCCAAGAGCAATATACTGCAATATACAGCGTTGAGAGCCTTCCCCTAAGCTGGACAGCAAAGCTGGTGTAGGGGCTTATGGCTTCTGGGCATGCAATCCCACTGGGCCCTTCAAATTATTTGAATTTAGAACCGCGTACTGAATTCCCAGCACAGCTTAAGAGAGGGAAGGAAACGTGCTAAAAAGAGAGAGAAAGAAAATATCCCTGTGACGTCTCTCTGATGGCTGCCCTGCACAGCAGGAATGAAATACACTTGAGCTCACTCATCTCCAGAGAAAATTGTCAATGTTTTGAACAGGGTTCTTACAGCGCTCAAGGCGCTCTCCAGTAATCACTTCAAATGTCAGCATCCCTTTGAAAGCAAAGCTTACGCGTACCCACTGAAGCCTTCCCTTCCTGCACACACTCCCCATACCATTGGCACAGACCCGGTACATTTGAAATAATGAGCACAAAGGGCAGCAGGGACTCTGCTTTGAAATTCAGGGCTGTTCTGAGGGAAACAGACTGAAACAATATCTATGCTGATCTGTTTTCCCCTTCCCAGATGTAAAGCAAGTAACAATTTTAAATGAGCTGTGGAAGAATGGGTGTGTTTAACCTTCCGGTGTGGGATAGGAAATCCTTTCAAAAAGGAAAATAAGCTTCAACATTACTTTTACCTTTCTAAACAGACCGGTGTAAGACCTAAACAAACAAACACGTTGAAATGGTCTCAGACAGGACGAAATAATGCTGCCTTATTTTTTTTTTGAGGCTGTTTTTTTCCGAGTTGTGTTATTTCACTGCAACTCAGGCAGCCACTGGATAGTTAAACTCTCCTCTGACTTGCACCAAAGGAATGTCTCTAGGAGGAGATTTGAATCAGTTCAGAACTTGGCAACAGAGGCAAATCTGGGCCTCTGACTACATGTCCTCCTAAGAGATAAACTGCAGCTCAAACCACAATTATGGGCTTGATGCGGAGATTATTGGAGGCAGACGTCTGGCTTGTGTTCAGCGAGACTTCAGGCTAGAAGATGATAATAGTGCCCTATGGCCTACAAAACCTGTGACGCTGTGGATTTTTAATGTACCCTTGCAAAAATAAACTTAGATGCAGCACTAGGTACCCTTCACATCTCCTTCTCCCCAAATAGATGTCTGTGTCCTAGCTCCTGTGCATCACAAGCAATGCTGGTGCTCACCAGATTTGGGATTGCAGAGGACGGGGGGACTGCTGCTGAGTGTTGGGCTACTGCTGAAGTACCCGCTGCTGCCACAGCTACTCATGCTGCTCCTCCGTACTGCCGACACGATCTTTATCTCCTTTGTGGGACTCACTACAGACAGAAAACACAGAGAGAAATGGATCTGGTATCAACTATTAAACCCATTTCACTGGTTTCTTTAAAAGAACAGCAATAAGACATGCTTTTACTGACAGCACTGGGAAGGGGTTAGTGTGTTCTACATAGTTAGAAGTGTCACTGCTGTAGCTAACATGATGGTTACTGCTCCCATTGCAGTGTCTTCTAAGAGACATTTTAATGCAGGTAAAGAAGTTTTTCCCAGTTTTCCTTTTATTTCACATTTATTCTTTCAGTTCTTACTAGATACTGCTGTACAGCAAATGCTTCAGGACTTCCCTCACTTTTTCTTGAAAACTCCACACAGAATGTAAGACAAATGTCCTTGGGCTTGGGGTTTTTAACCAGTCCTGTTTGTTAACAGACACCAAATTTTGATCAGCATCTGCAATGTTATTGATACAGATATAAATCCACCCCAGGGTACTAAAGATTTGCTCAATTGAGTGAATGGACAATCCCTATGAACAGGGACAAATTATACCCAGCCCTGCTTTATTTTTTCAGACAAACACTGAAACTCCTTGTCCAGAGAGAGGATTTTTTAACATCCCATGGAGCTGCCCTACAGACAGCAGTATAGTTGATGAGTCACCTGAGAGAAAACTGGTGTGTTTTCTGTTGTCATGGTTCTGCTTGCGCAGACAAAATGGGCTGTCGTGGCTTTCTGGCATCAAGCGAGATTTCTCAGTGAGGAGCTCCATCAATCGCCGCCGCCGCCGGAAATTCATTCTGCACTGGTAGAGCAAGTTGCTGTCCATGAAATGGTGCTTGTTTGACACTAGGAAAACAAACAGATTGAAAGCCTATGCTTGGTGGGACTGAAATCAGACCACACCTATCTGCAGTGTGGGCATTGCATGCCTCACTGTAATGAAGAAACACTTGGAGCTCTCCTCTACATCTCTGCAGACTCAGAGAAGGTAGAGAGCTTCAATACACATGCCTTTAGAGCACTGGTAACAAAGCAAGAACTTTAGTTGCCGACAGTAATCTTTTACACTACCTTGATTAATGATAAGCAGCTCTTACTGTCAAGTGGAAATGGAAGTACTTTATCTGTGACAGGCTGTAAAATGGTCCATCTCCATGCACAGCTTGTATGTGTGCCATTTGCTGCTTCTGGTCACTACAGACCAGACTTAACTCCTTATATCAAGCTTTTTGTAAATTCATCAGTATAGGGCAGCTTCTGTGAGTTCTGACTGACTACCTTTTTTGGAGTACCAGGGCAGCAAAGAATCAAGACCTGTGTATTTCCTCTGTCTTATTCGCCACAGACACCGTGTCCCAGACACTTCCTGCAGGCCACTTCCCCCACTTTGCACGGATACACAAGGTTTGGGAACAGGCACCCGGCCAAAAAACATTGCTTACATAATGAACAGAAGTCCTAATTACAACTTGTTTTGACAGCAAGAGCATATTCGAGGTTCCTGGTGTCAGCGCAAGAGTGCTGAGCCTACCCACAGCATGTGGCATCGCCGTCACTTCTGCGTGTTCACTGCTACCGAGGCTGCATCTTAACAGGGGTGAAAAATGCAGCAGCTGGACGGAGCTCAGCACCACGTCATAAAAGCGTTCAGAGTCCTTCTGGGCTTGCTCACAGGCAAGCCTTCTGGAATACTCCCTGCATTAGTAGTGCAGCATCTTAAATAGCTGCAGTAGATGGATAACCAGAACACAAGAGCTTTCTGAATTGCACATGCTTGTTACATGCTGTAACCTACATTGCCTGGTTCTGTTGATGAGCTTTGGAAGAGCCAGTGCCACTTGGCTTTGCTCTGCATCATTTTGTACTGAACCTGTTGATTCCCCAAGTCATCCATATGAATCCTCCATGAGCAAGATGTCTTTGCTTACTCAAATTTAGCATTGTAAGCAATTTGTTACTTATAGCAGGCACACACTGCTGCTATGCTCCTCATTTTGGACACACGTAGTATGGAACACTATTAACAACACTTACTAACAATCACTATTTTTGAAGAACAGAAATCGAGGAGGAGAGATTTGGAGACTTGCTTATATCCACAAAAGGATTTGCTATAGGAAACATAGTATGTAGGTGTTTGCAGCTACTAGTCTCATCTTCAGATCACTCACAATGTAACTAAAATTGGCGATATCCTACAACATTATTAGAATAACCTGGTGTAAATACAAAAAAAAAAAAGAAACAAAACAAACCTTCATTTTTTTAAAGATATCTTAAAAATTCCTTGAAACTTAAAAAAACAAGCACTACTTACTCAGCGTGCTACTGGGATTCACAGTATCAGTTTGGGTAAGCGACCTCTTCCAGTGGCTCACCACCCTCACAGGGAAGAATTTCTTCCTAACATATAATCTAAAGATACCTTTCTTCAGTTTAAAGCCACTACCCCTTGCCCTAGCACTACATGCCCTTGTAAAAGTCCCTCTCCACCTTTCCTGTCAGATCAGTTAAGTACTGGGAAGTGGCCCTAAAGTATCCCCAGAGCCTTCTCTTCTCCAGCCCGAACAACCCTAGCTCTCTCAGCCTGCCTTTACAGGAGAGGTACTCCAGCCTTTTTATCATATCTGTGGACCTCCTCTGGACTTTCTCCAACAGTTCCATAATCTTAAATGAAAGAAGGCCCCACAAATACTCCCTTGGAAGTAGAATTACCATTGCCAACTGTTTGCAATACAAGAAATACCAGTATGATTTCTGATTCAGGTTAAATATTACGGCACTACAGTTTTTAATGAAAACTCTTCTGTTCTGTTTGTGTCATTAACTGAAGTGCTCTGACGGTCTTCAGAAGTTATGATAATCAAAGATAAACACACTCAGGTTGCAGATATTGTAAAGCACTCCGAAACTCTAGAATAATTACTGACTATGAAACTAGACAATGTAAACTTTTTTTATGCCAAGACACTGAATGCATTTAAGAATAACAATACTTGTTTGGTTTGAAATAGTGTAACATTCATATACTTAAAATAGCTAAGCTTAGGTCTTACATTGAAGTAATTAATTCCTGCTGTAACTATTTTTGTTCATGGAAGGGTGAATGTTTATACAGTAAATGACTGTACGTTTTTAAATACTTGTCCATGAGTTACACAACAAAGAGTTTGTAGCCAGAATGCTTAACGACAAGTAGCATTAGTACAGAATCTGGAGTGCTCATTGATTTTCAGAGTTTAATTCCTCATTCCTACTGACAGCTCACGTTCCATGTGAGAGTGTTAGAGTAACAGTGTGCATCCTCAGTTTGAGCAAATAAGGTATTTGTAGCAACATGTAACGTTTTGCATATTTAAGAAGCGGCTAAAAAAATAACAGGAGTAGTTACCTGAGACTGCCTTCTTGTACATACATCATCAAATAAAATAGCTCACCAAAATTATTGCTGTCTCCCATGGCACTTTTTTCTTTCTTTTTTTTTTAAACCATCTAACATACTCATAATTTGGGATGAAATATCTCTGCTTTGACTCTGCCTGAGGATGTATGTATCTAGCATGGCATGGAAAAGGGGATCAGAAGGAAGAGGTTGAGAAGCAGAAGGAGACACCGATGCGGGCTGCCTCTAAAGCACTCCTCAGGCACAGTGGCTGGCCTTCAGCATTTACCAGGAGTTACACACACCCTCATCCTTGATAAATCACAACTATGCAAATGCTGGACACGGAGCACGCACAGAAAGTTGGGTTTGTTACTCTTAGCACATGCCAGGTGAGAGGTACCAGTGCAGGCATGGGAGCTCAGCTCAACTGCTCTAGCAGTCAGTGGTTTGCTGCAATCAGCAGAGAAAAGTGAGAGTGAAAAACTTTTCCAACATGACTGCAGAATGCTGAGAGGGCTGTACAGACTTGCTTGGAAGGGATGTCTTTAAAGGTAATTTAGAGGTTGTTACCTCCAGCTAACATGGAGTATTGACTCACAGGCAGCAGCAGATAAACTTGCAGTACCTAACAAAGCTCTTGCTCCAGGTATCTGTCCTTGTCATGGAAGTTGCTGCCTCCAGATAGGAATTGACTTAACTACTCCTGATTTAGTTCACTGCTCTTCATAATGCAGCATAGAAAAGGAAACTAGTGCTCATTTCAGTTTGTCTTAAGAGTCAAGCCATGGCTGCCAAGTATTAGAATCTGTATTTGTAGATGGTGAAGATGATGCAAGGAACAAGGTGGGGTGACTTCACGGGTTTCTCATTCCAATTTAATTCACCAGTGCTCATGTGGCAACATGTTCCTGTTACTGTGTGCACCTTATGAAACAAAGAAATGCACTAAAGACAGTAAAGTGAGAATATGGTGACTGTCAAACTACAAAATCATATAAGTGCACAAGAGCATTGTGGCCTGGAGGGAAAGGCAGCAACATTAATTCATAGTCACTAATATCAAACTTTGGAGGTCACAAAATTGTTTCCAGATACAAAATTTTAAAACTAATCTTACAATAGGATAGTTTATCCATACTTCAAAGCAGCCTGTAATGACCACTTTCTTCTTCCCTTTACAAGTTGTTCAAGCCTTCAGTTACTTTCCCTGACAGGCAATAAAGATTTAACTCAAAACTGAATTTGTTTAACTTTAGCTGCTAAATCCTGGACTTTGTCACACCTTCATCAAAGTTACATAAGATATAGTCAGAAATCTTTGTAAAGAAGTCTGTGAAGTGCTGAAGCCAAACTTTACCCAGCCAAATAAACAACACCCCTTAAGTTCTGTTGTTTTTTTTAGACCTCCTCAAGTCCTCTTCAGAATTTCTTTATCCTTCCTAAAATCCAGCTATCAGAACTGCATGCTCACAGTTACAACCTCACTCCTCTTACTTGCTGTTGTCCTTGTTCAGCATGTCAGGCTCATATAGTAGCAGTGTAGTACTACAACCATACTGCACAAAAAGCAAACAGTAGGAATGATTTGTGCCACTTACATCCTCCTTTCCCTGCACAGCCTTGCTTCACACCAACAAGCAGAACCTGTATGCTCACGTCCTACATGTACTGTCTTCTAGTTATACCATTATAAAAAAACACACCTCTTTTGGGGTAATGAACATTTAATGAATACAGTTCAATTATCTGTTTACTGTCTTATCTATCCTTGAGTTTGCAAACTTCACTAGCAAGGATTTTAGCTGGTCATCCCCCCTTTACATTGCTGTTAAGAAGATAAAAATACAAATATATTTTGGCATTTCTAAATATTGCAGTTTTGGTGCTTCTTGTGCCTGCCTGCTTAACAGTTCCTGCCCAGATACATAAAATACAAATCCATGCAAATCTTCTTTCAGCTTCTGATTCTGACATAAAATCCTGGGATCTGCATGGGGCTCAAACAGCCTTTTCTTTTATTCTCTTGCAAGGGGGCTGATGCATAGCAGAGATAGAAATATTAAGTTTACATTGATTTCATGGAACTGAGGAGGCTTTAGAAAGTACAAAAGCCTGTTTTAATAAATAGCGTGACTCATGCCTTAAAAATCAGGCCATTTTCATAACTGGCTTTTTCCCCAAATCCCTCCTACCACTTTAATTGCCCATGATTTTTAGCACTGATAATCTCTGTACATCTCCACTGTGGTGATTAATGCTTTTTATCAGCCAAAAGCTGAACTTCCCACTAGGCCACATCCAGGGATGCATTCCAGCTGCTCTGCATGTCCCCAGAAACACAACGCTGTCACCAAGTCAGCCCAAGGCTGGAGTCAGGGAATGGCTGCTCCATGCCTAGGGAGCAGTGGGAAAGAGATCTAAGTTACCCAAGGAGCTGAATAAGCATTTTTCTGAAGAGAGTAGAGGACATGTTGAAGTGTGCACTTGTTTGTGTGAGCGTGTGCTTGTGCTAGGGTTAAGAAGAAGAGGTTATAAAAGCATTAGCAGAGTATATGAAGTTTTCAGTGTGGATATGTCATGTGTTTCCCCACAAAAAGACAAAAGCAGCACTGAACTCCACTGAACTCCCTCTCACAACACATTTCTAAGCCTTTCATTGCATGTGGCAGCAGCCCAAGTCTATTCACAAGTATACGTTATTTACTCATTGAGGTAGTTTCCTCTATTGAAATGACATTAAACTCGTTTCAGTGCTGCAGGAGATTATCCTGGACCTTCACTACAACTGGCTGCAAGTCCCAGATGACCATACCAGTTTTGACGTCTGAAGTGTCAGGACATTGCCCCAAAAGAGTTGACATCATATTGAAAATACATGCAGGATGATGAGAGACATGCTGGCGGGCTGCAGGGAGTGACAGGGGCTGCTGGTTGATCTGAAGGAGGGCATGGCCCCAGCTGCTTCCGCCAGTCCCCAAAGCGCGCTCAGGGAAGGGTCTGGCTCCAGCCTCATGTCCTTTTGCTTCCTTAGTCTCCTCTCCTAAGCAAAACTGATGTTGAAAAGGGAGGAAACAAATCAACACTGTAAAATAAAGATTCCTTAAAAAAATGCCTCTCTCTGTGGACAGCGTATGTCTTACTGAGCCCGTCTCCTCTCTGCTTCAGGCCTTTTGCCAGTTCAGCTTGACTCCCTTGCCAGAGAAGCAGTGGAAGTGTGTCTGTCCACTTTGGCTTTCACAGAGCGTTGGTGAGCCTGCGAGCCTGGAAAACATGGGCCAGCTGCTCAGACTTGCTGAGCTTGGCTGCTGGGCTGCAACACTGCTGGCCTGATGACACGCTGCCCACTGCTCCTGCCACTCCCTGTCCCAGCTCTCTAACGCTCCCGCCCCAGCCCTCTGCCACTCCTGCCTTGCACTAAAGGCACATGTGGCTACAGGAGAATAACTGACACTTTATTCTGCATTGGACAATGCTTTTCCCACTCCTCTCAAAGCCTTCCTGTTTTTCTAAGCTAATTTGGCATCGCAAATGCATTTTAATAATGGCACCTATTCAGATGAGTTTCCTTTTACACACTTGATAAATTCCACCTGCTTGGAGCTCCCTCAAATCAAGGAAGAGAGACTACAGATGTTCAGTGAGCACAGGGCCTTGGGTCTTGGATACCCTGCACCATATAAAGACAACACTTGCATTTCCACCTCTTATGAATGTATGAGTGTACTACGTAGACTGTAGATATGCCCACCTGCAAATGTATTCAACTGTCATGTTAAACTCTTGGCAGTGCAGCTGTACTATTTTTTTTCCTCTATTAGGTTACCAGGAATTTGCTTTGAATGGACAACAGATCTAAGCTGGAACTGCTCTAGTTTCCAGTGATCTCCTCATATAAATCTGCAAGGCAGATTCTGGCCCTGAAAAGCCAAAATCCAGAAGGTTGTTCCAGCTCATCCTTGCTGAGAGTGAAGCCAGTAAGCACGTCCAGAAGTATGTTAGGTACAGCAAAAAGCTGTGGTATAACTAAAGAACCATGTCCTCTGAGCTGTTTCAATGAACTGTGGTATATTCATGTAGTGCAAAAAAAAAAAAAAGGCTAGAGAACTTTTATATTGCCTTTAAAGCACCGGGATTATGATAGGTAATTGTCAAAAGTTCCCAGGGAATTGAAATGCAGAGTACTCTGCTTTTATTAAAGTGGTGTGTTCTGCTCAGTGCATTAACATTTTATTTCAGCTGCCTTAAAGTAAGTATGCAGATGAGTGCTTCTATATACATTTTGCCTTTCCAGTACGTTTGCCATCTATTTGCAATCTATTTTCAAATACATGCAACTTACTCTAGCATGAAAAGCCAGTGTTGAATCACATACATTTCAGCAGTCTTTTCAGTTTGTATATGAGGATTTATCGTCTTTAATTTAGCAAGTTTACAGTACATAGCCAACTGCTTTTCTTTGCTTCCAAATAAAGTATGGAAAGTACAGTCTGCGGCGAAGGAAGCAGAAGATGAAAAAGCCCATCTGGGTGTCTTTCTTTCTGTTGCAGCTGTTAAAAACTGAAACCCATTCTCTGTCAGAAAAATCAGTAATATGAAAAGAAATCTTCATATGTTGTTTACATAATGCATGGAGCATGTGGCTCTGTAAAAAACCAAACCCATTCCTGCTTTAGATAAAGAAAACTGCAAGAAGAACATGACGAGAAGCCGACAGAATAGGAAGTTGGAAGATTATTCCATGACATACAAAGTTCTTCTTTTCTGTTTTTCCTACCAGGCCAAAATAATGAAAAACATGCAAAGTGGTCTCCAGATTTATCATAAGCAGATGAATTACTGTGACTGAGGTGACTGTTCCTGTGTACAGGAACTGCTGGGGAAGAAGTGCCACACAAATAAACAACTGAATGCCTGTGCATGGCACCAGCACAGGAGGAACCGGGCTCATAACGAAAACAAAGCTGTGTTACAAGACTTCAAAGACTAACTAAAGGCTTGTGTTTTACTGAGATAAATCAAGGCACCATCTGTAAAAATGTGATGTTTTATAACTTTTAGCATGGCGTACACACCAGGAATGCTTGGTTACATCCAAGAGCTGATGTGATGCAGATATGAGATCAACTAGAAAAAATTATATTAAAAAATCCATGTATTAATTTTGGAGGAGATAACCTATGACCATTTAAGTCAAGGATTTACATGATGGCTCAATGGCACTTACAAAGTTCTAGCTGCAGTTGATATTTGCAAGGAGTTCCAACAGAAATGCCAAACTAGAGAAAGAAGTGTATATTTCACTTCCACGGTAAAAAATGTTGGCTAATCATAAGCAATATGATCTCTAAAGTAAATGTAACAACATATACATCACAATTTACAGAATTATTAGATGAGAGACGGAAAGCTTTTCAACAAAATAAAATCATCTTGTTCAGGGAAATGCTGCTGTATAAAGGTACAGAGTCCTTGCAAAGAATATGGAAAATTAAATATATCTTTTTAGACTTTTCTGCAGAGACAGGGAGATAAGCTATGTCAATATTTACTGTTCTCACTAAATCACTACAAAATGTTTGTTTTCATCTCTGAAAGTAATTTGCACAGTGGAATTTTGCTGATAAAAGATTAACTCTGGAGTGGTGGTAAGCACCTGCTTTTGTGCTAAGCCATCAGAACATATGCCTACCTTGAACACACCAGGTCTGGCTGAATGTGATCAACTCAATAAAACTTCTTAAAGCTGAAAGATATTCTTAAAGGGGAGGGCAGAAGACACTTATATGACACCTAAGAATTTTACCACGTATTTACTACCATTATAAAATCCTAGCACTGATAAAATGTTTCAAAGAAGATACCTGCTAGCCAGTCATCTCCAAGAGAGGTTTGCCACCCCTTGCTTATTCAATAAATCAGTTTATGGTCTTTCCATCACACATAAGATGGTCTGAAGTTGGGAATATCCATTCCACCTCTGGAGCAGTGGGCACATTTACTGCACATTTACACTCTACAACATATTGAAAAGTATTTCTAAATGTGCTATGGTTTGGTCACTGCCACAGAGGAAATATAAGTGTAGGTTGCTATACTAAGGCAGCACAGGTTCCTCATAACGGCATTAACTAGATTTTAAATTGGAAGCTATTTATCACTTGAGATTCTAGGGAATAAAAGTTTCTGCAAGGCAGGCAGATGTTTCTCTGTCCCTCAGGCTTCTATGCCCAGCAAGTCCTCAGAGGAGGACAAGATGACTTGGCCTGTCTGCTGCTGGGGCTGCAGAAGCAGGGTAAGTGCTGCAGCAAGCACAATGAGCAAGTACGAGCCAAAAAATGATGGCAAGAAGAGCTCTGTGGACATTCTTTTTCTTCCTTGGACATCTCAGTATCTGTTTTCCAGACTGAGCAAGGACTGTGACTGTGCAGACGCTCATCCTGTCCTCTGCCTGCCCCCAGCCCATTCTCACTTTGGTCTGATCTACCCCAGAGTTGGAAGAGAACTTCCTTTTTCTGTTGCTGCATGTGACTTGTAACCACATTAGCTAATCTGTCTCACCATTTCCATAAGGACTAGGAAAGATCCAGTCTCCAGGAGGAAAGTTTTATATGTTATTATGACAAAGCTCTGCATACCTCGTGGTACTAGAAATAGGCTCTTCTACAACCTACATGTTCTACATGTTCTGGGCTGCTTTTGTCCCAGTCCTTACTGAACATGCACTATCACATTTGTAATTCCTCCCACAGTCTTTATTCCTATATTCTAGGAAAGACCAGCAGTGTTCAGAAATGCAGAATAACTGCTGGCGATCACACTGCCAGCATAAGCCTTCAAGAAACGTAAAGGGCACAATACCCTGCTACTTATATTTTTTTTTTTAATTCCATGGTACCTGTAGGTACTAGTCCACAGGAAAGGACATCTGGCTCCTGTTTGTGAAAATGGAGGTTTGTGGGTTATGATTTGCATGCACCAGTGGGATTTTGGAAGGAAGCAATTCAGCACTTAGGCACATTCCATTATTTTCCTGTATGGCAGGGGAAAATATGTATAGCTATATATGCTCAGAGAGATCAGGAAGATTATTTTTTACCTGAAACATTTCATGTTTTCACAGTGTTTATACCATTCATCTTAAACCACGGTTTTCCTTTTCAAAATTAGCATCAGTGTTTGTTTCCTGTGTGAAACCTGGTTCGCATCAGACCAATTAAAGTGAAGATAAATGTGTCAGGAAGCTGATTTGAATACAGTACCTCAGCTGCAGAATAGGGCTTCTCTGAGTAATTGAAATGAAAGTCAGTATCATTAAAAATAAACTGCACAATCCAGTTGGGGCTGGAAAATTACTAGTGAGATTGGCAACTTGATGCAACTATTTCTATTACTTTCTATTGGATTAGGTAAAGTAATAAATACCTCTTAAGAATAGTAGGACAAGCTTTACTTTATTCCATAGTGTAGATATCAAACAATACTGCTAATAAAAGACTGCCTTTAGGGTACAAAAATGTTTTATTCTTTAATCCTGCAGTCGTGAGTCTTTCTCCTGGTTCTGCCAACACAGATACCAATTAGTGTCAAGTAAAATTTTGGTACTGCTGATTTGACATAAAACAAAGGGAGCATAGTATGATGAAATTAATTTACTGTATTGAGAGACAGAAAATTAACTTTTTTTTTTTTAATTGGACCTAGAATTCAATGACAAAAGGGAAAAAAAAAAAGAGAACATTACTCCTGCCATTTTACAGTTTATATCCTCAATTCTATACCGGGAGTTCTTATTTTGAGCTCCCCTCCTAGAGGAAGCCAGCATTACATGAACCTTCAAAATGCACAGATCATACCCACTTGTGAACTCCAAACCAGCTCTGTGTTAATTCTGCTAGTACTTTCACCAATATTCCTAACACTATCTGGACACATTGTTGGAGTGAAATCCAGAGAAGAGTGAAACCTCCTATTGAGGAGCATGCCCAAAGCATAAATCTGAAGGGCATCATTAAGTTTTATTTTACTTCCAGTTCCCCCATCAAGTCAGTATGAATCCCTCACTCTTTTGCCCCAGTAAAAGCTGAGAGGAAGATGATGGTACTTTGGAATGAGAAGACCACTTCCTCAGCAATCAACTAATTCCTAGTGCTCTATTTGTGGTTACTCTGTGACTTTCAAATCTCTAAGAGTGGTTTGCACTTGCTCTTGACTGCTAAGAGGCTAAATCTGTAAAATTAACCAGGGCAATCCAGAAAGGTGAGCAGGGCCTGCGTGGCTTGGGAATCCCCCAGAAACTCAGCTTGACAGGGACAAAATTATTTCCCTACCAAGGTGCACTGCTGAGCATTTGCCTGAGGTTAATGAAACAATAGTTGGTATGCAATAAAAGCCACATCCTGGCTTTCTTAGCTCTGCAGAGACTTCAATAGCAAAGTAAATCCAGCTTTACACCAAATGTTAAGTCCTGACTTTATTTTCTCTGCAAATACATCAATAACAGCATAAATGTAATGTGTTGTTGTTTTTTTTTTTAAGGAAAGTTTCTATATAAACACACAGAAAATGTCTGGGTAAAAATAGGAATGAAATCACTGCTGCTCTGAAAAGCAGGGGTAGTATACCTTTTCTGTCCATCAAGCTCCAAGCAGTTGGCACCCTATAAATCATAGGAAGCACAGGAGTAATTATAGAACTGGAAGCTGATTACTGTAAACATTCAGAAGTAGCTTCTAGTAATTGGGAGCTAAAGATAATATGAGCATGATTACAACCATGAAAGAACACTGCAGGTCACCTATACCCCCAGTTTGTCTCTATTCTTGAAAATTAGGTTTTCTCACAAAGGAACAAAGCAACCTAGCCAATCTAGCACCTTGTATATTAACAACCTGTTAATATCATGAATTTTTTGTTCTCTGTCAGAATTAGTGTTGATGTGACAACATTTGGATCACCAGGATTTGATTAATTTCCTGTTGTGCATTAAACAAAGTAGCTAATGGTTTCTGCCAGATTTTTCTGTCATTTCCTGGCACCTCTTCTTCACTCCCAGAGGCTCTGCAATGTGTTCATGGTGAAAAACGTCTGGTCACAGAAGGGTGACTTGCACTGACAGTAGATGATGACAATATGTAAAAGAGGTTTCAGTGATAGGGGTGTTCATTTCTTCCCCCTCAGGGCAGTAGAGAGAGAAAACTGTATTTCCTCCACCCTTAACAGAGCGAGCTTCTTGGTGAAGGCTCATCTACCAAACACATCGTTCTGTACCATGAAGAAATACTCAACTCCTGCCTCAAAGAAGTTACACCATCAGGATAAATATAATAACACTGCAGCCAAGAGCAATACCCTATTTCTTGCCCAAACATACTAGAAGCTTGCAACATGACCATGAGCAAAAGCTGCTCTTCTCACACTGGATTCTGCTCTGCTGCAGTCCTCAATGATATACAGAATCTATCATTTTTACTTTACACAGAGAGTTTTAGCTTCTTTATAGTTCTAATCCCTACTTGATCCTTACAAAGCTATTTACCTCAATTATACATACTGCTGATAGCAGATTCTACAAGTTAATTACCATGAGTATAGGGGTGTAGATTTTCATCTACATCCTTATGTTTTTATACAATTCCAAATTTAAGCTGTGTTCTCCATTTGAGGTAGAATTTTCAGAACTAATACAACGAGTTTTTGAAAAAGCCACCTTTTTGTTAAAGTTACCTAGAGTCCTACCTAAAATTATTTAGAACTTGGACATACTATGACCAAGAATAGAAGAGCCCCTCCATTTAATTCGACCTGATGAATCACAAAATCACAAGAGTCAGAAGGGACCTCAAAAGATCATCTAGTCCAACCCCCGGCCAGAGCAGGACCATCTAGAGCAGGTCACACAGTGTATCTTTTGCTACCTGGCAGTAAATTTCTCACCGTGCTGTATAATCCCGTGCTCCAAGAGCCTGCGGCCGAGCTGCTCTGCTTCTGTCCGTGTCGTGGCCTCTCCCTCCTGGATCAGCCAGTCAATGAACTCTGATGCCACAAAGGTCCGTTCATACTTGACTCCTTCCTCTTCCCTAGCTTGCAGAAGAGTATTTTCAGAACTCATCAGCCTGGTATGAAGGTGAAAAAAAATGATGGGGAAAATGGTTCTTCAGAAAAGCAACTCCAGATCTAATCTGGCATATGTCTTTGATATTAAGCAAACATATGTGAACCTATCACTGACTTAACTATATCTTTCCTCAAGCTATCAATCTAAACTTAGGATGTGAGTTATAACTGCTTATTCAAGAAATTTAAGCTTTATATCCCTGTGTGAAGTTAATGCTTCCTTGGTTTTTCCCTACAATAAAAGCAGATTTTCAGTTTCACATTTCCTTTATTAATTAGCTTCTCTGAAAGCTACTGTATAATCAACTTGGAAATAAACTTGGCCTAAACGCACCAGATTGTTACTAATACATTCAAAAAGTCCTAATTAATTTTTACACTTAGAAAGACTCTGCCCCCAGGTAATTTAGATGGCTTTGAAAATTCTCCCCATAAGCTTTAAAACAGCTGCAGAAAAATTCAAGAGAAAATGCAAAAGGTAGCTGTCTTCTTTGGGCAGCTGATAAATATTTAGCATCTAACTCTGAGTGACGCAGCTGCATCACATTGAGTTACACACCTGAACACGTTTTAATATCTGAATCTCTGAGTCTCTCTGCCTCAGCTGCCTCCATGTAAAACCAACCAGAGTTCAGAAGAACGTGGTGAGGTGTTTCTAAGTCTCCTAGGAATTGATGTATGTAGCTTAAAGATATGACTACAATTCTTCATTCCAATAACCTAGGAACATGATGCAGTATATTATTAAAAAAAGAAAGAAAGAAAAAAGCTTCAGTATTTTGTTAATGCAAAAGGTTGTCTCCTTGAAGGAGAAAAGAGTTTGAAAGAAGAAAATGAGAATATCTCCCTCGTAATACAGCATCTCATGTTTTTGTTTTGTTTTGTTTTTTTTGGGAGACTCAGCACCATAGCCCCCTTATTAGATTAGTAATTATTAATTTGATTAGACTAATAAAAGAATCTGTTTTCTTTGGAATCGTATTTTTTATTATGGACTAGTGATAGGACTAGTGGTTAGCCTTTCAGAACAACAGCTCAAGAATGGCATGCTTATTTTTTTTTCCATGTTAAGACTGATAAGTCCCCTCTCTTCACCAATTATATTGACATTAAAGGCACAACTGAACTACTACAGGAATATTTTGGAAGCACTTGATCTCTGCCCTTCTGATGAAAAATTTGAATTTAATGTAAATCCATATGCGGCATGTCCAGAGTTTGTGAAATATAACACAACTTCCTTTGGGAGGCATCAGAAAAATCTGTGCCATAAGAACAGAGAGAAAAGTTTCAACTGAAATTACAATGAGGAAGTGTGACAGGATCCAGCCCTTGTGATTTTGCCTCAAAGATTTATTCCCTTCACTTTAAGAAGAGCTGACCAGAAGCCTAAACTGAGTGGATCTGACCACATGGCAGCAGATCACCAAACCAGGCAAAGGCTGCTCAGCCACAGCTTTGTGTCAGTAGCAGATATAATGAACTGCTAAGCTAGATGTTGGTGTGTCGTTGCTGCCACCTCTGAAGTGACTAACAGCTAAGGAAGTCAAAATTAGCTGAAGTCAGGGATGAGGCCAAAGGTGAGCCTATGTGCCATGGGGGGTGAGGTATTCATTCCAGAACTCTTGCAAAGACTTTCTTCTTTGTCATATTTTGATTTACAAGCAACTGCATGCAATCCAACATTTTGTCCCACACTGAACACATCTAATATAGACAGAGCTCCACGGGACCATCTTTAAATGTGTCTTGTTCACTAGGCTTTTTTCCCCTCAGAAAAAAATGCAAACCCAAAGCTCGTGTCTTTTCATACCATCTGCTGCCTGGTTACCCAGAATTGGTTGCCCAGGCTCTGTGGACACCAAATAAAACATCCTTAGGATTGTGTTAATTGTTCTTTGATGAGTCTATAATTAGTTGACCAGCTCACTGAAGTTGCAGACAGAGAAGTCCTTGAGAAAAGAGTTGCTAATCATTAGATTTTTACAGAGATGCAAAAGAAATTTGGAAAATTATCAAGTGGAAAAACACTCAGCTTGACATTTCACACCCTTCTACATGCGCCCAGAATAGCACTGTAAAGGATTTGGACTTGTGAACAAACAGACATGACAAATTGTCAGTTTAACAAACTCAGAAGCAGCAATCCATAGACTTACATCACTAACTGAAGTAGATAACTGTAACTCCATGGTTGTCAACAAAGCTGTACCAATTCACATCAGCCAAAGCCCTGGCCTTTTATTAGCCAGAATTGGAAACTGCCTCTATCTTTTCCATTTTCTCCTCATTTCAAAAAAAAAAACAATGACACTATTCATGTCAAAACATATTATTTGCTAAAACTGTTGTTATCCTGAATTATGAGAATGCATTCGGCCAAATTCAAACTAAAATTCAAACCCTTTTCAAAAGAAATTTTAACCTTGTTTTATCTAAATAACTACACCAGAGGATAAACTTGACTAAACCACCAATCGGTTACAATGAAAGTGCTTCAAAGAATGCAGTCTCAAAATTATCTCAATGATTTCCTGAAATTAAAACCATAAATCTGCACTTCTTGTACTGTGAAATCTGGTTGAAAAATCCCAGTTGGAGTCAACATCGTGAGATGACTTACAGCTCCTAAACCCAACTGCGCCAGAAACAACAATCCTGTGTGTCTGACAAAACCTACTGAGAATTGCAAACATCATACAAATAAGATGCCTCCATAACTTGACTTTAAAAAAAAAAAAAGCTATGTAAGGTCTGTGCTGGATTTATTTAAGAATTGCAGGGAGGGCTTTGTTGAACAGGAAACATGTTTCTCTCATTTGCTTTATCTAATTAGTCCTATAGAGCATGAAAACTGATACCAATAAACTATTGGTCAATTTTCAGAAAGGACTGTAGGAAATCCAGTACATTTCACCTCTAGTTATAAACACAAACCTCAGAGCATGTTCACAGAAGAAGTACCAAAGTTTGCAATGATGTGCAAGGAACCTGAACTGATTTTTTATTTTCAGTGCAAATGAAGGGACAATACAATCACAGCTTGATTTTAAATCTAATCAGACAGCTACGGCCACTGAAGATGTCTACAGTAGATGAAGGAAGTAACACCATAACAGAGAAAGATCCAGGCTACACAGTTTTGTGGTCATACAGAAGGGAGACAGGGAATGGGAGTTCCCCAGAGTGGTGAACAGTTCTAATGTTCCCATATCCCAGGGGAAAGCACAGGGCATTTACACAAAATAGCCATCTGAATGCGGGGAACTTGCCTATTGCACCCACTCCTCTGCCCATGAAATGACTTGCTGATCTTCCTGAATAATTTTGCTCATTTTACTTTTTGAGGGTACCAGTCTGCAAGGACTGATGCTGGATAACAAGTCTGCAAAATATGATGGATTGAGATAGAGCTCCTTTGTCATAGTTGCATTTCTCTTGAAATTATGCATTTTGATAAACAAGTTTAATATACTAGTAAGTGACTTCACGTCTATGCATGAATACTTTTCTCCAGTTATTGCTATTAAGTAAACTCTAAATTGCATTGAATTTGCATTTTCTTTCTCAACACCATCAGCAAACTGATACAAAAGATATGTTACACATCTACACAATTCATTGCAGAACTCCTTCATAGTAGATTGACTTTCAGCTTAAAATGCATCCAATGAAACTGTGAAGGTGATGCTAAATATAAATGTAAATATTAATATAAATATGCCTACATGGAGAAGGGAGCTAACAAAATCCAAGTGCTGTACACACTGGTGTTGCAACCCCAAACAAATTGAAGACCAGATAGCCCAGGTATGCGTCCTTATCTCCCATGAATATAAAATATTTTCAGTGATCCATGGAGAATTTTGACTAGCTTTGACTGTCACGAGATTGTTTTTGAAATGCCATGTACTTTTAATCTAGACTATATTTAGCACTCAGGGCTGGTTTTAAAAGTTTATGAACCCTTTAGTTATGTTGCCTAGGAGCAACCACCTCATGAGGATGCAGTTATATTTAGATACAGGTGCTGCTTTTGGCATTAACTCCTCTTCCAAGATGGGAACTATCTATATTGTTATGAACATTTTTCTGCTAACAAATAGTGTTGGACAAACTGGACCGTAGATATTGGTTTGGAGATAGTTCTCCACAGACAGAAATGGGGATGGAAGCAGACACTGGTAGAAGAAGGTTCTTCCAACCATGGCTCATTTCATGCAAAGGACTGTTATTAGCCTCACCAACAAAAATTGATTTTTTTCTCACAGAAGAACAGAAATCTAAAAAACAAATAGAAAAACCAAGTTTGCTACCATGAATACACTGGTCAGCTTTTCATAGTATGGCCCAAGCTTGAAGGCACTGTGTGTTACAAAGTCTAAAGGAGCAAGTGACACAAACAAAGAACAATTGCTCACCACCAACTAACTTGTTTTTCTTGAGTGTCATTTCTTCTCTCTTTTTGTTACTTTCATCTTAATTACTTTTAAAAAAATTGTTGTTGTTATTATTATTGCATTTATTTCAATTATTAAAGTGTTTTTATCTCAACCCATGAGTTTTGTCACTTTCACCCTTCCAATTTTCTCCCCCATCCCACTAGGGGTGCAGTGAGCAAACGGCTATGTACTACGTAGTTGCTGGTGAGGGTTAAATCACAGCACTTGTGTCTTACACTATTTTTTTTTTTTACTTTAAATATTCAGAGTCGTTGACTATCAGGGAATTTTACATGATGGGTGTAACAAAAGGAGTGGCATTTATAATTATAGGTTTGTATTTCAGTTTAATTGCCTTTTCACCAAATTGACCCTCAGAGCCTTTTAACCTTGAAAATAGTATTTATCATAAGCTTTTAAACTTGGGATTTTCCCAAGTACTTTATTCTTAGAGGGCACCAAAATTACTCCAGCCACAAAACACAGCATCTCTCCCTGGTGCTGCATGCTTCAGCTCTAGCTTAACAGGACAGTAGGTGGGATTCAGTCTAGAGCAATACTTCACTTCTCTTGGTAAATAACACATCACAACTTTTACATTATCTTGCAGCATATGGCAACATACATTTTATACTCTCTGCTCGAAAGTACTCTATCACAATCCCTACATCCTGAATAAAAATGTCATTAATTATAGACTGGTAAGTATGGTTAAGCTGCCTGGTTATTTGACGGAAGTAATCCAGTGGGATATTTGGTATCTCAACATCATCACCTGCTTCAAATCTTAATTAGATGTTCTTGGCTGAGGGTTTTTTTTTTTGAAGCTACTTGTAATAGAACCTTTCTGATGAAGAAGCTTTGCAAAACGAACAGTGAAGATTAATTCAGCTGTTATTTGAAATCATTCATCCCAGTGAAGCTGTATATACAGAGTTTCAATGGATACATAGGCACTTGTTCAGGGAGTTTTGATGTGCTAATGTCTTAGGTCTTGTGATTACAGTTTTACATGACAAATCATCCTTTAGTAATTACAATTACTTTTTATAGAATAAGAGTCCAAGCACTTAAATTTACACTGGGTTCTCATTTAGGATGTATTTACAACGAGGAACATCAGAAAAAAAAAACCCTATTTATTATGAAACAAAATGCTACAAGTGAACACAGAAGAAAAGCAACAAGAGTAATAGGAAAGAGAGAGAAGAGTTACCAAATAAAGTCATGGGATTAGCCAGACCCATTCCTGCATTATTTGAAAGTCTTTGTCTATTCAAAAATAGATTAACAAATATCATTTGCGTCCTTATGACACTATTATCAACACATTATGGACACTGAAGGCAACGTACTTTTCATACAGTCTTTGTCCTCTCATGAACACCTTCACCTCATTGTCCAGTGGAAACGTCCCATCGTCTTTTCGGAAGCGGTAGAACAGTTTGACATCCTTGAATTCCTTGTGCTCATCACAGACTGAAAAGTAAAATAAATAATCTCTTCCTAGAGCTGGTAAGGAGTTGAGGATTCATTTAGCAAATATCACCGCTGAACTGTAAAGCAACTTCATATGGAGCCTAACCCCCGGTATATCTGAGTGTTAAACTGTTCACTTCTAACACCTGAAGAAAGGCTGAAGAACACTTCAGTTTGGTAACCAAATTTATAGATGAGGGGGATAGGTGTTTATATCAGTTTTGTGAGTATTACTATGAACATGAAAGAGCAAAAGGCATCCACCTGCCGTATACCTGGAAAACCTTTTGCCAAAAACAGTCCATTAGCTTGTTTGTTTAAAAGGTTACCAGTGTGGAACATCCAGTAATTTAAGGATTGGCAAACTTCTTAAACTTACTTCTGTTATTTGAACAATGATGCAGGATACTTGAGACTTGCTTCAAAAATGGTTAAAATCAAAGCCTTCTGCCCTCTTAAAAATTGTCTAAATAGCTCTCCCATGTCAGCTAGCAAATGATGGGTACAATAGGATTATACTGAGAAACCCTGAATAAGGCTTATAAAATGGCACCTGACGATGGGCTCTTGTAAATGCAGAACAGAGCTCCAACAAGGGCATAAATTAATTGGAAAGATATCCCAACTAAGATGCTCCTAGTCAAGCTGTCAGCCCACATACATGGACTCACCTTCTGCACCACAGGTGCAGGAGCTGGTACCTCTTTCCCTTGACATGGGAGTTGAAGGGATGCTCTGAGCATCCTGCAGAACCTAACTGCACCTCTCTGAATTTGTCCTATCTCATTTTGAAAAGTATTTTTTAAAATTTGAGTGTAACACATGAAGGTTTTCAATGAACACCTGCTCTATGTGTAATATATACACATGTACATAAAATCTATATGGAAGTTACAAGTATGCAATTGGATCCTGAGGTAGAAAACATTTGAAGGTTGTTAAAGATTTAAACAGGCATTTGGCATTAAAACATCTATTGCTCAATTAAATTAAGTCGCTCAGGCATCCACGCAACTCTTCACTGACATTTTCTCAACAGAGGATTAAGTAGTCAGATTTGAATACCTTATAATTACTTTATTCTTTAACTATCTACCGTGAGTGCTCGTTTCCATAACAACCCAGCATTTTAATTTATAGCCAAGCAGAAGCTGTAGAAGTGGCACTCATTCAATATGTGCATTTCTTACTTTAATTAAGGTGTTGTTAGTGTATTGAAAATAGCAGCAGTATTGCTGCACATACAGTGACCTCTGCATAAAGTCAATAATCATCTGTTCACAGTCACTGCACTTTCTCTTTTAAAAAAAACAAATGCTACATTTAGCCCTTTTGAAATAGGTAACACTATACATTTGAAATCAAGGGCCTGGATCTTCTTTGTGTACTTCCTAGCTTTTTTTTGTGCACCGAAAGGCAACTAAATGCTACCACTCGTTTTCATCAGTGTAAATTGTTATTCAAGAAGCTGAAAGAAACAGACCTCAAGTAGACAACAAGTTTAGAAGAAAATTAATCAGGGTACAGTCAGATCACTAACTTTCTTGCAGCTGTAGCAGCACTAATGTTTGTGCAGCTGGTGTGAGGGATGAGGCCAGAGAACTAATTCACGTGAGAAAAATGACCTTTTTTGCTGGGTAATTTTTCAGACGGATTTTTCAGCTGGAAAACTGTGTTCTGAGGAGCAGGAAGGTCAGGGCAGCAGGGCAGAGGGGACAGGATCCAGCTGAAGATGCTCTGGAGGCAGGGAAGCATTATACAGTCTCCAGTGACTCTACCCCAGTCCCTGTACTGATGAGGTGAAGTCACTCTACACCTTTTCACCCTCTCCATGTCCCTCAGGACACAGAGGACCTTGTGGAGCAGTGTAGTTCAAGGAAGATACTCCTTTCTGGCAGGGAAAGGATTCTACCTGACCTATATTTGGTTGAAGAGTAGGAGTGAAACTTCTCTGTTTCACAGAAGTCAATAAAATTTAGCTTAGAACTTTTTAGCAGCTGATATTGCACTTACCATGGTGAATAATGCTGTGATCCAGTAATTTCTGCACCAGTTTAATTGCTGTCTCTCGATCTGAGGCCTCTTTATGGTCAATCAGCCAGTCGATCAGTTCTTTGGCAACAAAGCAGTTTGGGTACGTCTTAAGGTGGTGGCGCCGATCTTTAATGACCTTTTCTTCATGCAGACGGAGCCTGGGGGTCAAATCACCATATGAAAATTATGAAAAAAGACTCTGTAACTAGAAAGACTGGGACAAGTGTGGAGCAGATGCACTCAAGGCCTGCTTGCTGGCTGAGCTTTGCAGGTGTTGGATGGAAGGGCTGTAAGCACATGTCCATCACTGGCATCTGACTGACAGGCAATCCACAGCAACCATTTGTTACTGCTTTAAACCCCATACTAGAAAAAAAATTGGTTTTCTGCCTAGTGGAAAAGATTTAAAAAATTAAGAAGAGCAGAGTATACTAAGCCCCTTAAATCACTTCCTTGAAGTCAATCAAACAGGCAATAATTACTACAAGCGCGGGTGCAAAGCTGTTGCAATACATGTTATCTCATGTTAAAAAGTTGCCTTCTACTCCAAATAAAGGAGAACCGACTTCTCACTTGGGAAACGGTAAACACTATCTATCTGCAAGCAAGTTGGTCAGCTATTTTTGAGATGCTTGGGTCAGAATGCAAGATTCTGATTAGAGTATGAGCTTCAAGCTTCTGGAGTTCTGCATCTTTATTTTTAGACATATTTTTCCAAAAAAAAAACAAAAGTAGTAACATATCAAGAACTTAATGGTAGAGTGCTTTTTAAGTTTAAGTTTTCTGCTTTCCATTTTAATTAATACTTTTAATAATTCTGGTTTTGTAGTGGTCATGTCTACACAACAGTTCTGAAGAAAGCACAGAAACCACAACACTTGGGCTCTTACCACAAACAGAAACCTTGCCATTCATTTCCAAGTGTCCAGGATCCTACTTTATAAACCCTCACTGACTTCAAAGAAGTTCTGAGTAATGTGATAACAACTGTAGGGAGTACAACTATCTCTGTGTTCTAGAGAAACAGCATAGAAGGGTGTTAACATGAGCCTCAAGAAGTACAGATCAGGAGTCCAACTGATATTCCTCAATGTGGTTCCAGTATGGAAACAATTATTTCTCTTTAGAAACAAAGAAAGCTAAAATATTTGGATGAAATCAGTGAAGAAAATATTATTAGGGCATTAGACAAGGCTTACATAGTCTTCTACTTAAATATAGTAGCAAAGCAATGTTATTTTGCAGCATTTTTAGCCTTGAACTACACTAGAATGGCCAATCTGCCGTAAGAATTCCAAACCAGCTTGGCAAGCATCATTAGAAAATTTTATATTAAAAATACCAACAAATCAGATTAGTAAATATTCTATGCATTGTGGAATGATCTGAGCTAAAAGTACCTTTGCTTAAAGCATATTTCCCAGATGTGCCCTAACAACTGTTGCCACACTTAGAAAAGCCTTCACGGTTTTAATGATAGAACATGCAGTTATCAGTGTGTCTGTTGGGGCTTTACATTTAAACTATATGCCAAGTTCTGTTAATGTTCATTCAGTCTTATGTTGCACAGTAATCTGTAAGAACAAAACTAAGGAAGGAGGGCGTAATACACATGCAGACAGCTCAACCCAGCTGTTGGTCATCAGTTTAAGTCTATATTGACACAGTTCATCTGATACAGGAGCGAAACCCTCTTCTGTGAAATTTTTTATCCAAATGCTGTGTAGGAGTGTGTCAGGACTAGTCTGGCATTGCACAAACAAGCCAGTAGCCAAGTACCCCAAAAACAAGTATTTATGTCTTAAATTCTGACTGAAGGCCTTCCTGCAGTTGATGGCCCTATAAATATTCTGAGTTCTCTGCCACGTTAAAAGATGTGAGTTCCCACTACAACCTTTTTCCTTACTCAGAGAATTTATAAAGCCTTTCTATATATCTTTTTTGCCTATATATATTGTCATGGTTTGACATGACAGCCTTTTCTGGTAAGGGGGAAGGGGCTGTCAAGATGGCTCCTGTAAGAAGTTGTTTGCAACTCTCCCCAGCTCTGAGCCAGACCCACGTCTGGGGCTGAGCCAATTAGACGCCTCCACGATCACTTTTTAAGAAGAAGCCGGAAGAGGAGGTTGCTTTTCCTCCATCTTTTTCCTGCTTCTTCTTTCTTCTGTCCCTTCTTCTTCTTCTGGCTGGTGGTGGTGCAAGGAGTAGGAACAATGAGAGAAACAGCCATGCGGACTCCAAGGCCAGTGATGAAAGAGAGGAGGAGGTGTACCAGAGCAGAGACTCCCCTGCATTCTGTGGAGAGAATTGGAGAAGCTGAGATATTCACCAAGGACTGTGTCCCGAGAGAGGGACCCCGTATCGGTAGAAGAAACTGCAATTGTGATGAAGAATGCATGCCAGAGATATTTACCAAGGACTCTGTCCCGAGAGAGGGAACCCATATCGGCAGAAGCCGCAGCTGCTGGGAGCAACCCATGCCAGAGAAGTTTGCTAAGGACTTTGTGCCGGGGGAGGAACCCCGTGTTGGAGCAGGGGAAGAATGCCAGGAGTCATCCTCTTCTGAGAAGACAGAAGCGGCAGAGCCCATCTGTGAGAGACTGACCACATTCCCCATTCCCTGCCCCCCTGAGCCGCTGAGGGGGGAGGAGGTAGAGATATCGGGAGCAGTGAGCTGGGCCCGGGAAGAAAGGAGGGATGGGGGAGGGAGATCTTAAAGTGCTGGTTGTAATTTTCTCATCATCCTACTCCCTTTTGCTTTTATTCCATTCTGTTTCTTGTAGAATAAACTTTCCTACTTTCCTCTCTAAGTCGAGTACTGGAGTTTGTTTTGCCCGGAACCGTAATTGGCAGTAAGCCTTCCCTGTCCTTGTTTTAATCCACAACAACCTTGCTTATCTTTTTACTCCCATTTCGCTGGGCCCTCCACCATCCTAATGAAGGTGGGGGTGAATGGGAGCACTGAGCAAGGGACTGTCGTGGTACTGCTGTGCTAGGTGGGCCAAACCACGACATATATATATATAAATATATATAAAACTTATAGAAATTTCATTATTCTAGTTCTCTCTAATGACTAGCTAAAGTGGATCTAAATTTGCTAGGTTACAAAATCATTAATTTAAAGCAAACAGGACCACGTAAGCCTCAAGAAACCTGAAAAAACAAATTTATCCCAAATTTCCAAATGGAAATAAGAACATTTTGTGCAGTCTATAGCAATTGCATCCATAGCAAATTATGTCCAAGCTAATTTCTTTGGAATAAAGAATGGAAAAAGGATTCTGTTTCTCACTGTGGTAGTATATGCTACTCTCTCTGTCAGGGCTCCCTTATCTCTACAAACCTGCTAAAAATCAAACTGTATGGAGGAGTTGCTCAATAAATTGAAACTGTACCTAGTGTAAGCTACAAAGATAAAAGCCCTAGGGAAATTTATTTAAAAGTTTAGGTAAGAATTCTAAAAATGGGTTTGTGTTCAGAAATATTTATCAGGAGTCGAATCAAATGGAATAAAAAGGAAAAAAATAGTGGTGAATGCAATTATACACTGGAACCAATATTCATGTGAAGTGATAAATTCTTTATCGCTTGGTACTGCAAAACAGGCTTCTCACCAAAAGACTTTGACGTTTTCCCTTCAAGTAATGTTAATCACTTTTCATCATACTGTACATGACAACTGGGAAAGAACAAACTTGACATCGGTCACATTTCTCTGGCTAGAAAAGTTTTTCTCAAGAGTTGCTTAGGAGAATTAGCTGGCTGACAAACTCTGACTACTTTGAGGGAAGAAGGAGGAGATGACAGAGGGCAAACAACAAAGGGTGATGGGGTGTCCTGGAGGGACGGCTTGATTAAACAAGCCTTTGAAAAGTTGTCCCTCTTTCTGTTAATGGCTTTAACACCAGAAAACAATGTTGTGTACACTAGTACATCATCCACATGTAATTTCATATATTATTCAAGATTACCTACCAGATTTTGTACTTGGGGCCACAGTCTCCCCTAATTGCAGGAAACAACATGAGAACTAAAGCATTTGAGTAATTGTCTGTGAACTGAAACAGGCATATGAAACCCTCTAGTATTTACAAACTGATATTCATGGCTCTTATTCTTGCTTGCAACAAATACAGTGTGTATTTGTAAGCATGCATGACAGAACCTTTTTTTTTGGGGGGGGGGGGGGGGGTACTTGTCTAAACAGGAGTTGTCCTAATTCACAGCATGTACGGATGCTTGCTCCAAACAGAAGTGCTTTCCTCCTGCATGGATTGTGACAAGCTAACCTGGAACACACTGCTTCTGCTTTGCTCAATCAGGAACACCGTTATTTGTTGAGAGGCCATTAGGCATTTCCTTTGCCCACTGTCAGAAAAGTCATGATAATAGAAAAATCAAAATCTTTGACTAGAAATGAAGAATTATCAGCTAACTTGGGAAGAAATTGTTCTTGCAGCTATGTGAAACTTGCATTTTGTTTTCCACCAAGGAAATGGTACATTTTGAAGTTGCTTGCATTGCTTTTGGAACCAATGGGTAAGGATTTTACAAAGGCAGTGCCTGCATTAAGTGTCTAGCTTTCCTTTTAAACCCCAGAAAAGGCCAGCCTGCTGGCTGAAGACAATAATGATGTCACTAACTGGACCATGGTCGAAATATCTCACCCAGCTATTTCCTTCTATTCACTCTAGTAGTTTGTGCTTGGCTAGCACAGATTTGAGAGCATGATCCAGTTCTAATTTCTATGCATGAAAAGACAAAGAGCCTCCTGCTCTTCTTGGTAATTTTCTGAATAATTCATTTACCATTTCCTAGTATATCCTGTATAGTCCTTATGTTTATCCTAAGCTCAGTAAAAATGTGCAGGGAGCAGGCTGGCTTCACACACTTGATAGACCACATGGTATCAAAACTTTCATATTGTGCTTCACTTATTCAGCTCTTTTAACCTTCCTAAGGCAAACATACACACATACATACGCCTATATCATAAAATAATACAACAGTTGGCGTTGGAAGGGGCCATTAAAGGACATCTAATCCAATCCCCCTGCAGTGATCAGGGACATCTTCAATTCAATCAGGTTTCTCAGAGCCATGTCCAACCTAACATTGAATGTTTCCAGGGATGGTACATGTACTACCTCTCTGGGCAACCTCTTTCAGTATTTCACCACCCTCATAATAAAAAAAACTTTCTTCCTTCTGTCTAGTCTGAATCTACCCTCCTCTAGTTTAAAACTATTGCCCCTTGTCATATTGCAACAGGCCCTACTGAAAAGTCGGTCCTTATCTTTACTATAAACCCCTTTTAAGCATTGAAAGCCACAGTAAGGTCTCCCTGGTGTCTTGTCTGAACAACCCCAACTCTCTCAGCCTGTCTTCATAGGAGAGATATTCTTTCCCTCTGATCATTTTTGTGGCCCTTCTCCAGCCCCGCTCCAACAGGTCCATGTCTTTCCTCTGGTGAGGACCCCAGAGGTGGATGCAGCACTGCAGGTGGGATCTCATCAGAGTGGAGCAGAGGGGTAGAATCACCTCCCTCCACCTGCTGTCCATGCTGCTTTTGATGAGGCCCACAATACAGTTAGCTTTCTGGCCTGTGAGCACACATTGTTGGCTCACGTCAGGCTTTTCAACTACTAGTACCCCCAAGTCCTTCTCAGCAAGTCTGCTCTCAATCCTTTCACCTCACAGGCTGTATTGATAACGGAGATTGCCCCAACCCAGGTGAAAGACCTTGCACTTGGCCTTGCAGAACCTCATGAGCTTCACACAGGCTCACTTCTTGAGCTTGTCCAGGTCTCTGGATGGCACCCCCTTCCTCAGGCATGTAAAAGGCACCATTCAAACTTGGTACAATTTGTAAACTTGCTGAGGGTGCACTTGAGCCCACTGCCTATGTCATTGATACTGATCCCAATACAGACCTCTGAGGGATATCACTCTACACTGATCTCCATCTGGATTTTGAGCCATTGACCACTACCTTCTGGATGCAATCATACAACCAACTCCTCATCCACAGTCCATACATCAAATTTCTACCTCTTCAGTTTAGAGAGAAGGATGTGGTGGGGGACTGTGACAAAGGCCTTACAGAAGTCCAGAGAGATGACACCTGTAGCTATTCCCTTGACCACTGATATAGTCACTCCATCATAGAGATAAATTATGTTGGTCAGGGAAGACCTGGTGAAGCCAAGACATAGAGTGTGCGCACATACTTATATACATGATGTTTACAAATAACATATATATAAATGATGTATTTTGTATGTTATGATATATATTACATATCATATTTGTTACATGTAATCTATATCACAGAATATATCATTATAGAGCAACATTTATTAAAATGGAAAGACAAAATGCCAGAGAAGAGAACACTTTAAATGAAGATTCTTAGCAGAATTTACTAATTACTGAACAATATCTACCGATGTTGTAATTAGTCATGGCAAGAAGCACATCCTGCCCCAGAGTGCTCTGCCACCACTGACGGCATGCTCAAGAATTACTGCTACATTACACCTTGCTTTAGCATATACCCTTGGTTTCATTGCTATCTCAGCTCAAGCACTGCCAGTCAGCATGCACTGAACTACTTTTTTCACCTTGAGATAAACTCTGAACAAAAACGTATTGGGTCCCTCAAAAATTAATAGTGATATGCAGAGAACAGCATTGCAAGTGGTTTCTGTCATCTTCAAATTCATGTAAAGTTTTACAAATTTACAACTTGTGTCAGAGAAGGATTTTCTTATTTCCAAGTAAAGCTGTTCACAAACGTCCTTTGTGACAAAAACACATGGACAGAAAAAAAAATCTTGCCAAAGATGACGATAATTCATGGTGCTCAAAGATCATGGCTTTTCCACACCTCTTTTCAAGGGCCCTCATAGGTGCTCCATTGGCAAGCAGAATTGCCCTTTTCTGTTGGAAACAGAACAATTGTGTGTCCTCTCAGACGTCACAAAGTTTGTCTGTTTTCTGAATGTACATCTACAGCATGGTAGAGAGGCAGCTTACTGAAAGATGGCATTTTCCAAAGGGTCTCAGTGACTTAGAGGCATAATTCTCACTGAAAGGTAAAAATCACAAGTCAACTGTAGCTCAATTCATTACAAAATAAGTGAGCATATGATGGTATTTGTGTATATATACACACCCAGGAAAGTACAGAACCATAAGAAACTTCCTCTACACTAAACTTTGGCTTTTGCACTGTCAGCAAAAAAAAAAAGTAGGTCAGTGACAACACAAACTTTGTACACAGAGCAATCCTGAAGGTACTCTGCAAATGTGATATATATTGCTGGGACAAGTATTTCCAGCCAGGCTTGCCAAGTCTCAGCTGAAGTGTCAGCGGTTCACTGGTGCCTGTTCCTCTATTTATGTTTCAGATCTGCAATCACTTAATTCTGTTACACGATACTCAGAGGAGCTAAAATACCCTTTAAAACATGGGGTCATACTGCAAATAGGATGAAGATATTTCTGTATTGGTAGTTGTGGCAGAGAAGGAATTCTATGATCCGAACTAGGGTTAGAGAGCGTGTCTTCAAAGCAGCTCCTAGTATCAGTTCTCATCACTGTATTTATCTCCACTTTTTTTTGCCCAAAGCCATGTAATCAACGTGAGAAGACACCAGAATGCAGAGCCAGATCGAGAGATTTCAGATAAATCATCTCTTGGTGCACTGTGAAGGAAAGCCTAAAGCTTCCAGAGAAGTGACAGTTCTTTTCAGAAAGTAATAAGGTCACTGAAGCTGTAACCGAGTGTGCATAGGAACATTTCAAATACTTGTAAGACCTTACTAACACTGGCAAGGGTCAAAGCAAGCTCTGGGGAACAGATTCGGGCATGGCTAAGGGTCTAGCATGAAATCAAAACAACGTCTTGGAGACACTCTTTCAGACTGCCTCTTCAAACCAGAAATTCAGACCCACAGCCTCCCTTGTGAAAACTCTAGACTGCGGAGGAAATTAGATCTATATGTATTGCTCTGTCAACTAGAGACCAGTTGCAAAACCAAGGTTTGGATTTTTAAACCTCAAAGGTGTATAATCTGAGCTCATACCTGGTCTTTTATTTAAAACAACACAGCATAACACAGTTTTTGATATGTAAAACTGTGAACGTAAATAGGATCTTTATATAACTTTTATATCAAGTTCTGGAATGTTTATGTTGGTGTTTTTCTCCGGTTTGACCCTGTAAGGGAAAGGAACATATTCAGTGGATTGCTGACTCCCCTCCACTCTTCTCTTTGGACTGTGAAATACCCACATGTCAGGGTAGCCTAACAGTATCACCAAATCACAACAATATTGGTTCGCTTTTCTTTCTCAAGAGGCAGGAAAATTCAGTATCTTGCAAGGGTACAGATCTAATGACAATTTCTTCTCATGTCCACAGGAAGCTGTGAAGTGCCTAATCTCCCTGCCTGCCAAGACATTTCACTTTCATTTCACTTCTAATCAAAATGTGTACAAACATGAATAATACTTCCAACTGCCTGCACACTTGAACCCTGAGAGCTTCTGTCTTGCTGGGAAGCATAAAACCGAGTTTTACAAAGAACAAAACACAGGCAAGTTATCACTTCACTTGCCCCTAGTCATTAAAAAAAACACAAACAGTAGAAGTCTGTGTGTCTCACTCCAGCTGCAGGCTTTCTGGGCTGATGCTGCCAGAACTATGGAGCTCATCCTCAAAAAGGAAGTCAAATATAATTGTGCTTCTCCTTCATGGATAGATGAGCTAGATGAACACATGGGACAAATGCATGCAGGTCAAAGTTTATGTGATACCACTATGTGGATCCCCAAAAGAACCAATGTACTTTGCACTGAAGAACAAGCCATCCTGATTATATCCACAACTAGGTTTTATTCACATTACTTTTATGTCTCCATTGCAAGGATATTCTTAGGCTTACTAAATCATTAAGTACTTTGAGGACTAATTTTCTTGGGGATGTCTTCCCAAATCTAAAGTGAAGTCTTCTACCATAAACTACTGAAATTTGAAAGCGCAGACAGAAGCCATAGGGCAACTGTTGTTATAGACATGCCTTGACTGGATTAACACAGTAGCCAAAAGCCCACCAACTCTCATGGATTTATGCTGAAACTCACTCAATAAATGAAGTATAAAGGCTGCAGGATNCTAATCTAGGTTGACCTGCTTCTGCAGGGGTTTGGACTAGCTGATCTCTAAAGGTCCCTTCCAACCCTACCATTCTATGATTCTATGATTTTATGGACAGAAAACTGAGGAAGGAGCAGTGTAGGTCCCATGGGAGGCCAGTTAAAATCAATGAAATTTGTCTCAGGGAACGCTGACCTGTGATTTCAGCAGCAGAGGGAGGTGAATGTACCTTTGACACATTAAACATGCTAAACAGGGAAAATACAGGTCAAAAAGCCCAAATTCTACTGCTACAGCAGTTCCTGCTAGCCATGCCATTCAGGAACCTTGAGAGACAGACCAGGAATTGTGGAACAGAATGTTGGATTATAGGTCTGTGTCACTGGAGTCATGAAGAGGGGCTGCAGCAAGGACACAAGGAGCTGTGAGCGCCAGAAAGCCCTGTTGTGTGATAAACATTCTCCTGAATGCACATTGCATCTCTAAGGAGAGGGAAGCCAAAATAAGCTACAGCTGAAAGTTTCTTATGCATCAAAGCTGGCATCTCTTTTACACTTATCCATAGGGAAAAGCTGAGCATAGCCTTGCTACGCTCTTCTACTCCGTGCTGCCAGTTTCAGATATCTTTAAAAGGGAGGAGCTCGTTCCATCCACTCATCTTCCAGAGCATCTGGGGAAGAACAGATCCATAACAGCCACAAAGCACTGCCGTACTGAACAGGTTTGCACTGCAAGCAGCAAAAGGAATAATCTACTGGAAATAACCCAAGAAATCCACGACAGAAATTATCCAAGTGTTATATCTCAAGTGTAGTTATGATACTTCTTCCACCCTTATCAATGACTGACAAAAAGTTTTGCTGAGACATTTTATGACTTTGGGCAACCTTTGATCTCAAAGTCCTTCCAGGCACGGCTGCTCTCAGCCTGAGCACAACAGACTTGCAGGAGATTTGTCCCCCCGACATTTTACGCTCCTTAGAGTGGCACAAAGTGTTTGCAATCCTTTCAACAGCTCTTGGAAACCCTGCTGAAAGCAAGGAAAAAAAGAGTCTGCCTTCATCATTAATAATACATTATACTGCAGAAATATCTCAGTTGCTTTTAACAATTGTTTTCCATCTCTACACAAAACTCTTAACCTATTACTATGTTGTGTAATCATGAGTGTCCTTAAGCACAAATAGCCATCACCAGACAGAAAATAAAATGAATAATAAAATACCTTGTGCTATGTATTATTGTTAACAAATTAAGTTTATTATTGAAGCTGTAATTCAAGATTTCTTATTCACTTCCAATAAGTATATAGGTTCATCTTAAAATGAGTAAAAACGCAATATTCTTTCAATATGAAATTAAACAAGGGCAAGTGTAGAGTGTTGTATCTGGGAAAGAAGAACCCATGTACCAGTACAGGTTGGGGAACAAACTCTCAGAGAGTAGTGTAGGGGAAAGGGACCTGTGGGTGCTGGTGGACAGCAGGATGACCATGAGCCAGCAACATGCCCTTGTGGCCAAGAAGGCCAATGGCATCCTGGGGTGGATTAGAAGGGCTGTGGGCAGTAGGTCAAGAGAGGTTCTCCTCCCCCTCTACTCTGCCCTTGTGAGACCATATCTGGAATATCGTGTTCAGTTCTGGGCCCCTCAGCTCAAGAAAGGCAGGGAGCTGCTGAGGATGAGTTCCAGTTCAGTGCAGGGCCACCAAGATGATAAAGGGATTGGAGCAGCTCCCTTATGATGAAAGGCTGAGGGAGCTGGGGCTCTTTAGCTTGGAGGAGATCGAGGGGTGACCTCACTAATGTTTACAAACATGTAAAAGACAGGTGTCAGGAGGATGGAAACAGGCTCTTTTCAATGATGTCAAATGATAGGACAAGGGGCAATGGGTACAACCTGGAACATAAGAGATTCCAAATACAAGGAAAAACTTCTACATTGTGAGGGTGAGGGAGCCCTGTCACACTCTGCCCAGATGGGTTGTGGAGTCTCCTTCTCTGGGGACATTCAAAACCTACCTGGATAAGTTCCTGTGTGACCTACTCTAGGTGGTCCTGCTCTGGCAGGGTTTGGACTAGATGGTCTTTTGGGGTCCCTTCCAACCCTTAAGATTCTGTGGTTCTGTGAATATACCTAATGTCATATTAAAATCATCCCACTTTTTTTGTCTCTTTCCATTCTAAATTAATAGCTTCCTTTTGTCATGTTCAGTGTAATTGCATTACTGGGCTTTATTTGTATTTTGAAGGAAGTTGTGAAAATAGTAAATACTGAATAGAAAAGGCAGTCTGTATTGAATTTCTTTAAATAAAAAATTAATCTACTCTTACTTTGGCATTGATTCATGCTTTTTTTTCCCTTCTGCAGCTGGCAATACCGCAATATGCAGGATGTTACACTGACAGAACTCATGATTCGAGCGAGTTTTTTCCACTGTCTTCCAGAAGTCTATTGAAACATAGTGGTTGACTAGTAAACTATAAAATAAAACTAAAACTCATGCAATTTTTGAACACTGAAAGTAATGATCTATTTGACTGGATCACCTAGAGGTGATTAAATTGTTAGTGGATGATCTTCACAGTGCAAAAAAAAAAAATGGAACAGAGAACCAGCTAAGACTATAAAATACAAGACTGGGCACTAACAACAAAATGTTCTGCTGAAAACTGAGAACTTGGAGACTGAAAGCAACAGAGAGTAGTCGCTAAACTTTCACTGCCTACAGGTTATCAACAGGCTGAGACAATGCAGAAAACAAAGTCAGTCCTAGGCTGTACTGAGAGCATAGAATGGTATGGGAAATACAGTTGATTGCATATGACACTACTAAATATTGTGTATTGTTCATACCATCTTCTTTCAAGAATGATAAGTTCGAAGAGACACACTGAAGCCACACTACTCTGATGTAAAAAATGATGACTCAGTCTCAACAGAAGAGAAAAAAAAAAAAGATACTGGCTTGGGAACTCTATCTAAACAAAAAGTGAGAGGAATGGAACTGTTGTCTATAACCTTTCAGGTGAGTTAAAAGAAAAGCTATTTAACTCATGTTGAGTAATCCTCAAGTAAAAATTAGCGAAAAGTTTGGAGCAAAATTTTCTAATAGTTACTTGAGGCAAGAACTTACCTAACTTCTATAGAAGTGTAATAAATATACCAAAGAATCATATGTTACAGTATTCTGCAGAAGACCTTCCAGTTCTGTGTTTTACAATCACATGACTTAAACTGATTTCTATGAACAAGCTTGGGAATACTCCAAGAGTAGAGTATCAGAGGCTGGCCAATGAATACACTGTGCTAAGACTCAGAGCCTTTGTAAAGTCCTGTTTCGTGTCAGCTGCAAAAACGAAATGCCGAAGTACTGCCTATATTTGTTTATATTGAGGCTTTTAGTAAAATGGGTGTGCAGACATACAGCCATTCTTCATACACTTGCCAAGGGACAGGATGAGAGACATCCAAACTTGTAAGCATATTTCCTTGCTTTTGCAACGGGGTATTACTTGTCACATTTGTTGAAGAAAAACATTGCTTTGAGTGTAAAATAGAAGCCAGTATGATCTTCACAGACAGTTGGAGGCAGCAAATCAGTATAATTCCAGTTAACATTCTGCTCATTTATATATGTTTTTCTTAAAAAGGAATCTATTAATAGCCAATAAGATTTCCCTGTGAGTGCCAAATGAAAAAGTGAATCACCACCTACAGAGAAAAAAAACCAACAATATCTTGGAAAGCTATTGATTGCCCCAAACAAAACTGAATAATTATCAATGCCAAAGAGTAATTATTATTTTACTCAGCAATTCTGCAACATAGTACTACTGTATTAATTTTTTTAACATAGAAAACGCTGCTTTCTGACACAAATGTTTTAATGGCAAAGAACAATCGTATCTGCTTCAAATCTCTTTCTTTATCTAGGCCAAATAAACATGCAATGTGAAGAATTATGGAACACAAATTTAAGGGGATTACTCAATAGCATGAAGTTACTCACTGCGTAAATTCTGGCATGCTAATGAAGAGCTTTATCATTAAGGAAAATGTATTAATAAAAATCCTAGTTAAGGACTAATTCTATTTAAAGGATTTTACTTCTGCAAAAATCTAGCCTGGAGATGGTTTCTTTCAATGAGCTCAGCATTTTTTCACATCTGATATATGATATGAACAGAAACACAGCTGCTGCATAACCACTCGTTATGAATAGCTCCTTCTGTCAGGACACTACCAAGGATTTTGTCTTGTTTGATTAGGCCTTGTTAAATGTTCACAAGTAGACAGACTTTTAAAAAATAACTATTACAGAAGCATTCTTCCTCTGCTCTTACAATTAAATGGAATTTTTCCTTTAAAATAATAAATAAACCCATTATATTGGTTTCTAATATTCTGTTGAACAGCTTGCTCCCATTGCTAAGCCATGTGTTTGTCATTTCTCATTCTAGGCAAAATTCTCTCTCCACACATGCAGAAAGCTCATTGAACAGGTATTTGCATGCTCTGACAAAAAATTCAAACCATGATTTCTTACTACTTTAAAAACTCGGAATATGTACCCTGATCCTTGTGTGCTAAATAACAGCATAGGCTTTACAATATGCGATCAGTCTCAGTTGAACGCTGGTGCTTAGATTACAACAATATGGTTACATCAGCAACATGTTCCAAACTCTGGGTCAGGCCTAACCTTGAATCCAAAACACATGTTGCACAGGCAGTCAGAGAGAGACTTTAGATGGGCAACAGGACAAGAGAAGGTGAGAGGTTAGGGCCTGCATCATGTCCTTACAGACCCAGATATTCACCTATTGTCAGTGTAAACAGCCCAACACTCTGTGTTAAATCAAAATCAAATTCATTTACTCCAGATCAGCCTTGACATCACCTGTCTTGAAGAAAGGCAGGATCTGTAGGAGCCTGGATATGCTTGATGCTCAGATAGCATCAATAACCACAGCTGGGCAGACAGACCACCAGCACTTCTTGTTGTAGCTACCCAGACACATGGAGGCATGCTAAAGAGCATGCCAAGATTTAGTCTGTTACTCTCTTTGGCTATCAAAGCATAATACAAGCAACGCCAATTAGTTCTTGAGCATAACTACTACAATGAGCTTTCTGAAATCTGAACTATACAAGACTTGATTCCATATGTAAACAGGCTGTGCATGTAGGAACTGCTGAAGCTTCAGGTTTGCAGACACTGAAGACTCGAAACCAACACCTTTCTGTGCCTTTTTGCACAAATCATTTACTGAGGTGAAATACTGATGATACTTTTACATTATAAGACATGCTGTGTACAGTCTTCAGCTTGCTAGTAAAATGTCACAATTTCCAGTCCACTGGAACTTTTTCTTTAGCTATTATGTGTTGTCATGGGTTTGTGTGGAGCAGCTTTTTGCTTAGTAATGGGGAAAGGGAGCTGCAGTGCTGGTCCCGGTAAGCAGTTCTTGAAACACCTCCGGCTCTGAGGTGGACCCACCTCCAGCCCAGCTGGGCCAATCCCGCACCTCTGCCATCACTATTTAACAAGAGAAATCTGAATCAGAAGAGGAGGTGGAGGAGTGGTACAAAATGGAGGTGGCTGTATGGACCCCACAGTCAGAGAAGGAGTAAAGAAGAAGCAACGTTGGACCAGAGACCCCTCTGCAACCTGTGTCGAGAACACAGGCTGTCCTCCTGCACTCTGTGGAGGGCAATGGTAGGACTGAGAGCCGCAAGCAGCTCTGGGTGAGTGTGCTTGAATGGGCAGGGAATTGTGTGAGGAGACAGCCATGGTGCAGGCGGTGCTGGAGAGCCTGCGGGCTGCAGAGACACAGATGAGAGGCAGAGAGGAGCTGCAGCCTCAGGATGAACACACGTTAGAGCATGTGAGGGACCCCATGCTGGAGCAGGGAGGAGTGGCAAGGAGCCCATCTGCCTTGAGAAGAGACGAGGGGCAGGAGCCAGTGGGAAAAGACTGACTGAATCCCCCATTCCCAGCCTCCCTGAGCCGTTCTTGGGGAAGGGAGATAAAGACACCAGGATCAGTGCTCTGAGGGAAGAAGTGGGGGAAAAGTGGTCTTAAAGAGCTGATTGTGCTCTTCATCATTGAACTATTCTGTGTTGTTTTCTGTTTGTTATGTTTTGGGGTTTTATGTGGTGGATTAAATTAATTTCTGTTCTCTTCCCCAAGTTGAGTAGTCTTGTCTGTTTTGCCTGGAACCATAAGCGGCAATTGAGCCCTCTCTGTCCTTGGGGAGTTCCAAAGGCCCTCGGTACTTATGGTGATCATAGTCCTTTGTTCCTAGATGGGCCTAAACTGGGACATATGTTTAAATGAATTCTTCTGTTTATTGTACATCTCATAAACAATTTACGCAATCCTTTTCTCTCCCTCCTTTGCTCCAGTAATATGTTTCCCCAGAGTACCACTGTTACTGCCCTCATATAAACTCAGATGTTCCATAATCATGAGAAAAGAAATCAGCACAGAATAAAGCCATATTTCATATGAAATTATGTAGGAACACTGTTTCAACTGGTGCTGATTTACAGATGTAACCAAAAAAAGTCACAAGAAGTTCTAAATATCGTATTTTGGAGCAGCTCTAGCCGCTCTGCAGCCAAACAAAATGAATGCAAGCAATTATCTTTCAACCACAACTGTTTTACTCCTTACAGTAGACCCAAAGTAGAGCACTTAGAAAAACTAATACTATATAGGAATCTAAAATTATTGGATTTTACTCATTATTAAATATTGTTAAAAGATCTAAGTTTTGCGGCATTGTGATAAAGCACAACAACATACAAAGAAAGCAACAGATCTCACTGCTTTGTGTGTATTGGAAGGAATACTATTTTCCTCAAAAAGGTGGGATAATGGTTGGGCACATGCCTGACTTAATTATGTCTTTGATTGCAGCTATAAAGGGAATATATCACGTTACCTTCCAAATGGATTAGTACATGAGACATACCCGTCCAAGGGAAAAAAAAGTGTTAATAGTTCTAAAACCTTCTTCCCTCAACATGGGACCGAAAATCCACTTACTACAAAGATGAAGCTGTGGGACTATGGAAAACCAGGAATTAATGTACACAAATAAAACTCCCAAACTGGGCCCTTTATGCACAGTGTGAAAGGACCTGAGAGAACTTGATGAATTTGTTGTATCGCCATGTAGTCAGTGAGAATGGAGGAACAGGTAACTTGTCTTGAGATTACTGTTCCTCTTGTAATGCCAGCATGATATGGCAAGGATTTCTGTCATTAATGTGGTCTACTGGTTTTCCAGCATGTATTACTCTGTCTGCTGCTCTCAATCTTCTTCTCTATTCTCATCCTTCAAGGACTGATAAAAAAACCAGTAGGTATTAAGTACGTGCACTTTGGTTTCTGTCTCCCAAGTTCTTAAGAAATGGATCTATAGATAACCTCACAGACACTGACAGAAAGCTGTTGGTGGTAGGTACAATCTTGGCCCCTCATTCATCTTGCATGATCTGGGGTAAAATCATAGCCTGACTTATAGCAGTGTGGTCAAGAGAACCAAGTTCTCACCTTCACATCTTCCAAAAAATCTAAGTTGAAATGCAGATTTAAAAAGTTCTTGGGTATTCATTTGGAAAATGATACATTTCTCATCCTTGAATTTGCTTCAAAATATTGACAATGTGAATGGAGGGGTACTGTCAACCAATGTATGTGTTGCACAAACCAACTCAGCTGATTTTGCACGGAAGTAGATTAGGAAGTATTCTCACAAGCCCTCCCACAGTGCAACTAAGCAGATAATAATCTCTGGTTTCCAGCCAGTAACAAAATGTTGATAATATCAGCAACCACAGCTTAAAGAAGACATCACCTATATCTTCATGAAATATAGAGTAATTAAGGTTGGAAAGGACAGCTGGAGGTCATCGTCCAACCCATACTGAAAGCACGTCTGCTCAGGGTTGTGTCCGCATAAGATTTTAATATCCCCAAGCTTCATTGGACCCCTATTCCAATTTTTTACTTACCCTCATAGTGAATATTAATTTCAAAATATCCAATTATAAACTCCCTTGCAAATTTTGCCTACTTCCTCTTGTCCTATCCCTGTACACCTTGGAAAAGACTTCCTTTTCTTCTACACATTTTTTCTTCCGCATTTAAGCAGCTATAACCAGCAGTAAGACTCCCTTGAACCTTTTCTTCTCAAGGCTGAGCAGACCCAGCCCTCAGCATCTCCTTGTACATCACGTCTCAGCCCAGCCCCATTCTGAGAGCCAGCCTTCCTCACATGCATCACATGCTCACATGCATCAATGTGTTTCTTGTACAAAGACATCTTTTTGCTGACTATTTTAGATAACTGCATAACTTTGCATAAATTAAGGCTGAGATAATAAGCTTTCAACTAGCCTTGGTTTATTTCTTTTGTTCACTATGCTTTTAAGAACGTACTTTCATCACCTTGTCTAATTAGACAAGCAGCAGCATACCAATGGCTCTTATTATGAAGCCATTTTTCTCATCACAGAGATCTTCTTATTAATTTAACCCCATCTATTTCTACCATTTCCCAAAAGACTTGAAAGGTCTAAGTTTGTTCAAATGTCATTAGTTTTGAAAACACTTCAGTTGCTCAAGACAAGTCTTTAAGCTTCTAGCCTTAAACAGTTCTCAAATGGTGTTTGGACAATCTCTTTTGGGATTTGTACAAGATAATATTACTTTTAGTTTCTTTACATTACAGTCTCCCTCGGTTTGCACTCACCAAGCAGCAAAGTATCAGTTTAAGCTAAGAGTTACTCTTTCTACTCCTTACTAGAAATAGCTAGATGAAAGTCTAAGTTAATTACATTCTGAACATCAGGAAACAATTAACAGGTTTCTATTATATCACCCTGATTCCTAAGCTGTACAATTACATGCTACTGCAGAAAAGGATGTGTGATTATCAAGAGAATGATCTTTTCTACAAAAAATGAAAGGAAATTGTTCCATGACTGACAACCAGTGCTATAAATAATGCTTAGCTGATATATTTTCAGAAGTCATTTCCATTATTTGCAATCCCAACTTTGAGTGATGTATTAGTCTTGTGTTATCAGATTCTTCATCCAAAGAGGATGAGTGTAAGTGCTGGACTTAATTCCTCAGACAAGCACTCACAACTTCAGCCTCCTGTGAATATTTTTGGTTTGTTTTTTTTTTTAATTAAATTTCAAATCATTATTTTTACAAACCATATTTTAATTATGCCTTACATTTGATTTGCCTCTTAAATCAGAGCTAGGAATGGCTTCTGAAAACACAAAGGTATACACTGGCTTGCTTTAAGCAGCCCCAGCACTTTGAAGACATAAGTACAAAAGTGAATGAAGAGCAACAGATACAACAAACAAACACTTTTTTTTTTTAACTCCTGACAATAAACTTATTAGGCCTAACATGCAGGAAAGTGGTGCAAACAGAGAGCCAAGGGATTGTGCAACAGTTCAGCAAAACACTAATGGAAACATCACAGCGATAAATGTTTTGACAATGGTCCTAAGAATGAGAAACAATGAAACCAGCCCACACAGATCTCCACCACTCCAAGTCAAAGGCCACTGCGTTAGCTGGCAGCTGTGTTACTGGGGGTGGGAGAATCCTCCCAAACCAGGTAGATTATATAAGATCCATAAAGGATAAATAACATACTGCTTATCTGCAGAAGAACTTTGGTCTCTGCAGATTCCTTGTGCAACGCACTTCCAGGATAGCTATACCTGTCAAGTCCTGTTCTGAGTTCTCTTTCCCTTTACCTTACACCTCAAGGTTTCTTCTACTCACTGTACTTGACAAACATCATCTTGGCTCTTATCTTGCTGAAATGCTCTTGGAAAGATATGTATCCACAGCTCTTCATCACAATAATTTCACTCATCTCCTTGATTCTCTTCATTGCCTCCTCCTCTTCTGTCACGCCAAACACAGTATTACTATGCTAATCTTTGCTTTCGAGCTCTCATCTTTGCTAACACCATCTCTCAGGTGGTGTTGACTTTTGCTCTGAGTAGCCATTTAGTTCTGGTTTTGACATTTGGTTTTTAAAACTTCAAATTAGTATCTTTGTGCTTGCTATCTTGATATACAGGAGGCACCCTCACCCTAACAGCCACAGAACTGTCTGGATGTAGTCCACCAACCCTGTCCAGCATTGCTATGATCTCTACCAAAAACTTGACTTCTAAACAGGGGTTGGGCAGTGGAAGAATGTCTGAAAAAAAGTGACAAGGGACTCCTGGACTGCCACACCTGTACCTCAACATCAGGGTTTGACTTCCATGAGAAGCAAATTTCACTGTGGGATCCCTCAATAAAAGGAAGAGCTGTGGAGCTTCTCTCCCCTTGACCACAGGCCAGCTGACCTCATCCCTTGCTGTGTCATTGGTGCTAGTCTAGCATGATGGTAACCATGCTGAGCTCCCAAGACTGCTTGCCATGGGGTCAGACATGCACCAGTGCAGTTGCATCAGGCCAAGGAACTGGAGCCCCAGTCTGGGGGAGCTGGGCTGCTCTTTTCTGCAACAGCAGCTAGACACATTGGCTCAATGCTGCTGTAAAACCCATAGCATGACCTGCAGTCTCCTAGTTCTCCACAGAAACCAGAGACCTCTCATCTGCCTGCAAATCCCTGTGACACAGCTGTGGTAGGTTATGTAATCAGCCACACAATTGCAAGGAAATGGAGAATTATGGCCTTGTAATGTGAAAATCGACTTCTTATATTTGCTCTGAATTAGCAAGCCCAATCAGGCATAATTTTTAATTATTTTTAAATGCACCTTTGAGATCTGAATGCATTTACTGGATTGAGGCACTGTTAAGAAGCAAACTATGAAGACTGCAAAATTATAAGGCTGATAATTGAGGTAGAGGGCTGCATTCTGAAGTAGTGATGTCACATTGGTAGCACTGTGATATGCTACTCATTTAATTTACACAGAACAAATTTCAAAACATGTGAAATATCAATATTTGTCTCTATTCATGCAGAATACCCTGACAAGAGTGCAGAAGCAATAGTAAAAACCTTGAAAGAGAAACAATCTAGGCCAATTGCAAACAGTTTCTACTCGTATCTAGTAATGTGTGCACTGGGCATTTAAACTCAACATTAGTTTTATAGTCTGTCTTCTACTAGAGTCTGATTTTTTTTAATGGAAATTCAGCAAATCACAGAATCACAGAATGGTAGGAGTTGGAAGGGACCTTTAGAGGTCCAGTCCAACGCCTCTGCTAAAGCAGGTCCACCTAGATCAGGTCAGACAGGAATGCATTGAGGCGGGTTTTGAAGACCTCCAGAGAAGGAGACTCCACACTCGCCCTGGGCAGCCTGTGACAGGGCTCCCTCATCTAAACAGTGAAATAGTTTTTCCTTATGTTTACATGCAATTTTTTTGTGTTCCAGCTTCATCCCACTAGCCCTTGTCCTGTCACTAGATACAACTGAAAAAAAGTGATGCCCCCAACCTCCTGGCATCCACCATTTTTATACTTATAAACATTAAAGAGTTCCCCCCTCAGTCTCCTCCAGACTAAACAGCCCCAGTTCCCGCAGCCTTTCCTCATAAGGAAGATGCTCCAGTCCCCTGATCATCTTGGTGGCCCTGTGCTGGACTCTGTCCAGAAGTTCCCTGTCTCTCTTGAGCTGGGGAGCCCAAAAGTGGACACAGTACTCTAGATGAGACCTCACCAGGGCAGAGTAGAGGATGTTTGACTTGTGTTCAGGCAAATTAGGCACTGAGGAGGTGGTCAAGCAAACACAGTGGTGGCCACTGCCACCATTCCCTCTCTCTGTTCTTGACCGTGCATTTCTGATGACTCCCTCACCCCAGTACTGGCACTGGTCTGACCTCATGCTGAACCTGTTAAAAAAAGTTAATTTTTGCTTACTTGGCTTCAGCTGCTTTATTTCCCTGAGCCTCTGATACCAGACGAACACCAGTGCGCAGTGCAAGGGAAGTGATAAGAGTGGGGCAGCGGCAGCCCGCTGTATCAGAAAACCACAGCCTTAAACTGTAGCTCAGTGATGCAGAGTAAGCCAGCACCCATTTTTCCCCTTGCACTTCTTCAGAAAAAGCTTTCATGTGGTTGTGTGGCAAATCGGTTTGCAAAACTGACCCAACTGAAATATCAGCCATCTGAAAGCTCCGCTGACCACTTCCCCAGTCTAGGTCACCATATGGTGATGGTCCAGAGATGTTTATGCCAGTCCAAAGCTACAGAAGCAGAGAGGAGGGAACCAGGAGGCAGAAACACCTATGTTGGTGTGGGTACAAGAAAGAGGGGACCATTGCTTTCAGTGGCAATACTAGCTTAAAGCTTCATCCATCCAAACTATTAGCCCCCTATCCACTTCTCTAGCTCCAGATACACCTGGATCCCTGCATAGCTGTACCATGACAAAGAGCTCTGCTCTCCACTTCTCTAGCTCCAGGCACACCTGGATCCCCGCACAGCTGTAACATGACAAAGACTTCTGTTGAGGAACAGAGAAGTAAATGTAAGAGAAACAGACCTGCCAGTGATCACCACCTGAGGAGGCTCCTTTGGCATCACAGGCTTCTCTACAGCCTGAGTGAGCCTGTGACACAATCTGTGGGTTATCTTTTTCCTTTCTCCATGCTTCCATACAACTCAGAAATCACTGAAATTCTTTCAGTTTTACACTTCAAAAAGTACTGGAGTCTACAAATATAAGAAATACCTCAATTCAAATGAGATGCACTGGTTCTTTCCCAGTCCTTGTTCATTTATCCAATCACAAAAGCTGGTGCACCTCCCTCCTGGCTTCAGTCTGGTCTCTCACTCTACAGATTTTACTTTAGAGGGAAAAAAAAGCACATCCTTTCCTGAACACAGTATCCAGGACTCCTCATCCATTGTAGCACACACAGTGTGCACCTCCACACTCAGGAGCTGTTTTTCTCCATGCTTTCGGGACACTGCTCTTGGTCTCAGTGTCTGACCTCCCAGACCAGAAATCCCAAGCCTGGCAGTCTCATTTTGATTCCCTGAGTTTGGTGGCTTCACACAAACCTTCCTTTACCAGCTGCTGCCCGCTCCTGCTGCAAGAAAACGCTACTAATTGCAGCTAAGATTTGTGTTGCAAGGGCTTTGTTTTATTTCAAAGCACACACTGCCTACCCCTGCCAGGACTTGATAAACAGTTCGAATTCCTAGGTGCTATCACTACACAAATAGTAAATAATAACGACAAGTGATAGGAGGACTTCTCTGTCATGGTGCCAGCCTGCGGTCATTGGCCCCACAGGAGCAGGGGTCATGTAGTAAATATAAAACTAGATTGCTTTTGGCACATGAATTCTGCCTTCCCCGCATGAGCATCAACATCAAAACAATTTCCTTCATCTGTTCACAGGCCGCTCCTCTAACATAAAATAAAGACAAAATATTCTTGCACATGCTATGCACATCCAGGATCCTTTGCTTGCCTGCTGATCTCTGCTAACCTGAGACGAAAGGTAATCATTGACTCCATCTGGAATGGAATACATAAAATATACAGCAGAAATCGCTGGTACAACATCCGCCTTCTTGTGTACATAGTGAAAGAGCGATTGCTATTTGCTCATGGGTTGTTAACTACTTGATCTCTGAGTTGTGCTTGAGGAAAGCTGCTGACAGGACAACTGAGTTATTAAAAGGCATAGCTTAAAGAACTGAGCAAACAAAAGCTTTAGGTTTGGATTCCTAGAAATATGGAATAGCCAAGAATTTTACTGAAGGACATAAGACATTTCAGTTCCCGGCCCAGGAATCATATACATACATACATACTTATATATATATTTATATACACACATAGGGGACTGGAACATCTTTCATACGAGGAATGGCTGCAGGAACAGGGGCTGTTTAGTCTAGAGAAGAGGAGACTGAGGGGGGATCTTATTAACATTCACAAACATCTAAATGGTGGGTGTCAGGAGGTTGGGGCATCCCTTTTTTCTATAGTAGTTAGCATCAGGACAAGGAGTAATGGGATGAAGCTGGAACACAAAAAGTTCCACTTAAATATAAGAAAAAACGGTTTCACTGTGAGAATGACGGAGCCCTGGCACAGGCTGCCTAGAGGGGTTTTGGAGTCTTCTTCCTTGGAGGTCTTCAAGACCCGCTTGGACATGGTCCTATGCCACCTGACCTAGGTGAATCTGCTTCTGCAGAGGAGTTCGACTAGATGATCTCTAAAGGTCCCTTCCAACCCTACCATTCTATGGCTCTACAATTCTGTATTTATATATCTCTATACAGGCCTTAATGTCATTAAAATGAGTACAAATAGGCAAGGTTGATAGACTTGAGATAGTGCATCAGGTATCGAAGATTCTGTAAAAACTGAACATGTAATTTTGAGAAACATAAGCTTTTTACAAAATTGCAATTATTTACATTAATTAAAATGTATAATTGAAATCATTGTGATAAGTGTGATCTGGCAGGAAAATTATTGACTTCAGAACACTTCATTTGGCAGCTCTACCAATCTTCACTTTCAAACCTGAAATTCTGAATTCTGAAGCATTCTCTTCCACAGACTTCTGATGATATAATCTCCCGTGTCCTATCCTATCCACCCCAGAAAAGTCAGGAGACAAGAGCATTCTAAAGCGAGACAACTGAAAACTATGTTTTTCAGGGTTAGTTTTGATCACAACCAGTAGCTCTTGGCTACTGGAAATGCAACCACTGGCAGAGAATGGAGGAAGTTGCAAGAACAAGGTGCAGAGGGTAGAAAAACACATCATCTCTTTAGGTGGAAGTATAATATCAGATTGGCTTTGGCAGATTAAAAAACTTAAATGAGTTCTGTCTCTAAAAATGGCATATACATTCATTTAATATCTGCAGATCAGTCAGGACCTGACTTGAAAGTGACCTATAGACAATTCTGTATCTTAAATCCTTACATTCCTTTAGTGTATAAGCTTACACAGTTATAGTAGTGCATCATTGGAGTGCTAATATACTTTCAAACACAGCAAAAGCATTTAATAAATGATGTAACTATATGTTTACATAATTTATGGTTATGGTTAATATACAGTTAATATATTTCTATATTATAAGAATACATCAAGGCAAAGGCTCTCTTGATTACATTTCTCTAGAAATTGTTATGTGCCCTGGGTTCTTTGCACTTGAGAGTGCAAGTGAACTTTTGAACCCTACCACCCTGAAAAAGGTTGACTATTTATTGCTCAGAATAAGAAAAAAACTTTATGGGCCGGTAGGTTTTATCATCCTTCAGAAGTTAATGACTCTGAAAGTTATGTGATCTAGTATGTTAAGAAGTTTTCTTAAAGTTATAATCTTCCTGAAGTGAGACCTTTCGAAGAGCAGTGAAAACTGTTTTTGACTTGTATTGAAGCTTCAAATGGTATAGCTGTTTACCATGTAAAAACCTCTCTTGTGAGATGAAACTCATATACAAACTCTGACAATAAGGCAAACACACCTCTGTTGAACCACACTTTGCATTTTGTTTCTTCTTCTTCTGAAAGAAAAATCTCTAAGAAATATGCTTCACATTTTCCTGAGCAGAAAGAAAGATGCTGATTTATATCAAAATCACTGACTCATCTAACAAATTTCCTAATTACTTACTCAACCGTATAACACAAGTGTGGCTAGGGAAAGATGTTGCTTGTTGTACAGGCTGGTCATAAAGAGGTATCCACAAGCCTGCAGAGCCATTAAATGTCATTCAAGTTACACCTATGACAGAGAACTGCACCATATACACAATGGCAATTTCTAATTTAAAAAAAAAAAAAAAAAAAGTGCTCTTTTAGTATTGCTGTTTGATTAGCCAGAGCCTGAAGACATTCTGAATGACTAGGCACGTTTTTTGGAAGATATACCAGATTTCGGTGACAAGAAACAATGAGTAGACAAGGAAGATTTCAGGCACTCCTGGTTTCTAATATAGGCAGCCAGCATGTATATTGAAAACATGCCCATTGAAACTGCTTTTGGTTGCCAGAGGCAAGGTCAGCTATAGATAAGTTAATACTCAAACCTGGAGAGAGATATTTTAACCATTTTCCAAATGGTGCTCAAACTGGCCCAACTTATTGCCCTCAACAGGGAGGGAAATGTGCCATTACACATCCCTGTTATTAGGCTTCTAGTGATGAGTACCCAAGGTGCTAAGGCTATGACATCCTCAGCAAGTTCAAGGAAGCTCAGGAATATTTTCTTCCTGGCTGACTTTGCACACACCAGGTAGCAGCTCCTGACCTGGCAAAAAGAGAAACAGAGATCACAAGCAACTAAGGGATAGTAACAAGGAGAAGGAAAATACTCTTTGGGCTCCTCCCCTCCTTCCCCTACACAGCTAGCACTTGCCTGGAGAGCGAAATAGGGCAGAGGGCCTGCATCCCCACTGCCAGCGGGCAAAGCCTGATTTGCCAGGGTGGTGCTCGGATGACTTCAGCCCTCACTGCATGAGGCGATCCCTGACAGAGAGGACAGATGTGTAATAAAAAGGCCACAGTAATGAGGGCTATGAGGCAACATGTGACCCCAGGGCAAGACGGGCAATAAGAACTTAGTAAGGAATTTTAATCAAGCAGCTCTCCTGAGTATTTGAGTTTAGACACACATGTCGTTTGGTTTACTACAAGAGTGCTTTAAATACTTACATTTGGTTGGCTTTATGTAAGCAACGCCACACTCACAGTTTCATTTTACACTCTTACTCCCAAGTTACGCGTTCATCTTGCAGTACAGAACACTTGCTCATATGCACTTTCACCCAAATACACACATCATCACCTGTCTGGCTGCATCACTCCCGCCAGGGGCTTATCTTGCATTTGTAAGCATCACTAAGAATAGAGTACAGTATGTTTCCTTGAGTGCATGTGTGTGTTGGGTTTCTATCATCTGTTTGCCTGCCCCAAAGGCTGCTGAGCTAGGCTATCTTTGATCCTGAAAACCCTCCACATTTTCATTTAGCTTTAACAATTATACGCTTATCTTGGACAGGAAAGGGGAAACTTTAAATGCAAGGCTGGCTAAAATTTGTCTACCAGCCAGTTTTCTATCACATATTTTATGCCTTTTATTATCTGGAAAGCTGAAGAAATCTAACCCTTTGCACAGAGTATCCAGATACACAACAGCTAACAAAAACTGGGGGAAGAGAGACAATTTTGGGTGCAGTTTCACATAACAGTTCTAGCTGACCCGACAACTCACTGCTGTCAAAATTAGACATCTCACTTCTACACCACCACCCCCTCTCTACCTGCTCTTGGCTCCACATTCCCGACACCTATCTTCTGTTGGCTCTGTCAGGCAACAGATAGAAAACTAACCTACCCAAGCAGATGACCACACTGGATCTGCTCCCAGGAAGTGCAGCAAGTACATGAGCAGGCACCAGGGAGGAAGTGAGACTACATAGTTGGGAGTGAGGAGTAGGAAAAGCATCAGGCAGAGAGCAGATCTCGGTCAGTAGTAACTAAACATTACGCAGGCTGAGTTGTCGATGAAACCACAGTCCAAGGAAATCTCGACCACCTCCTACAGATTCAGAACAGAATGTCCACAGGTAATTTCACAGGAAGGGGAATATATATTTCGTATCTGTAGATCATCCTGCCCAAAAACAGCACCACGTTTCACTGCTTTATAAATGACAAATGCCAACCTTGATTGTAACACTAATGAGCTGATTCCAGGAGCCAGATTTGTTGTGTCCTGAGCCCTCTCCTTAGACAAAGGCTGTAAAGCTTTTGCTTTTACATTTAACTATGAGTTACGCAGAAAAATTAATGCAATCTTAAGAGAAATTTTGCATTAGCCTTGAGACTTCAACTTCTAGTGATATGAATCAGGAACAGTGGGACAGGCAATTGGATGAACAACTCTGCACAAAGTTCACCATTCAAAGTCTGTGTGCCAGTGTACTCTATCACCCTAGCTTTCACTTCAGGCTATTTTGAAGAGGTATCTCATGCTTGGAGCAGACACTGGTGTGCACTGGAGCCAGATCACTAAACCAACATTTACTTCCTAAACATGGGCATCACTGGTGTGCATCACAAGGTGTCAGTGGTCTGTAACATGGGGATGTGACCAGTAGCAATGTCAATGGTCTAGCAACAACGATGGCATCTCCCAAATAAGCAATGTGTCTATCATGTTACAGTGTTTGTCTGGCATCTGAGGAAGTTCAAAGAAAATTCAAGCAAAAAGTACTGGAAAAATATTTTTACAAGCTCTTTCTAGTTCTACGTGTAACACATACTAGGATTTTTCCTCCTGAATCACAAGATGTTCCATCAACAAACTCAAAGCCCTGAAATTTCTTTTTCTGCTCTTCAGTGTATGGGTACAGATGGCACACAAAATACATCACATAAATCAAAAATTAACTGAGGCAGGGCATTTTTGTTCAAGGTTTCTGTGCTGCACACAACTCCTGTCACCCAGCACTATTAATTATTGCTGGCACCGACAGTAAGGGATCCTCTTCCAAAGAGCACCTCTGCAGGGGCACTGTCCGGCAGCGCTGCGAGAGGCGGAGCACAAGCGGTTGTGCAGGAGCGGTTCCCTGCGCTCGCTTATTTCTCGCTGGAGTGCTGAAACACTTTATTGCCTATGGTATCTTTGGGTTTTTAATCTTTAAAGGCACAATTGTGCTTCTGCATTGCTTGAGCCCTTTAACGATGCAGCGGTCTTGCACTTAGAAGCCTCCTGCCCCACGCAGGGGAGCAAATGTGCTGAAGATGTCCGAGGCGGTGACTTACCCACCTCCCCTCCTCCTCGCTGCGGAAAGCTGTGCGGAGCCCGGGGACGCGCTGGCAGCGGGGCAGGTGCTCCGGGGCAAGGAAAGCCCGAGGGGACAAACGCCCCGCAGATTTCCCCTCCCTCCTTCAGGGGGGCTGCCCCTGAACCCCGGGTACGCGTCCCCGGCAAAGCGCGGGGGGGGAAGGCAGCGCTTACCGGAGCTGCTCGCCGGTGAGCAGGACCTCGGCCATGTGCTCCAGCTCCGTCGCCTTCTGCTGCATGCTGCTCATGCCCTCCTCCATCGCGGCCGGCCTGCGGGCACAGCACGGCCGGGTGAGGGGGGGCGGAGGGGACGCGCCGCCCACCCGCACGCCGGCTGCTGCGAGGGGCTGCTCCCGCGCGGCCCCGGCGGCCGCAGAGCCCGTGGCCGGGGCCGAGGGGCAGCGGCTGCCGCGTCCCGCGCCTCTGGCTCACCTGAGCGGGGCAGCTCACTTTTGCCCTCGGCAGGCTCGGATCCCCCCGCGCTCCCCGCTTCGCGTGGTATTGTGTCACAGGCAGGCGGAGAAACACACGGCTGCAGCCGCCGCCGCCGGGCTCGCCGAGGCAGCAGCGTCCCCCCCCGGCTGTCACACGCGGTAAGGGGCCGGCTCCCCGCCGGGGGCTGCGGGCAGAGCTCCTGCCGCCGCTTCGGCTGCCCGCCGGCCCCGCTGCGGCGAGGGCGGCTCCGCTGCTCCCCGCCCCGCCTGCCCCGGGCCGCGGGAGGGGGCGGGCGGCGGCCGCCCCGGGCCTGGGGCTGCGGCGGCCGCCGCTCAGGTGCTGCGCCTCGGCGGCGGTCCTTAGCGATACACAGCGGGGCGGCGGAGTGACAGAGAGGGGAGCTGTTGGTCCGGGTTTTCACCCTCAAAAACTGCAGCCGCTCTCCCACCGTCCTGGTTTCTGCTCATCTGCTACCCAAGGGTTATTTTGAGAAGTCGGTTCCCTGCCCACTTCATCTCTTTGTCTCCGGGAGACGGGGGATGCAGAATTCCTGAGAGGGCAGAGGAGCGTTTCTCTCAGCGTTTGGTCTCGGAAATGTGAATTAAAGTGCAAGATTAGGAGCACTGAGTATCAACATTTTTAATGGGAAAAAAAAAAGTCCAGGAGACATCTTATGCAGTGGTCCAACCACGGTTCTCATTTATATCCACGTGCAATTAAGATGTACCTCAAATGCCCACTCATTACTTGGACTTCTGCCTCCACATACTCCTTGTGCATAGAAATGATGTGGAAAATGAGTGTTTACAGTATTGTCATCCATTCAAGATCAAGACCATAGTTTCAGGACCAAGAGATGAGCTAAGGGGGAATGAAGTGAACCTGGCAGTAGCCAGGCTGCAGACAGTGGGAAGAAGGGGAGACTTTATGCCTTTAGTACCAAATGAGGCTCTGGATGTAAAGAATGCACATGGAGTCAAGTCAAAAATGGACAAATACTTCTAAAAGAAATCTAGAGAGGTTTACTAAGCAGGCAGCAGCTACATCCAGCACAGGGAAGTTTCTGTTCTAAAAATAATTTGAAGTGAAGCAAGCACTTGTGAGACAATTCATATATGCTTTCCTTGCTGTTGCCTAAGCACCTGTTATAGCCCCTGAGTTTATAAGCACCTGTTTACAGCCCCTGAATACTGGGCTAGACAGATCTGTGGTTCAACCTCATTCAGCCAAATTAATGAGCACCTTTGTGGGTCTCAAAGAGCACTAGAGATCTGTGGATGGCAGAGGGAGAAAACCAGAATCAGCTTTCATTTAGTTCATGGAATAGGCCAGGGAGGAGGGACACTGTAAATGCTACAGCTTGTGCTTGTTTGCTGTAAATTTGGAAGACATGCATTTCATCTGAATACTTGCAAACACACACTAATTCCACTCATACAGCAAACATGCAAAGTACAGATTCACAGAGCTGGAAACAAAAGGGGAATTGAAACAACCATCTCATCTGACCTTATCTTTAGGACAAAGAAATTACACAGTAATTTCTGTCAAGAAGTTCAGCACACGACTGAAGGAAAGACAATTTCAAGAGAGCCTTACTGTATATTGCAGACCATTTTTGGGTACGCCCTCGGCTCCATCACCTGAGTTTGGCTGATTCAGCTGTTCACCACTGCTAAAAGGGCACTCACCAGTCTCAGCTCCAGCAGCACACTCTGCAACGTGTCTTCTGCTAATTTTCCCACTTTTAGGACCTCTGCTTGCTGCAGTTCAATTCATAAACTGTCAGAAGAGTAGCAGAAAGTGAGGAGTTTCTTCAGGACTTGTGAGCAGAGCTGCAGAGGGCTGTAGGGTGTAATAAGCACCGAGGTGGAGTGGGCCTGGCAGAGGGGAGAAGGAACAAAAGAGGAGGAAGAGGGAGAGGAAAAGGGGGAAGAAGCTGTCTTCTGGCAGTGGTCAGCTATTGGCTTGACTCAGAGTGTTGTGGAACTGTGGCTTGAAATGTTTATCTTTCCTTGCATATTGTTGCAGCTTGGAAAATGCAGGCCAGTGCAATCTGCTATGCTGAACTATTTGATGAATATACACAACCGTGTTTGCCTTTGTGCACTGTTATCCCATTTGTATTTTGTGTCACATGTTCACACTATAATTTCTTACAGTTATAGTGTGCCTGAGAGGAGTGCATTGGGTGTCAATCACCCCAAACCTGCTGTCACCCAAAAATGGTTAATTAACAAAAACCCGAAGGGTCACATTTCAACCAAGAGACAGTAATGAGCTACATAATGTGGATAGATGTTTGTATCTTGTTTTTAATGCACAGACTTCTATGGAACATAAGGTCTAGCAAAATATTACACTGTCTTGACCCTTCCTCCCAGGGGAGACTGGCTACCAAGACTAAGATGCTTCTCCAAGAGGTGGGACAGCATGTGCAGAGCCTGACAGCAAAAGAGAGAGGACATTCCTCCGAAGCAACCTCCAGGAAGAAGATTGATTTCTTTTTTATAGATTTAGGATCAATTTTAGGAGTTAGTGTATATTTTAGATATGAATACATACTTTCATTTTACCTTGGCCTGGCTGGACTTAAGTGAGGTGAAAGTAGCTAGCTAACAGTAAGGCATTCCTCAGCCAAGAGCATGACAGATCTTTGAGCCCTGGGACACTTTAAAAACTTGTCCTCCACAATATCAAAAGAGAGTAAGAAAAGTGCCCCAAAAGCGTGGTGGAGAGTTGATACCCCTGGCATGAGGGGAAGTTCAAGTGTCTTCCAGTGCCTTTTGAAGATGCTGGAGGTTCTCTGGCATACAGTAAGGTATTAGGTTACACATTTGAACCCCCAAGGTCATGACGCTCTGTGGAACATCGCGCATGAATAGGGACATTGTATTACAGTGCTGCTTTTAGAAAACATTCTAGTGATTTGTATAAACTTTCTTATCTCACTGAGTAAATGCTTAGGGGGTGAAACACTAAATGTTTACATAGTGAAACAAGACTATTTCTTTCAGTGCTTTACAGAATATTGCATCTGTGGCCCACATTTTGACTTGATAAATTAATCTGAGATTTGATAAATTAGCCCTTTAGTATCACTAATTAAGCTTCCATAACCATATTTTAGCATCAGACATTCACATGAAAAAATTAGTAGTATTCATGTGTGTACTTCTCATTTCTCTTGTAAGATTGTTCCTGAGTCCCATGTAAGGTTGTTTGTCTTTCCCTTGTGCTGTGATGACTAGAGCTTTTTAAACAAGGAAATGATGGACAAATCGTTAAAGCATTGATCACCTCATGTAAAAGATGGTGAAGCACTTCAGGGAGAAAATGCATTAGCAGGTGAGATGTTCGATGGGTTAACAGTTTTGTTTGTCCTAACCTCCTTTGTATAAGAGCCAGAATTATGTAAGCATCAAATTTGGAAATACTTGGTTCCTCTCTTACTGAGGAAGGCCAATATAAAATAGAGTTTTGCCTTTTAAGTTGGCCTTTCATTTAAACGACATTTGCAACATTCGTGGAAAAATGAGTGTTGGTTTTTTACTATATTCCCATGCTTATTTGCAAAGAGAGCTCACTTGTCTTTGTGTTTCAACTGGTTCACATCCGTAGCACTAGAGGCCTGGCAAGAGGAACCAGAGGAACTACCAGGTATTGTCCAGTCTCCCCTCCTCTTTTCAGGCTATGTACAATAGTGTTTCCCATTCCTGGCAGGGCACCGATTACATTCATGGCTGTTCATTTGCTGCTCTAAGTTAAAACAATTTAAGTTGTCTGCTAGGAAGTGGCCAGAAGAATCAGTACTTGTGTGATTCAAAGGACTGACTGCATCTGGCCAAGCTAATTTTAGTCCTGTGATAAACCACAGGAAAAGTTAGTAAATTTTCAGCAAAAAAAAGAGTCATGTTTTAAACTTCTCTTTTTCTATTATAACATCCAAGCTCCTGCAAAAGCCCCCATGGTGAGATAATAGGTGGGATTTATCATAAACTGTCCAACATTTCAGCACTAGAGTGAGACTCAAGTCTGTTCAGATTCTTACATTTCATGTGTCACTGACCTGGTAATTGTTGTAATAATGAGCTGAAGTGCACCGACCTGGAATATTTTCTAACTCCTCTTATTTCATATATCAAGTAGTTTTGCAATAATTTCTAATTTCAAACATCACAAAATTATTTACCTGTCAAAAAGCACCCACAAAAGTGGCTGTTAACTATAATCTTTGAAGATTTCATATATATTTCCAGTAGTTCTTTTTTTTGTTTGGTTTCTCTTTATCTTCCTTTACTGTTAGCATGCATGAGCTCATTCAGCCCAAGTTACATCTACATCATATGTTTAGCCCAGGTCATAGTCTGAGACTCTTGTAGTATTCAGCTTAGTGCTGGGAGGTGTGAGTCACCTGAGAAGTGTGACTAGGAGCTAAAAAGAAACTGCTTTCTAAACCACATCTCAAGTGTGAAGACACCACCTACTAGCTAAGTGGTAAAAGCCAGCTTCTTCAGCTGTACTCCAGCTATAGCTGTGTTAATGTTTTCTGATGTCTGCTTGCAAGATCAAAAAGGTTTGCTTAAACCACGGTGGCTTGAACTGACAGTTTGACTCGGTTACAACCAGCCCTGAACACTCAGGCCCCCTTTTTGGTATTGTTTCCTCCTTTTTGGGAGGCACCATCTAAGAGCAGTCTAAACCACTGCTTCTCACTAGCCCTTTGCTACCTATTCCTGCTTCTGTTGGCTGTTGCTGTTTCCACACCACTTGTGATGCAGCCACTCTGCCTTAGGCAATCTGGCTCTTCTGTGCCCTAGAGTGAGCACCACAAGCAGAGTTTGAGGTAGGGGCTGGGTGCAAGCGTATCATGCACACATCTGTGGATATGTGGTTCTGGTGGCAGGAACAGATGCAAACAGTTTGGCAGGATGCGAAGCAGCTGCTGCTGCCATGAGATACAGAATTGTGCTCCTCTTTAGTTGATGAAGCTTTTAATAAAAAACAGTCTTTGTCAAACAATACTCTACAACTCTACAAAGCAGAGGCTTCAACATTGTCTCCATTCCTAACCACATCACATCCTGTCGTTAGGTGAGATTGTGTGGTTCACAGAGACATCCCATGGCTGAGGAACAGCCAGTGAAGCAGCTCCTCGGGCTGACAGGACTGCGGGCACCGCACATTGCAGTTGTGGTGCCGTTGCTGTGAGACGCCAGAGATGCTACAAACCGATGGCATCGCTCAGCTCCACTGGAATAATCACGACCAGAAGCTAGTCCTGCTCACCTAACTGGTCTGTGTCTGCGTAACAGACTTTCCAGTAGCTATGGGTTTAATCGCTCTGCCACCCTGTGGTCCTTTCAAGAATTAAAGTAGGAAAATGCCTATTAGAAAATTGACGTGAATGGATGCTTGACTAAAGAAAAAGACTGTTCAATTAAGCTAATGGTAATTTTATATGAGAATAAACTTTACACAATATCACCTTTTTACACCATTACAAGCACCAATATACTTGACTCCATCATTAATTTCCCTCCACAATGAACACAAAAAAAACCCCATACTCAATCTAGTCAAAATGAAAGATCACAGAATCTTAAGGGCTGGAAGGGACCTCAAAAGATCATCCAGTCCAAACTCCTGCCAGAGCAGGACCACCTAGAGTAGGTCACACAGGAAGTCATCCACGTGGGTTTTTAATGACCGCAGAGAAGGAGACTCCAGAGCCCATCGGGGCAGCCTGTTCCAGTGCTCCCTCACCTTCACAGGGAAGAAATTTTCCCTTGTGTTTCTTTGGAATCTCTTATGTTCCAGCTTGTACTCATTGCCCCTTGTCCTATAATTGGACATCAATAAGAACAGCCTGGCTCCATCCTCCTGACACCTACCCTTTACGCATTTGTAAATATTAATGAGATCATCCCTCTGTCTCCTCTTCTCCAAGCCCAGGAGTCCCAACTCCCTCAGCCTTTCATCATAAGGGAGATGCTCCACTGCCTTCATCATCTTGGTAGCCCTGTGCTGAACTCTCTCCAGTAGCTCCCTGTCATTGTTGAACTGAGGGGCCCAGAACTGGACACAATATTCCAGATGTGGTTTCACAAAATTAAAGTCAGTAAAGCACTAGATAGGTAACTATTGTCTTTTATGATAGCACCTTGCAAGGAAGTGGTTGTCTGGAACCACCTGGGTTCTCAAAATATTTATGGAACTCTAAGAGTGCTGAAACAAGGAGATAAACTCCTTAGAGCATGCTTCTAAAATAAATCCTATACTGTACAGTGCTGAGATAAAGCAAAATGACTGGAGATGAGCAGTCTCTTTGTTGAACCAAAGAGAAGGTTTTTTTGGTGCTACAGTGAACCAGAATACTTTATGGAGAAAGAGCTTTGCTGCAGCTTTGCATCAGAGAAACTGGGTGCCAAAGGAACTCGTGGAAGGAGGCACCCACAGACATAACAGGGATAAAGCAGAAACACAGCAAGATTTTCTCATAAGAACAATTTCAGGTCTCTTGAAATACTGAACCTGGTAACAGTATTGACAAGGAATGTAGTGGGAACACTGTCCTGCTCTTGATATCTCAGCAGGGAAAAAAAAAAAAAAAAAAAAAAAATCAGAAAATCAGTCTGTAATTGTGTCCAGGAAGAAAACTTCACCAAGGTGCACTTACCCAAGGAGCAGGGGTGAGATGAGGGTAAAAAGCTACAGGGAAGAGCTGTGAAGATAAAAGGAATAGGGAGAAGAAAGTACCACTACAAACAGAAGTGAGACTTGAGCTGAAGAGAGAATCAGGAATGGAAGAGAAGCTGGAAGATGGCAGCAACAGAGCCAGGCTGAGATAGGAGATGGAGGGAATAGATTACGTCTGTCAGAGTGTTACCCTTCTGTCTTTCACTGTCTTCGTAGTGGGGTCCTGCCTGTCTTCACAGCAACCAGCAAAGAGAGGAGACCTTTCATCTCTTGCTGTACTGACTCCTCTGTTGGGAGAGGAGCCTTCCAAGTTGTCACTCTTAAAGATTTCAGTATAGAAAACTAGCCTTGAAGTATCTCAGGAGACCCATTTACTGCATGTGCCCACTCAGGGCTAGGATTGGCTACACCTGTGCTTTTCCTATCTCCCTATTTGCAGGCCCCAGCACCTGCTCCCCCAGGAGTGGAACCTGAATAGAATTTTTAATTAAAGATTTCTAAGTTTCTTACTTTCCTTTGATGTTAATTTCCTTTCTCATTTAAACTGCTGAATTTGTGGGGAATACTCATTTAACTTTCCAAAGAGAGCTCAGAGGGCAGTATCTCCCCTCAAACCTCACACAGCACCTCTTCTGAAGCAGTTCACAATGACAGCAGCCTCATCATCTGCTTACAATTTCCTGAGGAGCAGCAATTCCATTAGGTAAGGTCCATGCTAAAACTGACGACCCAGCCTCCAACACCTAAATGGGAGAAGATGAGAGGAGAAAGTTCTTTCCTAACTGTAGAAGCAATTCATTTCTTTTCTGAGACAACAGTAATTAGAGATCTGAGAGGTTAAAAGACTGGATGAATGGAAAGTTACTTCTTTTGTCCCGGTTATAGCTTGTCACATGATGTCAAACTGTTCAGCATCTCAAGACATTGTTATCTCTTGTGATATACTCACTACTAATTGTTACTCACAGAGTTGTAAGAAAAAAAAAAATCAGCTACTCATTGACACAATGATTACAATGGAAAAATGTTTGGGCTCAGGACAAGCTCTAGAATTCGGCAGCAGGAGGAAAAAAATTACAGATGTAGGTAGCTGTGAAAATAAAATTATAATAAAATGAGCACTGGAAAAACTGGTATGGGTGTTTTTTCCCTCGGTCAGACTATCCCCTTGGGTCAGCTCTTGTGACAGAAGGAGTAGAGGCAGATGATGCCCGTGGGTGCCCACCTGCGGCTGCCTCGCCCTGCAGCCTCCCACCCCACAGCCAGGCCCCGCCATGGCAGCTCGGGCAGTTGGCCTCCCTCACTCCCTTCATGCTGTGAGGTCAAAGAGATACCTAGAGGCTGTTGACTCAACCAGAGCAGTGCAGGGACTCCTATACTGAGCCTGGGTTTGATGTATTTTATACATATGTTTTACTTAAGGCACTTTGTGGGTTCTGATAGCGTTTTATTGTCATATATATAGATTTTATTGCAGCTCTGACAAGCAGAAATCGAGAGGCTTTTCCCAGACCAGGCCCGGCTGTACAGCGCTACCACGGCAGGCTGGGGCGGGCAGGACTCGGCTGCCACTGAGAGCCCTTCCCTGCAGTGTAACCCTGAGGTGCTGCCGCCAGCCGCGTCCCAGCGCGCCGCGCTCAACCCCAGAATCAACGCAACCCGCCCCGCCCCCTGCGTCCAGCGGCCCCGCCTCAGAGGGGGCGGGGACTGGTGTTGGCGCGGCTGGGCGGGGACTGGTGTTGGCGCGGCTGGGCGGGGGCTGGTGTTGGCGCGGCTGGGCGGGGACTGGTGTTGGCGCGCCTGGGCGGGGGCTGGCGTTGGCGCGGCTGGGCGGGCGCTGGCGTTGGCGCGGCTGGGCGGGCGCTGGTGTTGGCGCGGCTGGGCGGGGACTGGTGTTGGCGCGGCTGGGCGGGCGCTGGCCGTGGCGCGGGTTTCGGAGCGGGCCGGCGCGGGTTGGTGTTGGCGCGGCTTTCGGAGCGGTTCGGCGCGGCTGGGCGGGCGCCATGCGGAGCCGCCCGGAGGTGGACGCTACGCTGCAGACGGCCAAACTGAACCCGGCAGAGCTCCTGCCGGTCGTGCAGTGCCTCGGCTTCGGCCCGCAGGCCGGTGCCGGCGAGTACTGCCTGCTGCAGCTGGAGCCGGGCCTCTGTGACGAGCTGGAGGCGGGAAGCAGGTACGGGCAGGGCGCGGGCGGTGGCCGGGACGGCGAGCCGAGGCAGGCAGAGGGACAGGGGCAGGCCGGCCCCGCGGCGAGGGGCTGGAGTTTCCCCAGCCTTACAGCTTTCCCCGCCGTGCGTGGGGGAGCCGGAGCGGCGGCGCGGGGTAGAGATGGGACCGGCTGAGCTTGCGGGACCGGCCGCTGTGAGCTCCGCGCGACCCCTTCCTTAGTGTTAAGTGGTTGCCATGGGGCTTAAACGTCTTAAGTGTAGCCCATTGAAATGGGAAACTAGGAGCTAGCATCACCCAAAATAAGCTGGACAAAGCAAACATAACCAGCAGTTATGGTGGGGATTTGTAATGTATTTCGATCACTTCAGCAAAATAACTTATGTATGTTAAAGAAAAAGATGGGATGGTTCATGCGTTTTTACAGTCAGTGACAAAGCACCAAAACCAAGCTCAGTGTCTGTTCCTGGACTATTCGGTGAGCTCAGAGCAGCAACTTTATTTCTGAAGTTTCCTGCTTCTGTAGGATATTGCATTGCTGTCCTCAGTTTTATCCATACGGAAAAATTGCTTCTCACGGTTCTAGACTTGAGGCGAGTTTCCTATTGGGCACATAAAGATAGATGTCTAAAAATTTGTGTTTAGGAAAGAAGACTGTGTCTTTAAAAGACTCTGGCTTCAGAGATTTTCTTACTGGAACTCTTGAGCTCAGGTGGGTGTCAGGGTGCCTACAAGTTAGACAAACAGGACAGTGAAGGATATGCTGTAATAACATAGGCCTTTGGTAGGATGGTTACATGACATCTGATTCTGGACTAAGAACAGATTCTAGGTAAGTTTTTATGTTGCTGGCCTATTTAAAACAGTACTAATCTAACAAAATGTTTTAAATGATACACTATTAAATTTCCTAAAGAAAATGGTCCTTGGAGATATGTGTTGTTAAGCCTGGTCGTAGTCAGTGTAATATCGATAAGGCTTGAGTCATGCTGAGGACGACTTGGGGCTTAGCTCAGCTTTGTTCAAGCTTTTGGAAGCAAGATGAGCAAATTGATGAAATGGAATGTGAACACTTAATTTAGTGTAGCCTAGTAGGAACTGAATGTTCCTCTGTTGTAGTCCTGCTTCATTGTTACCACATCCCCACCAAGAATCTCTTAATTAATCAACAATGTGAGCTGAAGAGGGGGAGTTGCTCAGATTCTTTGCACCGAAGTGCTCTAGAAGATGCTTTTCATTCCAGCTTGGAATTACTTGCAAGAAATTGTGTCTGTTTTTTGAGAGGGAATCTGAAGCATCTGAAGGATGCTGCACAATAGACACAACTTCTGTTGATTTCTTGTTTCACAATGGTCCAATTTTAGTCTTCATTAAAGAACGGTTCTAGTTGTAATCTTATTTCAAAGAGTCATAGAATCATAGAATTGGAATTCATAGGTTTGGAAGGGAGCTGTAAAGATCATTTAGTCCACCCGCTCTGCTCAAGAAGGTCTGCTTAGGTCAGGTCACTCAGATTAGTGAACTAGTACGGCCTTTGAGTATCCACCTAAATCAGTGTTTTAGGGGGCTTGTATGAAAAGGCAGATGTTCGACTGTGGACAGCATAAGAATCTTGAATATTTGTCTTTCACAGCGAGAGAATTAAAAATGCGAGGAAAAACCATAGTGTTAAGATATTTTAGATTAATTAACTATTATATCTTTATGTTTTAGTATAGCGTGACTGTTGCTACCAAATGTAACTGCAATTTACAACTTCTTTACCAATATATAAATGTGAACAAAATCAGTTTAATTTAGGTAAAAACACAGCTTTTCTTTTTGTGGTTTTTTTTTTCCAGCCTAGTAATCCGTGGTGAAAAGGATGAGCAAGCAGTGTTGTGTAGCAAAGATAAAACTTACGAGATGAAAATAGCAGATACCTCAAATATGCTGCTGTTTATTCCTGGTTGCAAAACTCCAGAAGAGCTGAATGCAGATCAAGCTTCTTGCAATATTATTCATTCACAGGTATGGCTGTCTTAGATTTTGTTTGTTTGCTTTAATTTCTATGCTTTCTTATTCCATATAATTTCTTGTCTTTTATCCAAGATTCGTCTGGGAAACTCAGCTGGGATTCAGTTGCCTGAACTTAGGCCTCTAATGCTGCTTTAGGTGCCTTGTGGTATTGTTCTGCCTAGCAGCTGCCAGTGCAGAAGGACATGAGAGTCCTGTAGGTTCTTGGTGTACCGAAGAGCTCCAAGAGGATGTCATTCATAGAATAGTAGGAGTTGGAAGGGACCTTTAGAGATCATCTAGTCCAACCCCTCTGCAGAAACAGGTCCACCTAGATCAGGTCGCATAGGAACGTGTCCAGGCGGATCATGAAGACCTCCAAGGAAGGAGACTCCACACCCTCCCTGGGCAGCCTGTGTCAGGGCTCCCTCACCTGAACAGTAAAATAGTTTTTTTTCTTAGGATTAAATTGAATTTTTTGTGTTCCAGCTTCATCCCATTACCCCTTGTCCTGTTGCTAGATTGTCATGGTTCAGCAAGGAGTTGCTTTTGTTTGGTAACAGGGGGAGCGGGTTGCAGTGAAGACCCGGTAAAAGTTTTTTTATACTTTCCCCCGACTCCTGGGTTCAGACCCACCCCCCGGCCCGGCTGGGCCAATCTGGCGCCTCTGCGATCACTATTTAGGGAC
>WBNH01001718.1:0-16743 GCA_013401255.1 Urocolius indicus | reverse complement strand
TTATTTTTATTTTTTTTTAACTGTTGGTCTGTCAGAAACACGAGTAACTTTCAAACACTATATACACACACAGCAGTCACTTTCTCCACAGAAAGAATCCTGGTAGCATTCAGCCCATAATCCTGCACTGAAAAACCAATGCAGAATCATGATCAAGTATTTTAATATACTTAAAAACCAAACTAAACCTCTCAACTAAAACAATGTATTAAAAGCAATCCTGCAACTAATAAAACTAAACCCACCTGAGTCTTTATCAAAGCAGTGTAACATCAAGAAATTAAGTACATTAAATGCTATTACCTGCAAAAAGAATCTCTTTCACTCTCTTTCTAAAAGGTTAGTTACCAACAATTCTAAATTTTTGAAAATACTTATTTACATTTTTAATTTCAACAATACTACATTATTTTTTTCTTTTGTAACAGTCAAACAATTTGAACACTTATGATGTTAAAATGAAAGGAATGTAAACATAAAAAACTAGAGTATAAAATTAAAATTTGAGTACTTCAAGGTGTAAGAAATAAACCCATTCAACTTCTTGAAGAATTGTAATGGCATTGTCTTATGCTTTCTAAAGAAAAACTTTAATACTTACGTAATATTAGGATCCACTTGTTTGTAAGCATGGGCTGCACAGGATCCACAATAGGTATATCCTGCATGGCTGTAAATTGAGAGGTACACAACGCTAACATGTTAAAATATTGTTTAACATCTTGCAATATGTTTACATTGATATTAAATGTCAATATCTTAAATATTATTTTACCCAATGAGTGAGAAATGGTAAGAGTGGTCAAAAAAAAACAAAACAAAACAAACAACCCCTGAAAATGCTGCAAAGCACTGTTGCAACACTGAACATACAAGTGTCTACTTGTTAAAGAACCGTAAGTGATCATTTACTTACTCAAAGCACCTTTTCTTATTTGTAAAAGACACCAGTAGGCAGACTACATAACTGCATATTATCAGAAGCTCATGATAATGCCAAGAGTAAGGCCAAGAGACAAGAGAACAGCAAGCTGCTGAACAACATTCTTCTAACCACACTCCAGTAACTGAATACTGTTATAGCACAGAGGTCTGGCAGATACATACCACATGTTACAGCATGTGGTAAACCAAGAATAAAAATGCTCTGTTATTAAAGAATGGCTAAACAACAGAATGAATGGGCACAAGGAAAAGGAGTGAATACAGCCTTTACTGCAGAGAATGTTATATATGCTTTAGAATTTCTTATCACTCTGGTCTGAAGCCTCTCAACCCACACTCCTGTGTGTACTCCGACATTTCTAATTATTCTCACTACTTGTTTCAAAGATCACATCCAAATATTGACTCATTCCCTTCAAGATTGTTAAATACAGGTGAAAGTCCAGTTTATACCACTACAACCATTCATTGTGGAGAACATTCGTTCCCCAGAGTCCCAGGCCAGTGTTAGAGAACAGCCTGTGGTCACTCAGCAGCATGCCCACAGCAGAAGGCTGAGCCCACATTGCACAGTGCTCGGGCCACGCGGCTGCTGGAGCTCATCTCAAGCACCTGCGACCGTGGGTCAATAGTGGTCACTTATTTTGAGTCAAGAATGTGCAACATCACAACTACAGCTTTCCAGATGGTCTTTTAATACCATGATACTGAGAACGATATGTGCTGAGAGTCCTGGGATATACAAGATCTTTGAAGATACAAGTTCCCCACTGATAGCACTGGAGGATTTTATATTTATTTATACATATGTAAGCTCATATGCATGTGTATTCATCCACAGAGTGACACCTGGAGCAAGTTATACTCAAAGTTATCCTGGGGTTTTACTTCAGCATCCCTTTCTGAAGAGCTCAGAAAAGTACAAACATACACACTACACAGAAACAGGAGACTAGGACCTACTGAATCAGTAGGGCATGTGACTTGAGCATGTCAAAAGAGCCTTCTGAAAAGTTCCTTTTGCTACAGGATTCTACTGTCTTTCACAGAAACATTATTAGCCATATCCCACTTCACAGATGGGAAAACAAAACCATGGTTAATGAAACAATTTGGTGAGACCATGAGAAGAACTCCAGTAATTCTGGAAAAAGAATCCATGTTACCTAATCTGCAGCTGAAAGGCCTCTTTCCTGACCTTCCTGGAAGACTAAGGCAGATCTGTGACAACTTCTTATGCACATTCAATACTATTATTGAATACTTCAAGCATTATGTCAATGCTTGCAATTTGTCAATGACAAGTAATGTGTCAATGACACAAAAATCATCATAGGTAAGGTTCTTTTTATAGTATTTCCTTCCAACTCATAATAAATTGGAATCACCAACATTCTTTTCTTATTATGTGTCTAAACTATCTTCAGAAAATTGAATTTTTCAAAATAGTTTAGATGATCCCTATTTCTGCTGTGAAAAAAACCAAACCAAAACAAACAACCCAGCCCATAAAAAACCACAACCAACCAGATGAACCCAAATTAAAATAACAAAAGGAAACTACTCTGGAGAGAGGAAAACCATGTTTCATTACTTTTTGGTTTAAGCTTTGCTGAACTGGTGGGAGGGAATGCAGGAGTTTTGTTTGGTTTTTGTGGGTTTAGGGTATTTTTAAGTAGCTGCAGCTGTTCTATACTAGAAGTATATTGAAAGAGCTGTCACATTAGACTACCTCTTACCTGTCTTACTGAATCACAAATGACCTATGACCACAGTCCTCCAGTAAAAGGAAACTAATCATACACCAAAATGTGTAGAGATTTCTTCTATTCTATGCCATATCCAAAATACTTATTTAGAAACCGCATTACATTCCTTTCAGCTAAATACTATTCTTTTAAAGAATTCAAAATAAAAAAGCATTTAACCAAGCAAGTATTACATATATACACTAAAGACAGATTTCAAACTTACGGTGCAATAATGGCTCTAGCAGGTCTTTTTGTGGACTGCACTTGAGAAAGCCAACCTTCTAGTTGTGCATTCAGCTGGGGTCCTACAAAGAGACAAGAAAATATTGAAGCCATAAAATAATCTAAAATACCTCAATAAATAAGAAATAAATATCCAGAAGTTCAACAGATTTTAAATAATCTTTAACCGCTGAAACCGGTGTTTACATCTCAAAAAAGTAAAACCAACATGTCTGTAATGTCAAAGGTTATAGTTGGAAAGTTTCTGCCTCTTAGTCCAATAAGTTCGTTTATTGCACATCCAATCACACACTTATTGTTTCTTGCTCTGTGGACATATTATTTCATCATTAGAAAGGATGGCTGCTGATCTCAAAAAAGAGGCTAACAGATGACTGATTCCCATAGTAACTGTATTTGCACAACTCTGAACTGAAAAGTTAAGATGATCTATACTAAGAGAGCCTGGGATGGGACAACAACGTAACACAATGATTATACATACTGACGTGATTTAACAGAACACAAAGCACACAGTAACCTGGAAAAATTGAAAACACACAGGAAAAAAAAACTTGAAGTGAGAAGACACCATGCTTATACTAATGCCTCAACAACTTCTAATGAACTAACACACACTTCAAGTACATAACTTCTTGGCAACATTAACATTGATCAATATTTAAATCAATATTTTTTTTTTAAAAAACCCTTAATTGTGTACCTGAAGCGGCAAATATTCTCAATTCTCAAGCTGACAGGTGATAAAAATGCCTTATAGAACTACAACATTTAAAAAGCAACACCACCTTGTAGTTATTTCCCATCACAAAGAAAACTTTTTCATGTAAAGCTGTTCCTGAAGAAGGAATTCTGGCAAATATGGTGCAACATTGTTTTTATCGAAGAACACAAACCAAACTTTCAAGTAAAATCCATTCAGCACCTATTGTTACAAGTAACATGTTATTAACAGAAAGAAAGATAGGTACACTTTTTTTTCAGTTGACACGATGCTTTTGACAGAACTCTATGTCAGCAGAGCTTCTGTAAAGTATGGTGCAGTGACCCATTTTTCTTCTACCGTGCACTGTGGTAGATTTTCATATCTTCCCCATACAGGTATAAAACCACTAACTGACAGGAAAATCCAAAAGCAAATTACACACCCGAACCTATCTAACAGCTATGTTCCAAACAGTCCAGATCTCAAGTGGATAGCTCTGCAAAAAGCTGACAAGAACTACAGAGAACCAGAGCAAAAAAGGCAACTTACGCAGAATGGAATCAGTCACTGACCAGTGACAAAAAGTTTTCTCTAGGAAACCTCTGTGTATGTGTCAAAGCCACCATTTCTTATGCACGCATTTCATGAAAAACACAAAAGGACAGGGTCTGTAAAGAACCCTAAGAAGTGTAAAGAATATGAAGAAGGTGAGCTAGTGCGATGCCATTTGCCTAAGCCTACAATCACCTTGAATGCCTTAGTAGCTGTCTACAGTTCTAATAAGGCAAAAAAGTGACAATGATTAGCTAGCCACTGTCACTCCTGTAATACAGCACTTTTGTGAAGTGATTAATTGTAAACAAAAACCACCACAGCAATTTTTATTTTCTTCTGTTTGTGTTGTTTGGGGAAATTACAAACAGCAGAGACATGCAATAAGGATAATGACATCTGAAACATGGAGGCTGTTGGGGAAGCTAAGTAAATAGACCTCTATTTCCATCCTCTTTGTAAGTTACTAGGAGATAAACAAAACACCACAGTCTTAGCACTTTTATTTTCTGTATACATAAGAGTTAAGACACAAATCACTTCTAAAAATCCCATCTTACTAATTCTCTCAAAGTATGTAGAAGTATGAAGTACTTTATGAATTAAGCTCTTTAGGAGGACATCCTACTACCCAGAGATTTAAACAAAACACGACTCTGCCCCACCTGACTCCTTCCTCTCAGGCATCACAACAGCAGAAGGGCTGGAATCTCTCATGCAAAGTGAGACAACCTTGTGACTCTTCTCCAACAAGGCACAGTGCTTGGCCTTCCTACATCCCTTCTTGAGCAAGAGGTTTTCATTAAGAAGGTCATTAAGAAAAATCAGGTAATTTGCTGAAAAGTTTAAAGGCAAACTTCAGAATCTCCTGGTAACTTCCTAAAATTCTGTACGATTATTCAAATCTTACCACAACTTCTCATCTTACAGCGCAGTAGCAGAGTAAGATGCCTAGGTTTGTTTAGCCTGCAATTACAGACACACACTCTAAGTAACAAAGGACCAAGTAACACATCTGCTTTCAGATTTTTCTCCTTCAACACAGCTACAAGGCAACTCTTAAAATCATTAAATTTAAGTTTCCATTTCAACTGCTACTTATTTCTACTATTTTAGTAAAACATATAATCAAGTGTCTCTCTCCAAAGGACGAATGGAAAGAGAATTTAGAGTACAACATATCCACCTGATCTTTTAGCTAAGAAAATAGAATAATTAAAAAAAATTCTGACAGCATCATCATGAACTGACAGAATAACCTACCTGCAGCTTCCTAAGCTTACAAAATAAGAAGGATATTCTAAACTGTAGTTTTCTTGTTACCAAATCAGCATCAACTTTTTGATGAAGTGTTCAGAGGGGTTTTTCTTCCAGTTTCTCAAACATGACAGTGCTTAAGGCTAAAGTAAAAGTATTTGAATTGGAGACTCAAAATATAAATAAATCCACATTATCACAGTAGGTATGTTCTGCCATATGGAATTGTATTATAGAAGATGAGTAGCCTCTCCATGAAGACCTCTGTAAGTAATTTTTCTTCAGATGCAAATTAAGTTCAACTGGAAAAACAACTTTGCAAATAGTCACTAAGACAACTGCAGTAAATATCCATCTTCTAAGTTGACAAGTGTGGGTGAGGAAAAACGATGCTGCCTATGTATAGTGGCAAGTACACTTGCCTCTCAAGCCACTGGGTGTAAAGCCCAGCTTAAGAAAGCTGGCAGGATGAGCACAGTGGGCTAAATCAGACATAAGGACACAAAGCCTTATACATGCAACTTCTGGATGCAACAATCAATATGTTTTAGTATTAATATTGTAAGATCAGACCTTTTATTAATTAAAGGAATATTAGGCAGCAAAATATGAGGTTCACTGAAGCACATAAGATCCACATTTCAATTCTATGAAGTAAGGTATAAATATAAGTATGTAACTAAAGAATGATGATGACAGTCATTGATATTTCTCATCCTGCTTTGTTTTGGAACCTGGCAGAAGTTATGTCAAGTCAAAATATTTGCATGCACCAACCAAGTCTCCACCAGGCAAATTGATGGCTACAGCTACAGGCAGCATTTATTCAACTATCTTGCCTGAAAGCGTAAACTATTTTTACAACCAACATTATCCCCTCACAAAGCACTACAGTAAGTAAGAAGGAATCCTTCCACATTAAACGCATACCAGTGTTACCTAATGAATAATAACACAAAGACATCTGGTAGTCACAGGCTCAGGTTCATCACCTCAATTTACAGCTTGTTGCAGTCCAGGCTTTGTGGGTTACACCAAACCAATGCAGTTCACCTTATCACAAGAGGCTGAAGTGCTTACATGCCAAGTGTCAATACAATATAATGGGAACTTATTCCTGCCCAGCAGCCACCATTACTAGTGCAAAACCTACCTTTTCAGATTGGTAAGGAAGACAGTGCTTGCTCCAAATCTTCAGTCTTAGTGAATCCTCTTTTTACTGGAAAAGTATAGGCCTCAACCAAAATTCAGAGCAGCATCAGACAAAACTACTCAGGTTTCCCCAGACTGCATAGGTACAGCACTTCCAGAAATGCAAGTAAAGCTGGAGCAGCACAATGGCAGTAATGCAGCAATCTCCAGCTTTCACAGTTCTATTTGTTTAAGCATGTCTCCTACCTTATAGCAGTCGACATCTTTTTCTGAGCCTTATTGCTTTTCTCTTTTAACTACTTTTACCCACAATGAAAAAAGTCTACACCTTGAAAATATTTCTAGTATATATTTTACAGTATTTGTACTAAGTAAGTCTTTAATCTTGTAGGGTATTGAAAAAAAAAATCAAGGTAAGTAACAGTGAAACACTAGGGGCTGGCACAGAGTTTAATAACTGGAATTGTGGGAACTTCTCCCTCCCCAACTCTGAAGGTGAATCCAAAACATTTAATTCAATTTTAAGGTAAATTTTATTCTGAAACACCAACAGAGTACTAACTAGTTTATCTTCTTTGTGGAAACTGCAGAAAATACACATAAGGATTATTTTAAAGAACACAGGCCTCACTTGAAAAAGATCTGTTCCTCACTGCAACAAAGGCCAACTCCTTGAATAAAGAACAAGTTTTAACTATGCAAAGACTAGGATTTGTCAGGAATAGAAGGTGATATCCAGCAACTTCTGTTGATGAGCACATTCGCTACTGCTCGCATATAGTCTGTTCCAGTACTGAATACTCATGGAATAGTGAAATCAGCCTATAAGCAAGGCTGAAATTTACTTAGGCAAACTAGGACATGGGGAAGGAATTGAGATACAAATAAAGATTACATCAATGCTACATAAAGTCCTATTATACACACTGTAAGACAAACATAAACCAGCAGCTAATGCTTGAATAGGGCAACGTAAAACTGAAGTCACAATAGAAATATGGAAGTCTTTGGTGTCAGTTCAAAGTTGCATGTCCCAGTTTTCCAGTATTCCACTAACTCTTCAATTTCCTTGATTATTCATTTCCTGGCAACTTTCAATATAACTATAATGTGCTCCTGAAGAATGTCAACCAACGTGCACCTATATATATAAAAAACATTAGCAGTTAGGTCATTCAGAGATCCAAACAAATGCTTTCTGTTTTATAGCTCCGAGAAAGTAATTATGGCTTTAAGTCACAAATTCAGGTTATATTCATCATGTAAGTATTCAGTAAGTGATACCTGTAGGCTTATTTTAGTAATACAAGGACTGCACCAAATATAAAGCTCTTTTTCAATTCCAATAGTAAAGTGAAAGCTGAATCTATTTTCTTTACTCGAAGCATCTTGGTTCTGACTGTATTTAAGTGATTAATCTACAAATAATAGCCTGGAAATTTTATTTTAAATTATTCCAGTATACTTTTGCAGTGTACAATTGTCATGGTTTGACATGATGCCATTTCTGGTAAGAGGGAAGGGGCTGTAAAGATGGCACCTGTAAGAAGTTGTAACTCTCCCCAGCTCTGCNTGCTAAAGCTGACGCCGGACCAGGGGCAGCAACTCATTTTGCTAAAGCTGACCCTGGACCAGGGGCAGCAACTCATTTTGATACAGTGATTTTCTTCTTTAAAACTATGGCTGGAGCAGGACGTGTCCTGAAGGAGGGACCCAATATCCACAGCTGTAACAGTGGGAAGGAACCACGACAAAGCAGCTCATCAAACCTATGCCCAGAAGAGGCCTTGTTCCGAGAGAGGGACCCTGTAACTGCAGAAACCGCAACCGTGGCAAAGAACCCATGCCAGAGATATTCACCAAGGACTGTGTCCCATGTGAGGGACCCTGTATCGGCAGAAGCCGCAGCTCCTTCGAACAACCCACACCAGAGAAGATCGTTAACGACTGTGTCCTGGGGGAAGAACCTTGTGTTGGAGCAGGGGAAGAATGCCAGGACTCACCTTCATCTGAGAAGACAGAAACTGCAGAGCCCATCTGTGAGAGACTGACCACATCCTCCACTCCCTGCCCCTCTGAGCTGTTAACAGGGGGAGGAGGTAGAGATATCGGGAGCAGTGAGCTGGGCTAAGGAAGAAAGGAGGGATGGGGGAAGGGAGATCTTAAAGTGCTGGTTGTAATTTTCTCATCATCCTACTCCCTTTTTGCTTTTATTCCATTCTGTTTCTTGTAGAATAATCTTTCCTACTTTCTTTTTGCTCGGAACCGTAATTGGCAGTGAGCCCTCCCTGCCCTTGTCTTAATCCACAACAACCTTGCTTATCTTTTTACTGCCGTTTCACTGGAGCCTCTGCCATCCTAACAAGGGTGGGAGTGAATGGGGACAGTGAGCGAGAGACTGTCATGGTGCTGCTGTGCTAGGTGGGCCAAACCATGACACCAATGTTAAATAGTACAGTCTGCATATTAATCCTGTATTCTACGATTAAGTCACAAGTGCCAGCAATGACACATCCATTTGTCTAAGAAAATCTAGAAAATCAAAGGGAGAAAACATTACATTTAGCATTTAACACTGCAAAGCAAGTACTTTATAAGTGTTCAAGACACTATGATTAGTTGTTCAAGATAGCAAAGTAAGAAGTTAATATTTGCAATGTATTTGCAATGTACTGTATTGTATATGCAATGCTACAGACAATGTCACAACATTAAGTTTTCATGATCATTACGTTTATTATCCTGCTACTGCAGAAAGCTCCTTTTTGCTACACCTGAGATCAAGTCAAAACTTTCGCTCATTTCAGTGACCCTCACAGACTTTCTACATTTTTTCCTGGATCCATTTGTCTGTGACCATCTACAAACAACACAGTGATTCATTATTCCTACATTACATTTATGAATGAGCTGTGATGAGTTATTCCAATTTTGGGGAACACACCAGGATTCTTGGCACACTAGAGTTAAGCACTTCCATAAAGACTATTTTATGATACAGTGACCATATTCCTCAATCCCTTGCCTGCATTCATAGTCTGACAAGATTGTACACATTATTTCCTTGGAGCCATTTCAGCTGCTGCAGAGACTCAGATCCAATACACTACAGAAAATGGTTTCTGCTCTAACTTAAGGTAGGATGCAGCCACTCTGCAGTGTCAGTGCAAGAAATCCCAACAGTAGTGTTTGCCTTCAGAAACCACAGGCAAAAGGCCTGATGAACATATCACACATACTGAGCAACACTAAGGCAGAGCAGAAACAGCTGTAACCAAGGTACAGACTTTCTTTGATACTGACAAGAAGTCCTGCTTATGCCAGTAAGTGCACAAATGCTGATATTACATCACTATTCATTAAAATGGACGCTTTTATGTCCATCTCCAGGGCCTCCAGGCCCCAAAATTGCAAGTGAGAAAAGCTGTACTATCTCACAATGAAACCGCCACTGCACATTGAAGTTGGCTACCTCAAAGAGCTAATAACAGTCAGTCAGCAGGTTTTGGCATCAGAAAAATCAGGATTTGGCACAAAACAAAAAAAAGCATTAGTGCAGGTCTTACTGGGGATTACAAAGGAGTAGAAGAGACTGTAAACATGCTAAAACAGTGGCAAACTTTGAGAGAAACATCATTTCTAAACAAACCATTCATGGCCCACAACTGCCTTTTCATTTATTTTTCTGATCTGCAAAGTTCTTTGAAGTACTGTCCTTTCTACCTGACCTATATCACAGCCAATTATTCAGAAGTTCTATAGCTTCTTGTCCAAACAAGTTAGAAGTTTAAGTCTTATGCTTAAGCAACATGATGTTGCTTAATGCTAGCAAATAAGATGTCAGCGTATACCTCCTTTGGAGATATGTACTTACAAGCCAGGGCAGCAGAAAACCAACTCCAAACACAAGAGTACCATGAAGTTTAAACTATCTTCAAACATTTATTTGGAGATAGGTAATTTACTTAGCTCATCATAAAAAATAGCTTTGAGGACAGCAAAGTGCAAAGGCCTTCCAAGTTGTCACAACAATTACTCTGCCAGCTCACATTTGCTTCAATAAGTGCATGGAAATTCAGGTTTTTCTAGTTCAAATAAGTTGCCATAGGCTACCAGAAAGCGCATATCTGACCACTACAGCTTAATCGAGGAGAACAGAAAAACAAGCCATATCTAATACAATGACAAACTCATTTTTGCAGGGCAAGCATCAGATCACGTAGTATTGTTAGTCACACACACTCTCAATTCAATTTTACTCCTTTGATTTGTAACAGCCTACTAAAAACCTTTGTATTTTGTCTGTATCAGCACAACACTGACTGGGGAAAAGCTGACTTAAGAAGTCTTATCAAGCACTTTAATAAAGAGTAGTACAGCATTCAAGTAGCACTTTCAGGAGCCAGGCAATACAGCCCAGTGGCCAGTGGATAAGCCATGTTAAGCACCTTAATATATGACATCTCATTTGTAATGCAATCTATACAAGAAAAAGATGTAGGCACACTGATGTTCATTTGCGTTTCAGGAACGTATGGATTGATTCTCTCACAGACCTGCCCAGCACTTAGAAAATCTACTCATGTGGAGTAAATAAGTAAAGAGTATCCACATTCTGTCCTGAAAATACCCCATGCTCAGGATAGCGTGTCATTCCCATCAATGTTTCAGCTGCTCTAGGAATGCATCTGTCCTGCATTCAAAGCCATGGAAAATTATGCCATTTTTGTTTCTAGTTGTCCTTAATCTTCCTCTTCCCCCTGCTGGTCAAAATTGATATCTCAAGAGGTCTGGATGATAGGTGTTTGAATTACACTAGCAGGAGTAGGACTTCTGTCCAAAAACAATAGTATTTTTTAACCACACAACAATGGTATGTTTAAGGAAAACAAACCCAAAAAACCCCAAAAAAACCCACACGACAGCAATGCAACAGGGCAGTACTTTCATTGTCTTTATATCATTTTTGCAATTATTTTTAGCAGTCACCATGTACCAGGTTGCTGGTCCACAAAAGCAATGGCATGGCACATTTCTAATATTTTTAAAAGCAGACACAGATGCAAGAAAAAAATAGGTTATTTAGACTGCCAGCAATTGTCCACTATTGCAGCTCGGAAGCTCAGCTGTAGAGCTTCCCTAATTCAGTGCTGCTGCTAAGAAGGAGGAACAACAACTAGCCAAACAGACTTCATTGTTAGTTGGCTGCCAAACAAACACCCCACAGGTCCACATATGAAGTCCATTAAGATGCTACACAGGCTGACACGAAATGAACAACAGCTTCCCCACACAAAGAATTCTAGAGGAGAAAAGATAATTTTGGTCAAATTTTTCATGCTGAACACAACTGCAGAAACTTCTTAATGAACTCTCTTCTAAGGTTCTCTTTTACAAGAACAAATTATGGATCAAAAACACATGGTAAGTTAAATGGTCACACTGCTGTGAAGCCCATTTTCCCCTCCCAATTCGCCACCTTAGCTTCACCAAGTGAGAAGGAAGCAAGTAGCAAGCCTTCTGCCTGGGATCTCACTTTCCCTCAAAGAAGAACTGTTGAAGTTTTTTATAAGCAACTGTAGTGAGATGTGACATTCTAACATGTGAACATGCCTGGATGTGCATAATTGCACAGCCAGTCTCACCTGCTTGAAAATGTTAATTAGCATAATACAATTAGATGATGTATTCACACTAGAATGTAGTGCTTGTTTATGTTTTCCAAGGCAGAATCTAAGCAGTGCATATCCTATAGCTAGAAAAGATAGGAGAGCAAGGGCTTATTTTCAGCTGAAGCAACTACACCCCCACAGACATCAGTAGTCTCTAAAAACAAGTGGTATCTCTTCTAAACCCTCTTACATTGACCCTTCATGAAGAGCAGTCATCTTGGTTGTGGCTTCACCTCTGATATGGCTTCCATTCCTGCAGCACAGAGGAGCCAGACAGCTAATCCAGTTCAAGGATAGTCTCTGACCATAGAAGTTAGCTAGCATTCTAGACCATTCTTTGTCCTCTCTCATCTGGCTTCAGCTCTTCTTTCCCAGCAAGCACAGCAATGGGTGCTTTACTTTTGCAGTCAACCCCATACTTCCCCACATCCCCTCAATCCAGGATGCCACACATGATCCTGCATATTTTGTTATGTTATAGTCTCAGGTTCCAGGCACCTTGCATGAACTGACACTTAAAAACTACATCCTCACACATACTCTTTAAAATGCTTTCAGGCATAATGATTTTGAACACATCAGGGTCATCTTAACTATGGAGCAGGATGATGGTTTCCAGGACATCTGCTTGCCTAGCTTAAATGCTAACCAGTTTATACATAACCCAGCAAATCACATCTGGGCCAAGATGGTAAGCACAAAGAGAGTAGGTAGGAGGACTCGACAACACAATCCTCAGAAAATCATGGGAACACACTGGTGAATTATCACAATTCAAACTCCCATCCCTGCCTTAGGTCCACCCTTGAAGCTATGAAGGTTGAAACCACATGATAAAACCCAGAAGAGTACAATTGAGGAAAAGAGCCCACATTACAACTTTGAAATAGCAGCTGATGTGAGTTTGGCCTAAAATATAGGAAGATTTTAAGTTAAGTCTGCAGTGAACATGTACCCTTTTGGTCTCCATTTATTTCCTCTTTGAGTTTTGATGGATCCTCCCAGGCAGCACACAAAAATTAGCTTCCAGGCACCAAATAACATGTAATCCCTGTGTTGTAGGACAGGGAGAATTACTGCTATCACATAACCTACTTTAAAAAAAAAAGCATAAGATAGATCTATAGCAAGAGATGCAAATAATGTTCTCTTCTTGTTTAGGGAAAACCCTAAAAAATACACTTCCCAAAACTCTGTCTATGCACATCAAGCATTTACTACCACACACAGTGTAACAGTTACAGTTTAACCTCTCAGAAGTACAGCCACCACAACTCGTTACAACATGATTCAGTTTGGGTTTTTTCCTGCAGTTAAGTGCCTGGGCAATCATCCCACTCCTTCTCAACAAAAGGGGTGCCCAAAAGCTTTTGTATGTCCTATTACAGACAAGTAGTACTGGCCAAAATAGACATACAGACTTACCAGGGTGTAGTCTAACAAAAGTACGTGCTGAATTTTTATAGAAAACCAAGACAGCATCTATGCCTCTGTAATTAATTACAAAAAAAAAACACCATGAAAAACATTATTTGCAAGGATCTAGCAGTAACTCAGCATAAAGTCCAACATCAAACAAACTACAAAATGTATGTGCAAAGTCATTTAGCCATTCTACATCACAAATCAAATTTCTGCCTGATTAATAAATGAAAATTTAACTAGCACAAACAAGTTGGGAAGCGTTACCACAAAGCTTCAGTGTTTTGATGTCTTCGAACGTGTTTAAATCTATACCTTTGACATGATTTTGTTTGCTTTCTGAAAAAAAGAGCACTACATATCTTTCTGGACCTCTGGAAAAAAAGCATAATTGCAAGCTATCAACACTGGATGCACATGTGCAACTGGTTTTGTAATAAATAGAACAGTTACATCTGGAATGTTAAAATGGAAGGAAAATATCATCCTCTGTTGTTCTCTCTAAACTGCCTACCCACCATTCCAAGCCGAGCTGCTTTTCTCACAACCTTCCTCTTCCTGTGTCACCCTCCTCCCTGCATTTCTTTTATTCGATTTTTGCCTCATATCTTGTTCATTAATTTGTGGAGGATGGAGAAAATTGCACCTATTGTAGCCAGAAGAAATGCATTACTTTTCATGTGTAGTTCTTAATTATCAGTTTAGGATCCTGAATGGTTTTTTTTTAATTACATCACTCCCCTTCTTCTGAACTAATCTTTCTGACAACATCTTGTTCATCTAAGCTTGTTCGCTGTTTTGTAATGATCTTTATACTTGAGGCCACTAAAACTCCATCCCTTCAAAACCTCCTTATTAACAGCTTTGAAAACACAAATGTGCATCCACAGCAGCAGAGTTCTGCCTGAAAACCCAACAAAACTTATTTACAAATATATGTGCTGTCAAGCCATTATTACAGATTAGATTTATGTCCTTCTTTGGGAAGATGATAGTAGCAGTAGCCCTCTCTCTACTCTCTTTCTGAAAGTAATAATTTTTTAAATGGACAGATCTCATTCTATGCCACTGCTTTATAAAACTTTTCACCACTACTTAAAAAAAAAGCTCTCTGGAAGAAGAGATAGAAGCTCATCTTGTACTACAAGAAGTGAAATAATAAATCTCCTTATTGCCCTCACCTCCCATCACCTGCCTTTCTAACGCAGCAAAACACTCCAGACGTCCAGTATTCTCTCGAGGCGGGGTGTTGGGGAAGTGGAATGGAATAAAGACCCCACAAGAGCACTCCAAGACACTGAAAGCAGTTCGTGTGCCCTTACACTGAAAAAGTGCAACATTCGGTTCAGCAGCCCGATTAACCACGCCGGCGGTACCGCCGCTGCCTCGAGACTTACGGTGCAGCGATGCTCGTCTCTGAACCAGGGGCCAGCACACAAGGGACGCCCAGGGGGCCGATCCGGCCCCGGCCACACGCCAGTTTTCCGGCGTAAAGAGCCGCTGCCCGAGCCAGCGGCGACAGGCAGATATGCTCAGGTTCCTCAAGGTACACTACGGCTACCGGAAGCTTAACGACATCCCCCCTCTCCAGCTGTGGCCACCCCATGGGCCTCCCGGGCCGCGTTCCGCTGGCAGCAGGGCCCGGCAGCCCCCTAGACTCCCACACGTTCCAAGGGCCCGGCAGGGCCCCAGCCCCCTCTCGCCCGCCATGTGGCGGCCGCGCCGGCGGGGGCGGGGCCGGCGGCCCCTCCCCGCAACTGGTACCGGCCCCGGCCGCGGCCCCAGACTCGGCCCTAGAAAGTGCTGATTCAGCCCCCGCCCCCGGCGGCGTTGTGAGCCGCGGCGCCAGTACCTGAGGCAGTGTACCAGCTTCCGGCGTGGCTGGCCTCCCGGCAGAGCACTCGGTTGGACATCTTGGTGCCGGAGCCACCTATGGTGGTCGGGGGAGGCGGTGGGGGATGGGCCCGGTCGCGGCGGCGACGCTGCTCCCCCTCCTCCCCCGGCACAGCTCGGGCCCCGGGGGCGGAGGCGGCGCTGCTTGCGGCGCCTCCGGGCGGGCGGCGAGCAGGAGGGGGGTGCGCGGAGGCGGCGGGCGGAGCGGCGCGGGCTGGCGGTCGCCCCACGGAGGAGGAACGCGGGAATAAAGCTCGAGACCGCTGCTGCTGCCGCCGCCAACTCCGCACTGGCAGGTGGGGGGCGCGAAGAGAAGGAGGCCTGAGCAGCAGCTGAGTTTGGCCCAGCTCGGCTCCCGTGGACTAGGGGCCACACGGGCGCCCCTCCCCCATGGGGCACGAAAGCAAAAGCCTCGCTTCTATTGGCTGTCCTCCCTCGCCCTTCCCACCCACCGTCTTGACAAGCCCAGAATGGAGCGCCACCGCCTCACGGGGGAGGGGGTATGGGGCGGGGTTCCTGAGGAAACCCACGGATTGGTCGGCTGTGTTGTGGGCGATCGCTAGTGGCGCCGCTGATTGGCGGGGCTGTCTCCGTGGTGGAAGGGCAGATTACGAGCATGGGTCAGATGAGGGGACGGGAGGGGAGGCCGAGGCGGGAGGGGAACGAAGGAGGAGCCCCGCGGGCCCCGGCCCGTCCACCTCGGCAGGTTAGGCAGCGGTCACGGGGTGCGGAAGAAATGTTACGGCAGCATATAGTTCAAGTTTTTGATGCATCATTGTCCCAGAGTCCACCAAGAACACCTGGAACAAGCTGCTAGTAGGAATATCTTGGGGGACTGGAGGTTGAAATAATTTTCATTATCCTTCCTGCCATTGAGAGGAAGAGCTTTCTTCTCCTCTAAGCACTTCCACTACAACGAAAATAGAATACAAGTATTTCCAAGTGCTAATTGAGACAGTTTAATGAGTAAAAACCTAAATATTTTCTTCTGGGTTTACTGCTTTCATTTATGTAGGTTTTTTTCCTCTTCAACTTGCATTTAATTTTTTTTTTTTAAATTTTTGTTGTTGTTGTTTCTGCATACCTCTTGGGCTGGATCCCTTTCCTCCTAGAGCTTCCTTTCTAAGTTTCTGTCCTGGTTTGGGCTAGG
>WBNH01001716.1:22751-52921 GCA_013401255.1 Urocolius indicus | reverse complement strand
ATATAATATATATAGTATAAAAGATAGTTATTATAATAATGGTAAAATAAAAAGGAATGTATTTACAATCCAGCTGCAAAAATTCAGATTCTAATCCATGTTTTAACACTTACCAGAAAAGTACAATCTTCCAGAAATGTCAAAGCCTTGTGACCAAATTATTTTTAAAAACAACTTTTGGTTTTTATTACTTTCATGAGTGTTTAACAATCTCACTTTAAAATTTGAAGAATGACAGTCTAGGACAAACTTTTTCTTCTTTTCTTTTTTTTTTTATGTTTTTTCACACTGAAGGGAAATAAAATTGCATATGGGAAAGGGAAAACTGGTCTGTCAGGACAGGAGGCATTGTGCCCACTATTAGTAACTTATTATGTCTGGATTTTTCATGTGATGCTCTCAAGTTCCTGAACTGTGGATAGAATTCCAAAGTGTATTTTAGTGTTTAAACCCATTTGAGAGTTTATAGTCCAGTTTCTTCTTTGTGAAACTCGAAGAATTCATGGGAAAAGACTCACAGGATCATGGAATAATTGTGGTTGGAAGTGACCTTTAGACATTATCCTGCCCATGTTCAAACAGGATCACATAAAGGTTGTTGCCTAGGATCATATACTTTTGGCTTTTGAATGTTTCCAGGAAGAGAAATTCCACAACCCCTCTGGACAACCTGACTCACTGAAAGCATTTTGTGAAGAACTTGCAAATCAGTGGGTTTTGGAAAGAGAATAAAATTCTGATTGTCACACACAGAGAACCTAGAAAGTCTTTTAATCTGAAACAATGAATGTTGGATTATGTTGTGTCTTTCTTCATCAATCTTTCCCAAATTAAATATATATTAAATGTACTTACAGAGATATAAAGTAATCACAGAGTAGAGAAAGTAAACTGTCAATTACTAAATATGTTCTCTCTAAATCCTCTGACACTCTCTGTGACCAAAAGGACTGTGAAGTCACATATGTCCGTCTTTGGTAAACATGGATATCCTTGAGAAAATGTATGCAAACCTTTCCACAAAACATTTTGTAAAAGGTATTTTAGACATACTTGACTATAGTATGTCAAATACATATTCACACAACTCAATTCCTTTAGATTCTTAAGATGGCCAAAAATTAAACCTTTTTTTCTTATAAAAACTAAAGTCTAAAAATATGATGTTCTAGATTTATTAATATCATGTTCCAGTCTTAGTTCATTTGTTCTGATGAATTAACAGATTAACCTATAAACCAAGACCCCTGAAACACACAAAAATCTTCTGAGAGTTGTCTTTGAGTGTGCGATTTACTGATCAGTAAAGCTATATAAAATCTTTCTGGTGAATAAAATGAACTGAAAATAATTTTTTATATTTTTGTGGATAATAATAATAAAAACAATAGAACCACAAAAAACATTTGAGTTTATTGATTTTTTTTTTCCTTTCCCGGAAAAAAAATTATACATGACATTTATTATTTGAGTTTTATCTTGATTTTTCCTCTCAAAAGTGAGGCCAGATTTCTGTTTAGAAATATTCTTTTTACAGTAACTGTAGGGAAGAAAGGCACAAGTTTTACTGAGTAAAATATAGCTTATCTTAGGAGAGAAAGAAGGTTAGATTTTTGTATCTTGTGTCATTACGAATAGCTTGTCTTTCCTAAGAGGCTGAATCATGTTAGATAAATTCTTTAATGAGAATGGTTTCTGATTTTATCACAGACAAATCTTCTCTGAAGGGAACTGTTTGCAAATCCATACTGTCTTGTTAAGTGGCCTGTTCTTCAGCACTGTAGTTTACTTGAAGGTAGGCATAATTTACAATATGGCAGAAGCAGAAGCCCAGTTTATCTGCAGAACCTGTTTTTATAGAAAGGAATAATGTGTCAAGAACACACACCTGGTATGTCCCCAAAATGATATCATCAGTTCAAATACTTTAAGATAAATTAACATCTACATAGAAATCTTGAGTGTCATAAATTATAGAACCTCAAATTAATTTATGCAGACAGTGTAGGGACTGCGTTATTAACTGTGGTTCGCATTTTAAAGGAAGTTATAATCCTGATTAAGCTGAATATGGAGCTGTATATGTGCTAAAATGCACAGTCCCCTTGTGTTAGCTGCCTAAAATGTATGTGTCTTCAGGTTGGAGGGCCTTGTTCTGCCTATCAAAATCTTGGGCCCTATGCCTACTGCAGTGTAGGTTCACATATGAATCTTGAGTTTTGCACTCCAGGGTAAAATACAGCCTTCTATGAGCTTGATCTGTTTTAGACTGCAAGATATATGTGATTTTGAAAAGATTCCTTTTAACATAAATTTTGGTGGAAAACAACTGGATCATTTATGCATTCCAGTGCTCATACTTGTTCACCACCCTAGATTAAGCTACATGGTATAACATTTATATCTTAATATATTATAGCCAATTTCTATTTATGATCATGTAATAAATTTTCAATGCTCTCATTTTATTACACATAGATTGATCTGTGCTCAGATGAATACTCTTATTTATCTTGAAAAATATCAGTGCCTTTGTAATCAGTTCCAGTAAGAAATGTTTAAGTTATGAAATAAAATTCAAATGTCATCCTCCTGTGTTTTCAGAAGGTTTCTGTTCTTGATACAAAACATCAAATTAAAAATGATGTTCAAAATATAATCCACAATGGACCAACAATTTCAGTAACCACAGAAGATACTGAGATTTACTTCACCTAAAAAAAAGTTTCATGATGATTCCTGTTTCATTATGGATTTGCAAGACTGAAGTTTCATTCTCTTATTGCATATAAAGACAGAGTTTCTCTATGATCTTTTCTTATGTTAACACATTTCTATGCATTCAGCATTCTCAGTGAACAATTTCTGGTAATATATCTTTGTTTTTATAGTAGATAGCATTTGTTTTATCTGCCCTGCTATCCAGATGTGAGTTGGCTTGGCTTAAATAACCTGATCTTTTTCTTAACACAGCTACTTTTTATCAAAAAGTTTAAGTTCCTAGGTTTTATCTTGTATTTGTTTTATAGTCAATTGACTGATTTTAAGTGCCCTCTTAAAAGACAAAAGAAATTTGTATTTGAGTTAAATGTAAATCAATTCTCTCTTTTAAAAAAATAAATAAATAATGAAGTACCCATACAGTTTTTCTGCATGAGAAATCAGTCTCTTTAGACTGAGAGACTGACAAATCAAGATTAAAGTTGTTTGGTGCATAGTCCTCTTCCCACCTTTTTTCTTTGCAAAATAAGAGTGCTGTGCATTTTAGCACATATGCAGCTCCAAATTCAGCTTCATCAAATGGTACATAGTCCTAGCAGCAGGAAAAAAAAGCAAGCTTTGGAGAATTACTGTAAAAAACATAGCATTATCTGCCCATCCAAAGAACACAGCTAACAGGATATTGTTTAGTCAAACACTAAGGGTAGAAAGTCAAACTGAATTAGGTAAGAACTCAATGGGATCCCAACTTCAAATTCCCTTAATATTCTTTTCAAAAAGGTCAGACAGTCAGGATGTTTTCAGATTGATCTGCTACAGATGGATATTTTGTGTCAGCTCAATTATAAATCGTTTAGTGTATATAGATTCTTGCAAGCTCTTTCCCTTGCTTCTCTGCCCATGTTTTCATAGATTTGACCTTAACAGTCCACCGTGAAAGTTCAGTTACTGGGCTAGCTTTATAAACATCTTTCTGCTACCATATTGCAGTTCAAAGCATTCTGTGCTCAGAGCCTCTTTTTGTATGTTAGATTGTTCCTGCATGAGGAAGGTATTTCTTTGTCTGAGGAAACAAAATGGGTAGCTCTATTCTCTTTTTCCATGTCTCTTTTTTTATTTTTTTTTTTTTAGAAAATTGTCTGTCTTTTCTTAAGCAGAGTAGCTCAGAAATGCATACACAAAATCCTCTTTATCTTTTGCAGCTCAGTATCTGAAGATCAAATGGAATCTGTGAATAGAAGCTCCTTCAGACAGCAGTGCTCATTCACATTGATGCTACAGTATTGCACTCTTCCTCTAAAAACCACTCACAAAAACTGGAAAAAAATACTACCGCTCAGCAAAAGAGAGGGCAAGCATCATCTTCATGAAGGGTTTTTAGAAGCAGAGACAAAAAGATAAATTTTCAAACACATTAAAATATTGTTTTCTAATCACTGGCTGCTATTTAGAAAATTTTGCATGACGGAGTCAGGTTTCATCTTATTTTTTTTTTAAATGTATTTCAATAAGCTGAAACATCCAAATGAAATTACAGATAACTTTGAAAAAAAAAAAAAAGAAATTGAAAACAGCAGTGTGTCACTTGAAAAAAAAATGGACAAACAAGTTCCTTTGACATCAGTGTAGCTTTTGATTTGCTGTTCTTATGAATCAATCTTCTGGGGAATTAATCCCATTTGGAACTATGATTAGAGTGCAGTAGAACATGGTTCTCCCTAAATATTTTCTTAACAGTTATCCAAAAATATTAGTGATAATGTCAGATCTGCAATGTCTTGGATTGGGCATAACAGCGTAACAGCATAACAGTTGGGAGGAGTTTGCTTTCAAGCTAAACATGACAGCTTTTCTCTCCTTTAAGCACAGATCAAAGACAGAAACCAATTAAGTGCAAAAGATGCTAGTAATGCTGGTTAAGAAACATTAGTTTTTTATAAGTCAGTCGTAGTTAACAGCTGTCTCATACAACACTTAAGAGTGCAAAGGATATGATACAGTTTGAAAATTTGGGAACAAAATAGCAAGGAAGCCTCAGAGAAAATTTAATTAGCTGGACATCTCTCACAGTCTAGTAAACTAGAGCTCTCTTAATCATTGCCATACACCTCATGAAGTTATTTATACCTTTCCTGTCTCTTTTGCATTAAGCATTAGGGTAAAGCAGAAGAATGAAGGAAAAACCTACAAGCCTCTTGGCAACATGCCTCTTCGTACTTGCTTTGGGAAGCACACGCACAGGATGACAGTAGAAACCAGCAGCCTCTGAGCTTTGAAAGTTCACCAGATGATGGTCTTAGCTTTTAAACAGAACTAACAAGCTATTCATTGTGAGACGAGACGAGACGAGACGAGACGAGACGAGACGAGACGAGACGAGATGAGATGAGATGAGATGAGATGAAAAGACAGAAATGAGAAAAACAAGACTAGGGAAAAAGAAAACAACAACAAAAAACCAGACCACATTCGAGGGGAAACTGCTTTGTCTGTGAATATCTGTGTACTAAAAGGACTGTTTTTATCAATATTACAAACTATGTGACAAAGAACAACTGAATCTTGTTTTCACAATGGAAGGTTTATGTGCTTGTCCCATAGCTGTGCCCATTAACACACAAATCTGCCCATATTTTCTCCTTTTTGTTGATTTCTCTTCATGGAATAAGTGGTCATACAAGCATGGAGAGCTAGAACTGGGTTTCTCCGAGTGAAAAATATGTTGTATTAGCACACCATTAATTCTACTGCTCGATGAAACTCAGCTTTGCTTTCTTGCCATAGGATAAAACCAACCTGCAGTTTTCAGAGGTAAACAAAAATATATTATTCACTGGAAATTCAATAGAATAGGCTGTAGGCTCTGGAGCAGTAAAAAAAGTATTGAATCAAGGCATTAACAGAAAATTTTAAAAGTGTTTGGGTTTTTGGACCAAAAAAATAAGATCTGGGATATAGATTTAATAGATGATTATAAATTTTTCACAACCACTGCAAATCCAAAGTCTATTTTAAACCAATGTTACCTGCAAGGGTTAATTGTGCCCTTATATGCCATTCTGTTATGAGGTACCAGTCAAATTTATCTGTGATTATTTATTTAGATTTGAAGATCTTAGCATTTTGGAGATTTTTTTCCCTGTACACAGGACTGCATAATAGGGTCAAAGCTATAGACTTCTGATTGCTTTTAAGCTGCAAGCCTTCATGTCAGAGACCTCCTGTACCCAACATGACAGGCTTCTCACCAATCACTGTCTGCAGACAGCTACTCTATGAAACCTTCCTGCAAGTTGTACAACATGAGGTTGTGACTTGCATGGGAAGAAATGGCCTAGGTCATCCACATGAAAACCTGAATCTCCCCTAGACTTAATTGAAAAACTGCTAACTAGATCTGACAGAAAAGAATATTTCACGTACTTTTCTCTGTTGCTCTAGTACAACAGGAGATCATCACATGTCCAGTCAGCCACATCAGACATGGAAATATCACCATAAACTGAGCTAGCAGCCTGCTCAGGTCAGCATGCTCTAACTCATATGAGAAAATGTGCGTTACGGTCAGAGCAAAACCATTTCAAGCAGACTACAAGAATGCACTTAATGGGAACACTCTATTCTTGAGGACCTGGTTGTCACTCCTCTAAGTTCAACCCATGGGTAATCTGTAGAAGGCCGTAGGTCCCAAGGGTGGGTGAGAGCACAAAACGTGAAAGCACCAGGGATCGTGCAGCAGGTAAGAGCTTGGTCATGACTTTGCTCAGCCATACTCTCATGCACGATGCCACTTGTAGAGACAGACTGCTTTTGTTCCTCATACCAGTGGTTTTGACAGCTTACCATGTTTTCAGAGGAGAAATCTGAATAATTTCAAATATCTCTGATGAAAACATATTTTACCTGAGTTTGCTTGGAAAAGATAGTTTTGCTGTTTCTAAACTGGGAGGTCTGGCTCTTCTGCAAGTGAGACTTTTAGACATAAAGAACTTTTTTATTTTCTGCCTCCTGGCAAACCCCACAACAGTGCAGGCCTGCCACTGGCAATATTTTGGCTTACAAAGAAAAGCAAATGCTTTAGTACAGCATGTGTCAGATAACAAATGCAACGAGGCTGAGTTTATTCAGTTCAGTGCAAAAGTCATTGGTAAATCTGTTATATCAGCAGAGACAAACCAGTCATCCACTCTGGGGGGGGGGGGGAATATTGAAATATATACATATATGTCTGCAATTATGCTAATATTGCTTTCCGAAAATATATGGCTGTGAAGAAATATGTAATTCATGCAAAGGAATACAGTTCTTTATCTTTTAGTTGTCCAGAGCTATTTATGCTTCTAGAAAATTAACTGTGATACTCTATGTACTTTTGGTATTCTTATTTTTGAAACTTGCAACAGCAAGCCTACCTCATTGCATGTAAATATGTAAATGTCAAGTGTTCTTGACATTCCAGCTTCACATTTGTGAAGATGATGGAAGATATAAAACTGGATTTTTAACTCTCAGTTTATGCAGTAATAAGTTGTATAACAAGCTAGCCTCAGAGTGAAATGGAATGCAGGAAATTTGTGTTCCCAGATGCTTCATTTGAATGGGTTTGATGGACTTTTTTGCTTGCGTGTCTGCTTTGCAAAGGATGACATGTTGCATGCAAGCACATTGGCTGCTGTAGTGGTTGGGCTAACATCTATGCACTTATGCAGATCTGATAGTCAAATTGGTGTCAATCAATTTACTGGATGAGAAAGAGAAATCCCTGAAGAGCAATGGATTTGAGGTTGTCTTTAAGATCCAGAGTTCAGTCATTTCTGCAAGTGTTAAACTTGTATTTGAATACTTTTTTGAAGTATTATTTGAACAAGAATGTACATCGTTTGGTGCCAACAACATTTTTTAATTCAAAAGTCTTCTGATTCACAAACTGTGGATTACATACAAAAACAAGTACCATATCTCTAACTTGGAAAATCTGTTTAAAGAATATTTACAATGTCTGCCTCTGTGTGCACATGTATAGTGGTGAAGGGTTTACATTTAAAATGTGTTTCGAAATAGTATGTATTTACCATATTGGACATATTAATTCATTCTAACATTAACTGATAGTGTAACAAAAAATGTCATATACTGCGAGAGGCAATTGCCATAAAATCAGTTCTCATTCTGTGATTCTAAATATATATAAAAAAATAAAATAATTTTTTTTTTTCTCTCCTTTGTGGGCATTGACAGGCAGTAATTTAAAAAAAGCAGTTGGAGTGCCAGAAAGGAAGTTTCCGTCCTCTGAAAGGAAGTGTTTTTCTTCCTGAAATCTCTCAAATCATCCTATCCTTTTCCCAGAAGTGATCGATTCAGTTAATTAAATAGACGGCAGGTAGTAACAAGCTTGTTCTACATCATTGTTTCCACGTCTGTTTCAAAAGTGTTTTTTCCTGCTCCAAATTCTGCATTATCACAATGTAGAGAAATGATGCAATTGTGTAGGAAAGCTCAGGCTTAGGTAGTAATGTCACCGCAAAAGACAAAAAGAGCTTTGCAGTAATGAAAAGTTAACAGAAAAAGGTGGTGATGGTATTTTTTTTACAAAGCAGCTTTAGAAAAAGGGAAAGTGACCATAAAGCACGAACAGCAGGATTTGTAAACTTCATCATGGGAGGCTTATTAACTGCAGTAATTTCTTTAGCTATTCTTATAGTCTTAGAAAAAATTTATATATCAACCTTGTTAACTTATTTACTTTCTCAGCACCCTTGTTCGTAATGGGATTGTTTCCCACAGGAGAAGATGAAGTTTCACGAACAATGAGGACTCTACAAAGAAGCAAGATTTGCTTTGAAGCCACTGAACTTTCAGACTCATCTTTGAAAATAATTAAAGAAAAATCACACGTTTTTTCCTGGCTTATTCACAGAGGTCCATATTGTAAAAGCATTTTGACAAATGGAGTTTAAGGTTGGCAAGGCATAACTGGTGTATTTGCTCACTGATGCTCCCTGTAGCTTGGGAGCTGCTCATCTCCCTCCAGCTCTGGTTAGCAATTGCCTGGAAGGAGCCCATGGGTTTTGTTCCACGTGGAACTTTCCATTTGAAGGCAGCCAGACAGGAGACATGACTCCTGGAGAAGAGGGTTAACTGAGTCTATGTGCCAGGAAGATGTTTAGTCTGCCTCAGTCCCCTAACCTTTAAAGTACAAATAACAACGTTTATCTTCTTCTTCCTTTTGTTTTTCTGTTGTAAAGCTGAAGTCAATAAACTTCCTTGGACCAGGCTGTCTCTTTGTAGGCATGTGTTCAGTGTCTAATACCACAAGCATGTCCCATTAGAGACTTTCAAACAAGAAAATACACATTATCTGGCTATTTACAAGCAGTCTGGACAAACTAAACATTTTCATTCGATTCTGTGGGTTTTAGCAACCAAAAATACCTGTAGTTTGGAAAGAGAAAAGTTGTTGTTATGCAGATATGCTTTCTAAATAAACAGTTTACAACTCCTTCCTTTCTCAAGTGGTTCATCTGTAAGATCTATCCAGACAGACATATTTAACAGATTTTGAAAACCCTTTCACAGATGATTTATTTGTTATCTAAATAAACCACAACCTTTTGTAATTCTTAATTTCTAGATCAAAATGGATCAAAAAGTAAATTAATACAAGTACAATTTTTTTTTTTCCAAAAATAACTGTGATATGTACCAGTGTTTCTCTAGGGTATTTCACAGCAGTTTTTCTCTTTGAAGTGACACAAAGTAACAGAGGTACAATTCTGCTTTCTGAGACTGGCCCTGAAAAAAACAGTTATAAGAACAGAGATATATATATATATATATGGTATTTGCAGCTACACTCATTAAAAAAAAAACAGAATAAGTAAAGCCTTTTTCTGTTGCCATTTGACTTTGATAAGAGAGACAGCAGGCACAATCTTTGTCAAAAATTAAAATTATAGACAAAAAGGCTGTGGCCTTTTTTCCCCCTCTGTCACCCATGGCTTCTCAGGTAGGATGGAAATGCATATAATCATTACATTTTCTAATAAGACATTATTTTAACTCCATAGCAAGTCAGACTGTGGCTATGGAGAGCTGAATTTCACTCATGGGCCTGATGACACTGACACACACTTTTCACTGTTCATACCAGAAGACATCATAGCACTGCTCAGAGGTGGGAAGCAGACCTCACTCAGAGGCTTGAGAAGTGCCAGTAACTGAAACAGAGATTACGGACTTGAGCAGTTTGGTTTTGGTTTTTTTTCCAAAAATATATTTTCACAGTGTTAAATGTGCTTTAATTAAACAAATTCTACAAAATATGATTGTAAGTATCCTTGATGAAACATTCCTGGTAACAGCAGCATTTTCCAATTATGAAGGAATTCTCGCAGTCCATCTGCATCTACTGTAGATGGAAATGGGTTTTTAAATGAAATAAATCCCATGAACAACTTAAAAGCAGACTTTTCGGTGACCCCTGCCTGGTCTGCTTTCAATAGCTGCACTTTATTAAAAGACCCAAATGACAGGCTTAGATAGCAAAGTCAATACCTTCAGAGTAGCCCTCTGTCTTTCTAAGGTTTTAAACTGCCAAAATTAGCAAAGTGTCTGAGATGCTTTCCCAAGAAATCAATAGCAGAGTGACCAACAGTCTTACGGCTTATCATATTCTCTGGTACTTTTGTGTGAAAACATGTTTAATCTCCTTACTATGGGTATGTACTTTTATCATAGATGCAAAAGCAGCTTTCTTAGTTACTACTAATGATATCTCTGCCATATCATTGTTTTCAGTATTAGGTTCCTAAAATGAGACACGGACATACATACCCAGGGAATATGCTTAATCTCAGCAGTACTTATGACTAGTAGATTACTCAGACACAATTGGCCTCCTGAAAGATAGGTCAATGTTCTCCAAGTATTGGAGCGAGCCATGAAAAATAAAGCAAATTCACCTTGCACTCTCACAACCAGCTCACCTCATATAACAAAACTCTTACCCAATTTCTGAAGGGCAGACTGGAAAAGAAACTTGTAAAATTATCCCAGGCCTTTGACATAGTCACCTACTAGATATGCATGGGATTGAACTGTAGACAGAGGATATGCAAAACATTTCAGACTCCATCCATTTCAGAATATGTCCATAAAACAGTTATCTCACCAGCAAATATTCTAGTTTAAAAAAATATATCTTTCACTTAAGTTCTCAGTTCTGACCTTTTTTATCCAATGAACATAAATTCCAGCTAAAGACCTCTCTGTCTTCTGTTGAGGACCCTTGCTTTATGTGTTATGTTAGTTTTGACCCACCAGGCTTTAGGCTACTCCAACTACTACCTCAAAAACCTATTTATGTCTAGAGAGATTTGAACATATTTTTATTGAGCCTCAGGTCCTGGCTTGGCACAATCCATTGTTTTAATACAGTCTAGAACAGGGGTTTTTTATTTAAATCTCTATACTGACCCACTAACGCCTTCCATCTCAGAGGTGCATATAGCAACATTCCAAGTGACGCTGCCTATGCTTCTGGTATATCCCTGAAAAATCCAGGGTTAAAAGAACATTGTAAATATATAGATCAAGATGCAAAATTATGGTATCTTCTCTTTAGTCAGGTTGCATTTTGAGTTCATACTAAATAAGATATCAAGTAACTCTGTTTGGTGCAGAGGACAGGAAAAATATCACAGAGATGATGACAGAGTCTCAAGAGAAGTGAATTCAATATGATGGATTTCCAAGCTGAGATTAGGAGCATCAAACATATATGAAACCATCCCTCATATGTATCAATTTTTCAGTAAGGAGCATGTTCACCACTGACATGAGCATTCCCAGTCTCAGCTGAGAGAGCTGAGCATTCTCAGTCTCAGTTGTCAAGTATCTCTGATATTCATTAATGTTCTGTCCCCTTTAGTTGTGCAATTGGCAGTTTAGTGTTCCTAGCACTAAGGTTACAACTTCCTTTTGCCTCAAGACTGATAAAACATGGTCATAAAAAGCCACTGTCAGTAATCCTGGGGAACTTTGAGCATGCAAGGCACCTTCATAAGAGAAAAACACCCACTGAGATCCTGAGTCTCAAGGTCTCCATGCAGAAGAAGTAGGCCAGCAATGGGATGGCGCTCTAACATGGGACTCAATCGCACTACCAAAATGTGTTCCTTTCTGTGAAGTGTGTTAGCATTGGTGTCTTTTTCTGCCATCAGTTTGAGTCTCATTAAAGAACATGCATTCCTCTTGGAGATCTGAACAATCATATTGCTCTTGAAAAACACTGCCTATCCTCCTTGAATTTGACAATGAGTTTCTGCAACAAAAATACAAAAATCTGTTATCTTTCCAAAATTTGAGGCACGTATGTTATGACAGTTGCAAAGCAGGAGCTCAGATCGTCCTGCGAAACTTTACTACCTCCTGTATATGTAGTTGCACTGACCTCTGGAGTCAGCAGATAAATATTCACCTTGCTTACACACTTCTTGCAATCATGGTGTTCCCCACCAGTACACAAAAGATTATTTGCAAAAGTTTGCATTTAAAGAAAATCTACTCAGCAAGCAGAGCAAATGAAAAAATGTACTAGAAGAGAAGTTACCTTAAAAAGTATAATTTCTCTGAGTGAAGGTGGGAAATGAAGATGACACAGTAAAAGCCCATATAAACTATATGAAATACAGGAAGTGTTTTTTTTCCTACAGGAAATGGAAGTTAGAATCTTGAGCCCATTGTGGTCAAGAGTAAGGAGGGCACAAATTTTCACCAGTCATCAGCCTTTCTCAAGGATACTCCTCCAGTCTGTTAAGAACATACTGTACTGCAGGGGTGATTCTAATGCAAAGGAGGATCTAATCTAGATCATCAAACTTAAGTAACACATAGGATTTCTATCTAAGAAAGTTCCAGGCTTTTCATAAATCATCATATGAAATGGCCAACTGCCAATATGATGCAGTTTGTTCAGGGACCTACAGATTGTAAGAATAAAAGTGAAGAGGCATCTTGTCATCTCATCTGCATAAAAATGGCCACTTTGGGATTATTCCTCTTTTTCATTTCAGTGGTTTAGCATCTAATATTTGTTACAGGATTAATTTTCTAAATTCTCACTAAATCACATATGGAAAAATAACAGCATGTTGGCCAGCCAACAGTACCTTTGTAAACTTATTTTTATGTATATATCTGTGTACATATGTATATGTACGTATACATACACTTACACGCTTAAAAACACATGTATATTTATACATGCACTCCAGGAGTCTGTGTTATCCGATCGTAATGTAAAGTGAGTCTATTCTTGCTGCTAAAAACTTTATCAAATCACCACTTTTGCTTAATGAGAATTAAAATAAACAAAAATTTTAAATGTAATTTTCGGTAAGGAAAACACTGACACTTTCTCTTTGTTCATGGAAAGTATACAGTACTTTGTAGAGAGTAAATTATTACGTTGGCATAACCATCAGAAAAACAGATATGGTTCCTTGAGAAAGAAAGGCTCACAAGTTCAGAAACCACAAAGTAGATTTGGTTGCTTTATTTGCATATTTGGTTGTTTTAACATCCCAGAAAAGCTCAATTGAAAAAAGCTTGCTGAATGATGCAGTAAATTCAATTATCTGGAAACCAAGCCCATCTAAGCTAACTATACCTTGAAAGATTTAGCAACAGAGATGTTGTAATGCTCAGAAATGCCCTTGCCTCCTGTCCTCTGCCACAAGAAAATATTTGGGTTAACATAGTTTTCAGATTTGCCAGGTGGAGTGGGGGCAATGGGTTCTGTTTTTTTCAGGAGGGGACAAGAGGATGGTCAATGTATTAACAAAGATAGAAGAATTCAAAATTGAAGCAACACATTATGTTCAGCTATCCAACAGAAAACAAACAAGTACTTTGTACTTGTGCAAGTACAAAATTACCTTGTAAAAGTGTCTTTGTTTGCTAAAACAACATCCACTGAATAGCATTTTTGTGTAAATAGTTGTTCTTTGAGGTCCTTGTAGAATCATAGTAGACGGTATGTTATAAGTAGTCTTTGCTGTCATTTAAATGATATTATCTACCCTGTGGTGACAAGAGGAAGCTCGCTGCCTCTCACATTTCATCCTAAGGCCTTTTTTCCAATTAGAGAATATAGATGAGGTGAAAGATTCATCTGTGTACTTACACAAACCAAGTTTGCCTCTAAAAGCCATATATCAGCAGAACAAAGTGCAATGCCACTGTCCTCAGAGTAATGGGGTTGTTGAAAACCATCAAACCCACATGAGCACAAATTACAGTCTCAATTCGCAAAGTAACGCATGGGGAAAGAAGTAAGTTGTGCCTGATGAAGTATCTCAGTCTCCAACATCTGCTTCCACAAACCTGTTGCACACAAGGACCACTAAAGTACCATCTGCACAAATTTTCCACTTACTGTTGGCAGCATAATGCCTTCCTTTACAATTCATCTCAAAGTCATTATTAATGGATTTAAATTTAACTTCTTGAAATTGTGTACCTTATTTTCACGCTTTACTCTGCGGAAATCGTGTAGTAAGAACAGTAGCGCAGACTTAAATTCATACACATTCTTAAGAACAAAAGTAAATACAACAAACAAAAATCAAAAAGAAATTCCATCGCTTCTCTTTTTGAAAAACTGAATATTTAACTGGCTTCAATAACCTTGGCTGCTTTCCTGCTTTCATTTTGTATCTGAAGTGGTTTTTCCTGCAACAATAAATGAATGAATAAATTAACAGTCTTTGTATCCCTGTGGTACTGGTAAACAACAGTATTTGCATGTTGCTTTCTTCCTGGGATACTTAATAAGTAAAATTAAAAAAAAAAAAAAAAAAAAAAGAAAGAAAGAAATTAAGAAAAATCACAATTAAAATTGCAGCCTGACATCTTTTAGTTTCCTCAGAATTTATAAGACTCGACTTAAGGAATGCATAAGATCATCTAGTAGCTCATTCAGCATTTCCTCTTCTTTTGTCAAAGAAGCTTGAAAGAGAGGTATATGGAGCAGAGTCTGCATGTGAGGTCTGTAAGCAGTCTTCAGTCCTCGTGACAACTCCACAGAAGTCCTAGCTGTGCACAGCTCTTCCAAATGAGTCAGGTAACACAAGAAGGACTTGGGTATCTTCTCTGTGTTTTGCCCACTCATAACTTCTACTCATTTCATAATTTCCCAGTGGTCTACAGCTACATGTGCAAAATAATTAAGCAAGTGAACAAGAACACAGGCAGGCAAACAAATGAAACTTTCTTCACTTGAAATGTGCTCCATAGTTTAACTCTCCATCTTTGCTTGTGTTTAGCCTAACTTTCACTAAAACAGCCTTTAAGCATTGTGACCTGCCCAGGGAAACTTGTAATCCACTGGTAGTAACCTGGAAAATACATGGAATATAAAAAATATGAAAGAGTGACAAGGCAGAAAAGTATGAGATAGTTTGATTTAATATTTTGTATTTTCTTTATTATATATAGAATGTTCATACTACTGTTGCTAGATGAAAGGAGGGTTAACCATCTAGTAGATCGAAGCTTATACAGTCAGGATGCAGAATCTACCTTCAGCCTTCTGAAGGCATTTTTAGGCATGGCCAGACTCTGGATGGAGACTGAGGTCACATAGTTATACCAAGTCTGCTCACCAAAACTTCCATGCAAAATGTATGATAATTATTTTAAGTTCAATAGCTTTGTCATTTGTAATAATCAGTCCATTTTGGAGAAACTGACACAAAACTAGGTGTGCTATGAACTGTTTAACATGGCTTTTAACATTTCTTACTTTAGCTGGACTTGCTGAATACTTCTAATGAGTATATGTTTCTTTTCAATAAGGAGAATTACAGTAATAAATTATATTTCATGAAGAATCTGGACAGCATTTTTAAAATTACTGGAGCCTTCCACAGATCCATTTGTTAAAGATATGAGTGGAACAAAAACCAAGATGTGGATGAGTGAGAAGTAAACATGAGAAAGTTTTCAGGAATTCTTAAACCAAACAAGCAAGCTCTCTGGGAAGTATTTATATCTGAGCAATTTCAAGAATCAATTCCTGAGTTTACTCATTGATACCTTCTTATATTTCTTACATGTACCTTCATTTGCTTGCAAAAATACACACCTTAGAATCAATATTCCTGATTGTTGTCTGTTAAAAGATTTCAAAGAGAAAAAAAAATTAAATACAGAATTCAACTTATGTCACAGAGTTAATAAAAACTTTGTAAAAAAATCAAACAGTGCTCAGAGCATCCACTGAAACCATGTCAATACTCTGATTAAACAGCAGAAATAAAATGCAGCTGTGGGCATTAAAACTATATCATCCATTACACTCTGATATATAAATACACGAGCATATTAAGACAGGAGGCTGGAAGAACATTTGTTTAGTGAGATGTGATAATTTTATTCTGTCTTATGAGCCTTGTTCTCATCTAACATTAGGTTAAGATGCTCAAGAGTAAACTTTTGTTACCAGTTGGTTATAGTGTTGTTTCCTGATCCAACATGGCCTTTCACTGCTTTCAGACAGAGCCTTGTTACAGGAAGACACAAGTAAAATGGTATAAACAGAAAAATGAGTTCCAGAAAGGCTGTAAAAATCGCTAGGGCCAATGCAGGTGGGAAGACAGGAAAGATGATGCTAGTAAAAAGATAAGCATAGTGTCTGCTAAGTATGTAAATGGTTGAATATAAGCCAGTCTGGCTTTGAGAGGTCATTCTTGCTTCCTAATCAGATTTCAAGAGCAGTGTACCATCTAGTCAACAGATCTAAGCTATCAAAAACAGCAATAGAAACTTGGCTTAGATGGTCAAAAAGGACAAGTGTGGAACAGATCTTAAAGGCCAAATTTCAATGACAAAGGGAAAAATTGTCATAACAAAATCCAATGAGTCTTTTAAAATATGACAGAAATGCATGCCCTACTATATAGAACTCTCTGCTTATACGTTATATGCAAGTGTGGATAATAGATTACCTAAATAGATAGTTCTCCCTGAGTTCAATAGGGACTAAATTAAATTATATTTGAAAGATCCCAAAAAACAACATAACACACCTGAAAATAAATGCACTTATCTTAAAAACATATTCCAAATTCTTCCTCTGTAATTATGTAGTTGAGTTATGAATCTCTCTTTAATTCTATGAAAACATTGCAGAAAAATATTATTTTAATATTTTTGGACTTTTTCACAGAGCATATGGAAAGAAAAGGAAAAACCTCAACCAAAGCTAAATGAGTACAGGATCGCCTGGGTAGTGACCACTCTCCCTCTTCAAGAGAGCTTGTTGCCTCTAGGAGCTTGACCCTGTACAAAGCTGTTTGTTTGAACAAATGGTTGAATAAATGACAAATGGTTGAATAAATGGGGTTTTTTTAAAGAAATTATGCACCTGTGAGCATCTGTGTATCACTTTGTGGTGAAGGCAGGCACAGGGTGCTGCCTGCTCTGCTGCCCAGAGTCAGGGAGTAATTTGCAGAACAGTTGCTGCAGCACATGCAGTACCCAAGGCCGAGATTCTGTGGGTTCTGGCACAAAGACACCTTACTACATTTTGAGATGGATCCCCTCTTACAGAGTAGTTCTGAACCAAGAAATCTCTTACAATCTAGAGTTCTTCTCCTCTCTGTACTTAGGTGGCAACTGTGTGTCATCAGTCTTTTAATGTCAGTCTTTTGTTAACTTTAGGCAGGATGAGTTCTTCTCCCTTCTTACCTCAATTCCCTTGAGAACTACTTCTAGTGCTTTGTCACCCCAAAGTGTGTGGCCTCAGGCCTCAGCACTCCTGTTGTTCAACTTGCGCAAGTCTCAATTCAGTCTGGTTTTGCACAATTAATTCTAATATTTTACAGTCAAGTTAATTAATTCCCAACATAAACCACTTTTACTATGCAATGTAGGGTCTAACAATACCTCAAGAGGGCACTTAGAACTGTTAAGAGGACTGTATCCCCCAGAGCAAAGCTGAACAGGTGAATGCATGGCTAAGTAGCAGCTACTCAAGGTTTTGGCTTCTGCGATTGTGGATCTACCTTTTAGAAGCCCGATCTGTCAGGAGCTGATGGCGTTTCCTGACCTTACTCTGCAGGGAGAAAGAGGGGAAGATATTGAACACACAAGGGAAAGAAGGCAAATGTATTTTACAATAAAATTGTAAATTTTACAAAAGCATGAACAAGTAGAAATATTAACATACTAAACACATATAATTACCTGACAAAATCATGAATCTATCTCTGTAGCCTCTGTAGCATGCTGCTGTGCTCTAAGTGAAAGCTACAGATTGAGGTCTTTTTTCACCATTTGCCTGAACTGATTACCATTAGAAGCAAATCTACAGAACAATTCATTCATGCTAATATGACACCTAAATTATAACAGGCCTGCCATAAAGAGAGAGAGGAAAAATGGCCAATGTCCCTTAGGGCTCCAGGAAGGATACTATAAATCAGTCATTTGCCTGTTAGTGAATCAGACTTTGTCCGTGTAAGAGATCAGACATCCTGGAGAACAGAGAAATTTAGGATTAGTATGCCTTTAATTTTAGATATTTTAGTCTTCATACTGTGCAGACCTTACTTATATTATCAGGAATTTTTATGGGTCTGTCAAGCTTTCTGCTTCTATAAACTGGTTTTCCCCAAACAGTCCTTTGACAGCCATTTGGTTGTTAGGACAATGTCATAAGAAAGATTAGTTTCTACATACTAGCATTTTTTACAGTGTTTCTTTTCTTTTCATCCCAGGCATGTTTGCTACTTAAAATATTTTGCTATCTTAACTGCTTTGGTTAAAAGAGTACCATACAATTACTCACTCACTTGTGGTTCTCTGTAATAGTAGTATCAAAAAGAATTGCATAGTGATTTTTTATTTTATTTTTGGCAAATATATCTGATTTTGGGGAGCTATGGCAGAATAAAAGGATTTTTAAACATACAGTGAGAATGGCATTTGACATCTCCCAGATGTCATAGTCTTGAAGGTTATAACAGGATGACTCTGTACTCTCATTTTGTTTGATTAACTTGCCGGGAACCGCTTCTGTTGTGCAGCGTAGCAGTTTGACACATAAGAAAATTAACTCAAACTATATTTATTATGGTTGCTGGGATAGTCTAGTGAGACTTTGCCATTACCAGCCAGTATAAGTGACTTCTCTGGGATTTATGAGGCACTGAAGGGTGAAATTCACTGCTCTGAGAAGACTAACACAGGACCTGTCCTTCACTGTTCAGCATAGAACTTGCAGACACTTAAAGCTTTGGTCAGTGATTTGAACAAGAGTAAATTTTACCCTTTGTGTGGAAATCTGTGGGTCAGAAACCTAGTGATCTCAGTAATGAGAAAGTACTTACTATGACTGAGAGAGCAAAAAGGTATAGCTGTCACAGGGATATGTGAAAGGAACAAAATATACTCTCTGATTAGTCCATATCTCATGTGATAGATTTTTAAAAGAAGAAGAATGACCTAAGTGCTTAAGCATGTGAGCAGAGCAAATAATGCACTAACTATGTTACTTTTTACCTATACAGGACCATTAAAAGATGCACTTAAGATATGCCTTCACTATTGCTAACAGTATCTAGTGGAAACAGAGAAGACTGTATTCTATTTAAGTGCCTAGAACTATTGTTCTTGCCCTATTCCTACTACTATTTGATTTGCTATAGTATTTTGCAGTCACTGTTATGGATAAGAATAGAGGGAACAGAATTTTCTTCGTTTGAGTACTTTATCCATACCTCCAACATTTTTTTACAATGATGCATGTTTTTTGTCTAGACATTTTTCTGTATAATGATAACTTTTTGTGTAATATGGTACAAATTCAGAAAAGTTTCTGATAAAAATTAAGAGCTGAAATTTAATTGGTTCCCTTAGCAGAATGATAAACATGAGTGAACAGTGTTCTTCTACATCAAAGGCGAGTAATTCTCAGATGCCTCATTTGCACCTTCTAAATCCAAATAGATGAATAAAACTTCAGTACAACAACATCTGTACACTAGATGTTAATTGAGTGGATGTATTCTTGTCACAGTACTTCGAAGTTTCCCTTTCCTTGAAACATCTTAAAACAGTGAAATACTCCGAAAACAGTATGGCAAATAATCCCATCACAAGCTCCAAGACCAAGTACCTAGGCCAATAGCACCACCTTGTTCGTCAAACTCCATGGTTAAACTGGGCCTAAAAGGTCTGTGATGATACACAAGGAAAGATGTATGTATCATCTGTCCTGTAAGACTATATCTCACTTCTCTACTTTCCTCCTTTGACGCTTTTTTTTCTTTTTCTGTTCTGCAATCAAGAACTCAAAAGCATAGCTTTTCAAGCAGATGTTAATGATTTAATCTAGTATTTTTGTTTGTAATAAAGATTCATTCCTGTCAACAGAAATGCATTGTTTCTCCAGAAGCAATGATACAAAGGAAGTACCGTTATTAGATGGGTGGGGCATTTGTGCAAAGGTATGTCCTGCCACTTAAGAGAAAAAATCCTCTTTAAAAGCATAAATAGCATCCTTCTGTGAAAGGGCAGAGCAGCAGGAAGACCCATCTGCACTTGCTCTGGAGTTTCACAGTATTGCAAAGATTTTAAACAGAAAAGTACTTGACCAGTAAAACCCTTTTTTGTATTTGTAAAGAGGTTTGTAGAAAGAGAGTAAAGTGTATGTAAACACACAAAGAAAAAAATATACAGAGAGAAAAAATAAATATTAAATCACTGCCTAGATCACAGCATGGTACCAAAGCCTCCTTCATGAAGCATAGTGAGATTGTGCTCCATTGCCTTACAGATTTGTAAAGAGGCAGACACACTTAACGTGTTGGTTGTTTTTCTACTTAGGTCCACCAATGTTGGCAAACATACTCACTTCAAATAAAAAAATCTAACCTGTTTAGTTTATCTCTTTAACTAGAAATGCCAGACTGAAAAGAAAGCCCTTTCCAGACTGAGTTATCACCAAAAAAATATTGCTAGGAAAAATGTTTGAAGGCGAAATCCCTTGAAAACCAAGTGATACTGCAACAAAGTGAGCTGAAAGAGGACAGAAATTATAAGATATCAATTGGAAAGTAATTCTCTGTATAGTGCAGGAATGCAGTGTATAATGAGATGTTCCACTTCTGTCCACATTCAAAAGTAGTACACCCAAAGCAATAAACTATGAAACAACACTACTGCTAAGGGCTTGTATAATCCAGGAAAACATAAAACTTTCAATGGATATTCAATATCTACTTTAATGGAAGAGACTTGGATACTGACTAAAATGGGTGTGGGATCTCATATGTCAACTGAGAATCTGTGAATCAAATGGGAAAAATGAGCTAAGAAGAGCCAGACAAAGATGGATACCACGTTACTCTTAGTAATTCTGGAGAACAGGCTTGTTTACATGGAATAGGGAAAGCATAAACACCCATCAGGCTATTTCAAAACAGCAACTAAATAAATACAGCTTCTAAAATATTTCCTGTATGTGGTACAACTACAGAAAGATAAAAGGTTAAAATGTCACAAAAATATTGGTGGCAAGAGCTGTGGAATCTAAATTACAAATAGGACACACATATGAACATCAAGCCTACCATTTATTGATAACAGCAGTGTAGCTGAGTATCAGGCTGTGCCTGTGTGCACACCCAGTACACTTGAGTTGTTGATTTGGGAATGGCCCAGAAGATCCCTCGCAGATGATGGGCAGAAGTGAGAGGGTAGTCTGACTAGAGACAATGGATTCACTTGGAACTGGGTGACTGACTGGACTCCTGCACATCTTCACACTTACCCAATTAATTGGGTCAAGATCCCTCCTGGTGATAGTTTTAGATGTTTCTAAAGAGTCCTCCAGGGTATTTAACACTCAGACTAGAGGGAAACTTCCAGAGACTATCCTCAGTGGTCCCTATTGCAAAACTGGTTGGTTTGTGCAGAGATAAAGTACTTTTCAATAGTCATTTGAAACTGTTGCTGCTTATACAGAGATGATCACATAGGGTAATCTTTTGCACAGAGGCAGTTAAAAGGCATTTTGCATGTGATTCAGCTTAACTGTAATGAGGGATATAGAAAGTGAATGTGCTTGCGCTGTAACACCCATACAAAGCCACTACCAGCTGGAGTATAAGAACTTAACCAAGCAGAGATTTGGGAAGTATCTCCTGATCTAGCTGAAGAAAACCTTGCATAGGACTTACAGCAGAGATTCCTGTTGTCATCCATAGTAACTGATCATCTTGTCTGAGAGACTGCATTTCTCATATAAACATTACATTATGCCAAAATCCCAAGGAAAAAAAGTTAGAAATATAAAAATAACATAGTTCACAAGAGTCTGTGCAATGAAGTTGAGTTCTACACTTTGGACTGTGGATTTCAGAGCATGACAGTCTGCACTTATGTTGCATAAAGAGTATTTTGGTTTGGACTAATAAATGGAGATATTGATAGTGATAGGAGGTTATTTTTTAGGAAAGAGGATTCTTCGCTTGTGTAAAGAAAGTCTTTTCCATACCACAAATTTCTGACAGTTCAAGTAACTGTTGTTGAGAGTATGTACGCTTTGTTGGCATACAAAAATGGAAGAAACCTTAGAAGCACATTGAGGGGTCCGTCTATCTACTGGAAAGAATCTAAAGAGGAAACTTTATACTATTTCCATGTAATAGCAAAAAATGTCATAATGATTTTAGACAGGGATGCTAAAAACAGGGTATAAACGACAAGAACACCCAAGTTGTATCACGGACATATAAAACCTCACCATAAATGCATGATAAATTCAAGGTGACACAGCTTGGAGATAAAAACAGAGCTGGGGAAGCTCCATTAAGAGTAAATGTAGAGGAACAAGTTTTGTTATTATACAAAGCTGAACCTGCAAATGGAGGACCAATATATCTTATTATTGCATAACTGAAACACCTAGCAGTAAAATACCCAAATACAGTCAACAGCAAGAGAAGAGGAGAGGAAGAAACAAGAAAAAGACAAAGCAAGAAGCAGTGGACAAAAATGGTCACAAGGGTCTTAGACAAGAAAATCACTCTTCAGTAACCTATTTGTACTCTACAGCACTCTTTATTTCTGGAGAAAATGTCCAAATAAAATTGGGTGTCTGCAAAACCTGGAAGAACAGAGGCACAGCACAGTACATCAGAGAGGGTAAGATTTAAGAGCATGTGTTAATAGATTCTGAGATCTCAGTTTAACACTGAGCTGCTGTTTAAGCTCCAGTGATTTCATTTCACTTTTATTTCTTCTCTTACTTTTTCTCAGTCCCATTTTGTTGACACAAGGCACTCCCGCTGCTGACTGCATATTCAGTACTCAATACGGTGGATGCCCAGAAGCTGAGTAAGGCCTACAAATGTTTACTAACTGTAACAAAGAAGTCATGTTCATACAACATAAATGATGTCCAGTGCAGCATCTGGCTTTGTGTGCAAAAAGACATGAGTTTCTTTACAGCAGAGGCTATATCAGAAAGTTTGCATGTGAACAGGTTCCCTCACAACGCTCTTGAAAGGTAGCCATGTAACAGCTTGAAAGCAACAGCTGTTGTGTATGTATCAAAACACAATTAGTATGATGCGGGGGTGGGGTGGGGGAGGAATATGAAGCAAATGGAGGCAAGCTCTGATGAAGGATGTGGAACACAAATTTCAAATTCTGCATATTTTCTTTGTGAACCATCTCAAAACAGGAAGATCAAATATTTTCTTTGACAATAACCATTTAAGCATTATGCTTGAAGGAAAAAAATAACCACACTCACACAAAAACAGAACAAAACAACAAAGTTTTCTGCATATGTCTGAAGGACTAACAGTTGATATAATTTATTTAGACTTCCAGCAGACTCTGATGAGCTCTCTTGTGTACTGGATTTCTTATAGTGCTGCCATGGAGTAGATATAGGTGATGAAATTTGAATGTCACTGAAGTGAGAGGAGTTTTGTCATTTAATTCAGTGACGTTATGCATTTAGTCAGAAAATCCTAGTGGGAATGAATGTTTTTTTTCCAACTTGGCAAAAATACCAAAATGCACTAATCCACGCATCTCTGCTAGATTTGGTTCTGTACATAACAGTTATACAAATATATGTTAAACTATGAAAGCAAGGGTAAGACTGAGATGCCAGAAATAGCAACATGAAACAAGTTAGTCAATATTTGAGAAGACTTTGCAGAAGCTATCCCAATGTGGCAGAACAAATTTCAGTAATAAATACAAGATCATATCTTTTATAAGCACCAATCTGAACTATTGATCAATGCCATTTAACTCTACATTTACCGGAAACATTGGGGGGGGGGGAAGCCTGTCATATAACTAAATATTTATGAAGATTTTTGCAAAAGAGAAACCACTCAAGTTCTGTTTGAACAGATGTCTGGATTCATAAGCATCTCTTTGCTCAGGTTGCTCCTGCAGTTTAGCAGAAATGACACATATGCTCCCTTCCTCTTCCCAAGTCCAATAATTATACAAACATAGAATCACAGAATGGTAGAGTTGGAAGGGACCTTTAGAGATCATCTAGTCCAACTCCCCTACAGAAGGAGGTTCACCTAGATCAGGTGACATAGGAACACGTCCAGGCAGGTCTTGAAGACCTCCAAGGAAGGAGACTCCACAAACCCTCTGGGCAGCCTGTTCCACTGCTCTGTCACCTCAACAGNAGAACTGGACACATTGCTCCAGATGAGGGCTCACCAGGGCAGAGGAGAGGGGGGAGCAGAACCTCCCTCGACCTGCTGGCCACACTCTTCTTGATGCAACCCAGGATGCCAGTGACCTTCTTGGCCATGAGTGCATATTCCTGGCTCATGATTAGCTTATTATCAATCAAGAGTCCCAAGTCTCTCTCTGCAGAGCTGCTCTTCAGCATTTTGACCCCTAGTCTGTCCTGGTGCATGGGGTTGTTCCTTCCAAGATTAGACACTAAAATCGCAAATCCAGAAAGTTAAACCAAGGTAACAGAAATGTATTTTGTGAATAAACTTCCAGAGCAGCTTGTAGTATTTACCTACTCAGAAAACGCAAAGAGAATTTTTCATAGATTCATAATTGAACAATTTACATAGATGTGGCTCAAGATTAAGGAGCAGAATAACACAGGTAGCATTGTTGAGGCTATCTGCTGTAGAATTCTTGACCAGGAAGATGAGGTAGAAGAGGTCTTCCTCAAACTGGCTAAAGTCGTACAGTCACAGACCCTGGTCTTCATGTGGAAATACAACCACCCAGATATCTGCAGGATGTACAGCACAGAACGGCACAAACTATCCAAGAGATTTCTGGAGTGCCTTGTTGACAACTTTCTGAGGATCTAAGGTGGATAGGAACACTACTTGACCTCCTGCTGAAAGCAAGGAAGAACTGGCTGGGGACAAAAATTTTGGGTGATCATGACACAGTGAACTTCAGAAGCCTTGAGAGGGTGAATCAGATTCAAAGGTGAGATCATATCCCAGGTCTTCAGGAGAAGATATATATGGGATATGACCATGAAGAGGAGTCCATGACAGATTGTTGATATTCAAGGATCACCTGCTCCAAGCTCAAGAAAGTCCCATCCTGACACATAAGGAAACAAGGTGCTTGGAGAACTGCATAGATGAGCAAGGAACTCCTGTCTAAGACTGAATTCAGACATAAGACTGAAGTTATGAGAGGTAGACATAGAAGAATGTAACTTAGCAGGAATACGGAAATACAATCGGAGCTTGAAGGAATCAGGTTAAACCCTTATGAAGTTGAATCTTTCAAGAGGCATGAAGGACAAGAAGGAAAGCTTATGCAGACACACCAGTAGCAAAAAAGAAGGCTTGGGAAAATGTGGATTAGCCATTGAATAGGGCAGAAAACCTGGTGATGAAAGACATAGAATAGGCTGAGGTACTCAACTGCCAAATCCAGTCTCCAGAAATCCCAAACATCTGCCACCAGACAAAAAGTCTTGAATGAGGAAGACTCAGTGGAGGAGGATCGTGTTAGGGAGCACTTAGAGCAGACATATAGAAGTCGATGGGTCTTTGTGGACCACTCACAAGTGCTGAGGGAGACAGCTGATGATATTGCATGGTCACTCTTAATTGTCTTTGAAAGATGGTGGTGACTAGGAGAGGTTCTTGAGGACTGGAAAAGAGTAAACTCATACACTTAAGAAGGACAAGTAGGATCTGGGATACTAAATGCCTGTCAGCCTGACTTGAATTGCAGGGAAGATGGTGGAACAACTAATTCTGGAAGACATTTCCAAACACATGAAGCTGATCAAGAGTAGTCAGCATGAATTTAGGAAGAGAATATTGCTTTTAACCAATCTGACAGATTTCCACAATTAAATGGGAGAACAGTTGATGTTGTATGTCTTAACTTCAGCAAGGTTTTTGACATTGAGTCTTGTAAGATCCTTATTGACAGATGAAGTATAGACTAGGTAAGAGGACATTGGGACAGACTGAAAGCTGGCTTAACTGCTGGGCTGGAAGGGTTATAATCAGTGTCACAAAGTCTAATTGACAACCTCATTGACAACCTGGAAGATAGAACAGAGTCCATTCTCAATAGGTTTGCAGAGGGAAGAGGAGTTGATACACCAAGTGATTATGTCACTGTTCAGAATGGCCTGACAGACTGCACTGTGGGCTATCAGGCATCTTATTAAGTTCAACAAACAGAAATATATAGCCCTGTACCTGGGAACAAATAACCCCAGGCACAAGTATGCTCTGAGGGCTAAATATCTGGAAAGTAAGTCTGCAGAGTAGGAGATGGGGGGACTGTTGGAACAGTGATCTGACCTTGAGCCAGCAATGCATGCTCAGGAGGGGTTGTGGAGTCTCCTTCCTTGGAGGTCTTCAAGACTCACCTGCACATGTTTCTGTGCGACCTGATCTAGGTAAACCTGCTTCTGCAGGGGAGTTAGACTAGATGATCTCTAAAGGTCTCTTCCAACCTCTACCATTCTATGATTCTATGAAAGGCCCTCCTGGGCTACATTATGAGGAGTGTTGCCAGCAAGTCCAGGCAAGTGATCCTCCTTCTCTGCTCAGCCTGGTCAGACACAATTGGATTATTGCCTCTAGTTCTGGGATCTCCAGTACAAGAAAGACATAGACATACGCAAGCAAGCCTAGTGCAGAACCACAAAGACGATGAAGGGATGAAGAATCTTTTATGTGAGGAGAGGCTGAGAGAGCTCGTGACATTCAACCTAGAGACAAGAAGGCTCAGGGAGGAGATATATTTATTAAATAGATAATATATTCTATCTATTTATAATTAATTTTAATATATATACACACACATTTACATACCTTTTTTTTAAAAAAAAATCTGAGGGTAGACGTAAAGCTGATGGAACTAGACTCTTCTTAGTGGTGCCTAGTCACTGAACACGAAGTAATGGGTTAAAAATGAAACACAAAAAATTCTACATGGACATAAGAAAACCAGGTTTTTTTTGTGTGGTTTTTTTTTTATCGAGAGTAATAAAATACTAGAATGTGCTTCCTGGAAAGTTTATGGAGTATTCAATGGTGAAGATATTTGATTCCAGATGAACTTCAAGGACTTATTTGACCTGCTGTCTGCAGTGGGCTCCTCTCACCCCACAGACTCCCAGGTCCTGCCAGGAACTTGCTCCAGGGTGAGCTTCCCACAGAGTCACAGCCTCCTTCAGGCATCCACCTGCTGTGGCGTGGGCTCCTCCACGGGCTGCAAGTGGGTCTCCTGCTCCCCAGAGGCCTCCATGGACTGCAGGGCACAGCTGCCTCACCATGAGCTGCACCACAGGTCACAGGTGAGTCTTTCTTTCAGAGTCTAAGCACCCTCCTCCCCCACCATCTTTACTGACCTTGGTGTCTATGGAGATGTTTTCAATTTCTCACTCCCTATTGCTGCTGCCGTTTAGCAACTGTGCAGCAACTTCTTCTCCAATACATTACTCACAGAGGCGTTACCTCCATCACTAATTGGCCAGGGCTTCATCAGGTGTGGGGTACAGCTTAGAATTGACTGTCTCTAACCCTGTGAGCTACAGGGGAAGCTTCTGGCAACTCGTTGTTTAAGGAAGTCACCCCCGATAGCCCCCCTGCTACCAAAAACCTAGCCCAGGCAAAACCATTCCACTGTTTCACCAGCAATGTTCACCATGAATGTTTACTAATACATAGGGAAAGTCCAGTTCCACCCAACTGGTGGTGGGTTAACAAAAGCTGTAATATGTGTCTGAGTGACCACCAATATGTTCCTTAGTGGTCATAGATTTTTTGCAACATTCAGATATGATTATTTAATTTGAATGTTAATTCAAACACAAGGGAAAGCTTAGAGTCCTTAATACATACACTCAAGTATTCAACTACAGGAGGGCAAATACCTGCCTTTGTCTCCTTTACAGTCATGGAGACATCCATTGTAAGCAAGAACACTTGCAAGGATTAAACATCATCCATTTAGGAAGTTGCATTTTGTTTCCTCGAAAGCATGACTCCATTCTATCTATTATAGTTTAGAGGTAGCTCCTTGGGAATGTACTACACAGATATTTGCACTTCATTGTGAGCTCTCCTTAAGAAAACAGAGATAAAATAGCACTTTGTTACTAGAGAGCATACTAGAGTATGTTTGCCTCACACTACAAATCCTCTTTAGATAGAGAGTATGAACATGGAAACCTAACCATGTGAACCATGACTATCAATTAAGAACAGACTCAAGATTCAGAGGTTCAGAATCCCCTCTGTCTGGTTGGAACATCATGCTGCTGAGTACAAAATGGCCTGACACATTAAAAGCCATTTTATTTCAGTTAAAATTATAAGGGCATCCTGACAGACAAAGGGGTTAAATTGAACCATTTGGGAAAAACCAAACCAAAACAAACCAAAATACAAATCACAGCCCTTTTCATATATTCACTCCTCTTATTTTAGCTGGGGCAGTGTCACAGGTAGTAGCAATGTACATGTATTGGGATTGTGAGAGATTGTGGCAGCTACAAAAAAATTTCCTGATTTTAACTACTTTTTAGGGTGAAAGTAAGTGGAGGATAAAATGCCACCAGGTGGCTGAAATTAACATTCTCAATGTTGTTCTCTCTTTATGCTCACATTCATTCAATAGTTAAGCTACACAACATTGCTTGTAGCAAAAGCAGTGTTTGTTTTTCTTTTAAACAGGTCCTAAATATAGTAATCCCATGTGTATTGGAGACGTACTCAAATCATGTACTCAAATCAGGCTACCTCAGCCAAAATGCAATCTTCTGGAACAGTTCCTGTACAGCTGAGAAGAGCTGTAAAGGGCCACTAGCAGTTATTGTCCCTAAAGTAACTTAAAAAGCTATAGATGGAATAAGGTCTCTGTGGCCCAAGTAATGATAATGAAGGAAAAAGGAATTAAAGTCTCACAGACAGTAAGTAGGTTACTTGAATCCTGCCCCTGAAAGCTACCTCCAGTAGGTAACACATTTGTATTGATGCACAGTATCTACAATTAGCAGGAATGTGTTAAGAGTTTTTATTTATTAATCAGAGAGCTAAGGGAACACCTTGACATATGGGTAATGTGGGTTTTTTTGAGAATTTCAGTGGTGCAGTTGCATGGCAGATACAATTAGTGTCTAACAAGACTCTACATTTTTTTTACACACTTATTGGGGAACAAATGTTTTAGAGAATATTTTCAAGACACCTAGTGTGTTGCTGTCTGGCCTGCCAGTTGGAGAACTGAAAGGTGACACAAAATGAGAATATTCTGGCACTTTATTTCTCAACTGAGGGCTGGTGACATGGAGAAGAGGCAATGGGGAAAATGAAAGTATTGCAGAAGTTCCTTCTCCTAATGGCCAATTTGAGAATACTTCAGGCAATTAACAGGCAGTTTGCTGATTCCAGAACATATGAAAAACTGTTATACACAATATGCTCATTTGGGATGCTGAAAAAAATAAGTTGCCAAGTTATCCAATTTGAACGTTTACATAAAGAAACAATAAACACAGTGCTGACAGCTAGTCTCCTGGCTGGTAAGTTTCATCGAGTGAAATTTCTGCAGTAATTTTAATGTTTTTGGAGAACAGTAGTTAGAGTGAGTGAAATAATTCATCCCTGGATACTGGCTGCACCAGCAGATGAGTCCAACACAGACAGATTGTTCGTAACAGTAACCTTCTCTTTCTACTGATGATGCTCTAAAGACTCCTCTACCCAGATCTGTCTTTAAAAACAAATTTCACAACATAGAGGTTCTAATGTCTGTTCATTTTGATAAGTGATGTTCCTTTATACTTAAAAATGACAGCCATTGGGTGCTTTTTTTTTTTTTTTTTTTTTTTTTTTACACGGTTTTTTTTTTGGAATAGAAAATATCGGCGAAGTTGA
>WBNH01001716.1:0-20477 GCA_013401255.1 Urocolius indicus | reverse complement strand
CAAATTCCCGTCCCTAAATAGTGGTCGCAGAGGCGCCAGATTGGCCCAGCCGGGCCGGGGGGTGGGTCTGAACCCAGGAGTCGGGGGAGAGTCTAAAAAACTTTTACCGGGTCTTCACTGCAACCCGCTCCCCGTTACTAAGCAAAAGTAACTCCTTGTTAAACCATGACACTCTCCAAACAAAAAGAGGTTGTTTTGCGGCATATTTCGGTTCTAGATGGTGACCCAAATATTCTTGTAACAGTCTGAAATATGAGATATCATTTTATCTCTTGGAATTGTGATGTTCGATTTATGTTCTACCACCTAAGTAATAGTTAAGGGTAGGAATCTTTTCATAATACTATTTTCTGTTTGCAGAACAGGAAGGGCGCCAAGAGAGGATTTTGACTCACACTGTCATGGCCAAGTACAGCTGGAAATATTGTTCTTTTTACTAGGAAAACAGAAGGTTTTACTGTCGTAATCAGAAGTTACTTATGCTGAATCTGAAAGGTTCTCTGTATCCTTAGGAGGGCACACATAGGCAAGACGTGCTGTTTGCCACTACGCTTATCTTCATCGGGAGTATTTGGTACAAATGCTCGCTGCTACATCTCAGCGTACTTAAGGTGCTCTGCAGGGGAGCTCAATAGGCATACTATGAACATGTCTCATAAACAAATAAGTGACAGATCCCAGGCATGTTTGAGTTTCTGTGCTCCTGAAAATTGTCCCTGAAGGAACACTCTTCTGCTTCCAAGAGGTCTGGCTAAGCATATAATTAAATAAATGGCAGCTAAACAGTAGAGCAATAGATTTCTGCTAATTTTCACCAGGTTTCCTGCATTTTTATCAAACATTTCCATGGCACCTACTGTTATTTTGACATTGGAGAAATGAGCACTAGTGATGTGACTTAGTTTTGCATAAGGCCTCACAGTACAGTTTAGACATATTTAACACATCGTAAGCCACTGTAAGAGACCTGGTTACAGTGTGCTGTTACAAATAAAAGTTTCTCAAGAATCTAAGTGGGATAATGATTGAAAAATTACTGTCACTCATAGGGGGTCTGTTAAAAGATTAGTGGCATGCAAAAATGCAGATAACCTCCAACTCATCTCTGTAATGCTATCAGCTCGGATATCTATTCTCCTGTTCCATTGCCCTGACAGCCACCCACTGCAAAGCACTAAAACCCAATGTACAACATCTCCATATCACAAAGAGAAATACATCAGAATGAAAATTATGTCCCAGAAAGTAAGATCTTTTGTCAAATAAAGGTTTTAACAAGTTTCATTTTCATTGATATTTGTACAGCAGGACATGATGCAGAGATGCTTCTGCTAATGGGAGATTTTGACCACAACCAGGAATCTGTCCTTCATAAGGAGCTCATTTGCAAACAAATTAGCACATAGCAGTAGAGTACCCACCACATACACTCCAGCAATACTATGGGGAAATACGCTATTTTGTTTCGTCTACAGCTAGTCTAGCCCAGTACACCAGTATCTTTATGTTCAGAACACGGACTTCAGGGTCTGAACCTATACCAAAGCTAAAACACTCCTCAAACCATGCCTGTGAGCTGTGAGCTCTTGCTATTGACAGAGATGTTCATCCGTGTGTGCCTAAATGCATTAAAACTCTCTATCTACAGTGATCAGAACTACTCTGAGGAGACATTGTCCTGCTGCAAAGGAATTGCCAGCTTTCCAACAATTATGAGACTTTGTGGGGAATAAGGCATTTCTGAAAAACCTCCTTTATAGGATCTTACCACTGAGAAGAATATCATTAGGAAACAGAAACAAACTTCTATTTGGAAGGTAGTAATATATAACTTACCTAATCTATTTTGAAACCAGCAGCTTTAAATTCCAAATTTAAAATATATACAGAGAGTCGTTAAAAAAAAAAAAAACAAAACAACAAAAACCAAGACAGTAATTCCAGCTCTCAGCCAGAACAACATATTTCTGGCATTTGAACATCCTTCATTATTTGACACTATTTGCTCCACTTTTTTAAGATTAAACATGCACTATGCTGAATACACCAATAAAACTTCAACAAAATGTGTGACAATTTATCATGGTCAATAGAGAGAAATCCAGTTGGCAGTCAGTCACAAGTGCTGTCCCCTAGGGCTCAGCACTGGGGCCACTCCTGTTTAACATCTTTATTAATGATTTGGATGAGAGGATAGAATGCACCCTTAGTAAATCTGCAGATGACACCAAGCTGGGTAGAAGTGTCAACCTGCTTGAGGGTAGGGAAGCTTTACAGAGAGAGCTAGACAGGCTGGATGGCTGGGCCAAGGCCAATGCCATGAGTTTCCATAAGGCCAGCTCTTGCATTTGGGCCACAACAACCCCCACCAGTGCTACAGGTTTGGGGAGGAGAGGAGTGACTGGAAAGCTGCCAGGTAGAGAGGAACCTGGGGGTGTTGGTTAGCAGTGGCTGAACATGAGCCAGCAGTGTGCCCAGGTGGCCAAGAAGGCCAATGGCATCCTAGCCTTTATCAGGAACAGTGATGTCAGCAGCAGCAGGGAAGTGATTATTCTCCTGTACTCAGCTTTGGTGGGGCTGCACCTCGAATATTGTGTCCAGTTTTAGGCCCCTTTCTACAAGAAGGACACTGAGGTGCTGGAGAGGATACAAGCTAGTAAAGGATTTGGAGCATGTCTCATATGAGGAAGGGCTGAGGGATCTGGGGCTGTTTAGCCTGGAGAAAAGAAGGGTCAGGGGAGACCTTATCACTGTCTACAACTACCTGAAAGGAAGCTGTAGCAAGGTGGGGATTGGTCTGTTCTCCCCAGTAACGAGCAACAGAACAAGATGAAACAGCCCCNGTTTTGTTTGCTGTTGGTGGTGGTGTGGGGCCGTGGGGGGGGGCGGGGCGGAAGGAGGAGTTACATGATGTGAATATGAGATTTTCTGTCAATTTCACACTATTTGATATAGATAGATAGATAGATAGATGATAGATAGACAGATGATAGATAGATAGATAGATAGATAGATAGATAGATGATAGACAGACAGTTAATTCAGAGCACTAATCACTAGTTGCTGTTGAGTTTAATTATATTAGAAACATCTCATTAAACTGCAGTAAGGGATATGTCATTGTGTCCAATATAGGAGTGTTGTCTAATGTTAGCACTTAACCAGTAAAAATCACACTGTGATGAAATATAGTGCACCCAATGTTTTCCTTGTTAAATTTCCATGGATGGTTCTTGTTTAGCCATAGACTTCTAAAATCTAAAATTTTAAAGTAAGAAAATGTAATAATGGTGAAGAATAACTTCTATAATTTAAGACAGCTCATAATCTGAAATTCAACTTGTATTTCTACATGTCTTTTGAAAATATTTATATCAATTTGTGGCCACAATATCCATAACAGGAAAGTAAGTTTATTATTTGAGCCAGGATCAGTATGTGAAGGAGATGAACCCACTGCCCATCAAGAAGATGTGGTTTTATGGTACTGAATATTGCTTTTTAGTCTCCAGTAAGCAGCTGTGTCCTCAAGGCCTTGAAAAGTCAGTGTTTAGAGAGGAGTAAGGCATGACTGCTTTGTCCATGTTACTGAATTAGAGATTTGTAAAGTGAGCTTTGATATGTAAATGTAACAGTCAATTTGTGTTTCTTTCTATGTTTTCTGAAGTTGTCTCTAGGGGTAGACAATTCATACACATAAATGTTTTGAGAGTGAAATTTGCTGCTGTATAAGCTCTTGTCTTCATAATTTAAAACTAGAAATGTTGACTTCAAATTTATTTACCTTTCAATAAAAATCAAGAATTCCTGTCTTAATTTCCATTACATTAAGGATTTTTTCCTGAATTTAGAAAGAGACCTGAGGAAAACACTGCATTTTCAAAAAGTAAGAAGACAAATGTCATCCACTTTATATCTGTACATTAAACCTTTATAAAATGTGTTTTTGTAGCTGAATACTAAGTACTCACACATTTTCTGTTAAATTTCACCAAGGATTTTGGAAAACTCCAATGCATCCACATTTTAGTCACTAAGATCTCATCATTTGATTTTGTCCTATCTTTAATATCCATAAAGTATTGGGTAAATCTCCTGTTTTCAGCGCTATGTAGTGTTCTCTTTTCCTCTCTGAGATTATCTCCACCTAATTATGAATTTAATCCCTCTAAATTTCTTTTAGCAAAATATCTGCCTTAATTGCTTTGATAAATTATGTTTTTAAAGAGTATCTGCAAGCATTTTTCACAACCAAAAGTATTTTAAAGATGAAATGTGAAAGATTCAGGAAGATTAAAGGTTCTTCAACTACATGTAAATATAAAAGAATGCAGTTTAATGATTAATAATTTCTTTGTTTAATGAAGATCAGGTTAATTTGTGTGTTCTCTTGTATGCAACCATGGAAACTAAATGCCATGGTAGACATTTGCTTCACACCCATGACTCCTGTTAACTGACCAGTTGTCCCTTTTGTTACTCTCTATGCTATGAAACTCCAGGTCTGAGGTAGGGTAATTTTAGACCTGCAAACTCAATTCTTATTTATTATAATGTCCTATTTCAATGACAGGTTTTGTTTTTCATTCCGAGCTTGCCTCTCTTCAAATGAGATCAGCTTCCAGCCACTCTGTAAGCTTTCCCGGGTATTTTGCAAACTGCAGGAGAAAAATACACCTTTCCAGTCCTGATGTCATAGCATGACTTTCCATCTAGGATGTCACAGGGGAAGTCAGAGGTGAGATTGCTGAAAGGACAGACTGTCACCACTCACTAACTTAAAATTTACAATTTGTTTATTGATTAAAGTGTAATGGGTAGATAGAAATTTTAATCTAGAGTTTGTCACCTATCTTTGGTGACATTCATTGACCACATGAATTCTAGTCGAGCACAGTACATCACTTTCTCCTCCAGCTGCCACCAGTACCATAGTCTCAGGTGACTAGGTGTTTGCTCTGTGGATTTCTCTGTGGCCTCACAACTCTGTACACTTCTGTGTATGAATGCTCCACAAGACACAGGCAGATACAGCCAAGGTCTCATTTATCTAAGTGTTGTTTTTGGATAGTCTTCACTCCATGACAAAGGCCATAAACTCTTTTAAGTTTGGATAATCCACATCTGCCATGCCTGAGGTATGATTCATCAGCTGTTATATGCTAGTAAAATAGACATGATTCATTACAAACAGGCTACTTCCTTCCTAATTCCCTGTACATTCTTGCCCTCCAAGACTTAGAAGTTATCCTGTCTCAGTTGCTGAAACCTTTGCTTTGCAAGGGCCAATTTCTAATCTTCATCTTGAGAGAGAGACACCCTCCCTTTAGGAACACCAGCAGAAGAATGCTAATGAGACAGCAGCCTGCCACACTAAACAAGCACATTTCTCACTGCTAACCTGAATCTTTCAGACTCTGCAATAAGCTGCATTCATGCATGAGTTGGCATATTGGGAAGATCAGCTTCCCTTTTATTCAAAATCAATTGATTTCAAGTAACAATCATCTGATTGGGCTGGCAGTTCCACAAAGCTCTAAAATTGTGACTATTTAAGCTCCTTTCATCCTTCAAGGAAAGAGACCTCTAATCCAGTCTGAAGGAAGAGGATTATGAGAACCACTTTTTGTTTTACTGACCTTGCTGGCAGGACCAGTGCTTTGCTGAAGCAGTGTGTGTGGGTTTTTTTCTGACAATGAAAACGCCTAGAACCACAGGCTGTAATTCAATTGTCATGCAGATGCAGTGCTTTTCTGCAGCACATTCATCCAGTGGAAAGGCTGCCAGAAAGACGCGGGTTTATATGCTGCTGCATTCACATGTACGCTGGCATTGATACAGAGGAAATTGACTGTCTGGGCACAAGCCACCTTGCTACAGTCAGGTGTTCATGGCTTCAGCTCTCAGAAACGTTATTGTCCTTTCCTCTATGAATTACTACTCCTTGGATTTTTGTCTCTTTTTTTTGTCCATGACATTGAACACATGTATGATGACATTGAACACTAGATTTATTACCATTATTCCAGCACTTCCAATTCCAGACACGACAAACTCTAGTTTTCACTAAGTCAATGGCAGCTGTAAATTCTGAAGTTCACAGTTTCACTGAACATATCTGCTAGCTCTGCACAGCCAAACTGTTGTGAAAAGTCTCCTACAACCAATGAGAAGTCAGCGTCTGCAGAGCATGCCCCTGACACACTGTATCAGAAAGAGAATTGTGTACAAATGTTATTTCATATGTTGTTTACATAATAAAAATGAACTGACATCTAGGTCCTATTTTATATGAGAGTGTTTGCACACATGGATATCAACAAAAACATCTGACAGTTCATACTATGAACAGTTTAGTCTAAATGCTCAAGTGAGGAAAGAGGTGGTTAAAATGTTTATATATATAAGTGAAGTATGATTTTCTGCATTACTGTTTGCAATTACTTGAATCTTCATCCCAAGTCTCTCTGGAGATAACACTTCTACAGCAGGGTTGATTCAGGAGACTCTGGAGTTTTTCCTTGCTTTAGAAATGCTGATCCACATGCAAGACGTAGTCTTTCCTACTATTTCCAGTGTGTAGAACACCATCAAAGGGAAATCTTTGTGCAATCATTGGTGATTCAGTCAATTTGAAAGGCAACTCCATTGTAAATCCCAGTAATTATATAATAATTACTTCTATTGTCATACAGTGGACCTGCTTTAGCAGGAGGTTGGACTAGATGATCTCTAGGGGTCCCTTCCAATCCCTGTCATTCTATGATTCTATGATAATTAAAATCTGTCCTCACCACTACAACTCTTGTCAGACTCTCCTATGTTTCAACGCTGTACTAAGTCTTACACTCCATAGTTTTAACTAAGCAATTCTACTCATTTTTTTGCAATGCCATTGCATCTCACTCTTGTTTGATGACAATGACAAGCATGTGGGGGGTTTTTGTTGTAGCTGGAACATATGTTTTAGCCTGCTTCTTTCCAAATACAAATATCTCCACAGGGAATTAATTGAGTTAGTTCTTTATCCATGCTACATATTTGCTCTGCTACTGTCCTTTTGATTTTTCTCCGTTGTTCAAGCATAACATGTTAATGGCTATTTGGGTACTTTAATCAACTATTATAAGGTTGTGCAGCAGCATCACAGGAAGGTTAAGTGGTCTTCAAAAAGAATGTAAACTTGTACCACTGAAATTTTCTAGTTTTTCTATCTTTCTCTTATCATCTTAAACTTTGTCTTGAGTTCTCTGACTTTTACAAGTCAATCTCTCCTTTCAAAGAGAGAAAGTTAGATAAAAATACTTTCATTAGTTGGTATAATATCTCTTATCTTAAGTTACTAAAGGAATGAAGCAATCACAGCCCTCAAGGATGCATTACAGTGGATTACTGTAATACCTGGAAGGTCAAGATAAACTTTAAATATCTTATCCTTTCCATCTTAGGAGCAAGCCTGAGGCATTATCTCGTAGTCAGAAAACTTAACCTAAATTAGTGAGAGAAAGAGACAGACAGAGAACTCCAATAATCCTGAGTAATTGACAGAATAATTCCTCAGCCTTTGGACTGGGGAGATACAAAATAGCATAATTATGGAATTGAAGGTAAAATACTGAAAAATGTTTCTCATGATGTGAGTATCAAACATTTAGCTCTAGAATCACAAAAACCTCAGCTTCTCCTGGGCTGTTCCTTCTCAGGTAATTAAAGGGCACAAACTGTATTCACCAAGCTCTGTTTTAAATTAAATCACAAGTTTCTCCATTTGCACAGGAGGCTGCAAGCACTTCCACCTTGGATTCAGGCAAAGTCTCATTCTTGCCTGGTGACACTACCATCTCTGGTTTCAGACTCTGTCTAAGATAAAAAGTTTAGTTCCTTTGCTTCAAAACTAGAATTTTATGTTTCAAACCTGCTGCCTCAGATCCTAGTATCTCATTTGAAGGGTTACAACTTATATAAAAACTTGTATTCCAATAAACCCTGGATACCTTAAATTATGCTACCACACCATTTTGGAGAACTTACAAAACTAGTAGGTTCATCACTAAGGTGTGAGCACTCATGTGAGTTTGGACACACAGTCTTGAAGACACAGCTGTATGTTAAAGTGGTAACCTGTGAAACTGAAACTCTGTATTTGTGGTATATAATGTTACTACTTGAAACTCTTGCAAAGGCCTCTTGGAACCGATTCAGAGACATGAGATCAAGATCTCCACCACTGGATTCACTTGTCTTTTTAAAATGTGTCTAGATGTCAGTAATTGGATTAATCATCTATTTTGAATAGACTAGATTTTGACACATATTTATACATTTAAATGTGAACTGGTTGCAGCTTATAAAATAATTTTAGGGAAGGTTCATCATGATCTTTATGAAGAGCAATGGGATTATTAATATATTTGGGGAATAATTTTATATGTACATGTTTTTGATAATACATTTAGTTGTGTTCTGAAGAAAAACTGATCAGAAAAAGGAAGGCATTACTAAGATGCTGCTTTGAAAAATTAACAGTAGTCGATTACATTTTAAACAAAGATATTATTTAGATGTGTGGCTCCCTAAAAGCAGCAGCATTCCTAAGGATAAAAGCTAGTGATCTTTTTTCTTGAAGGCAATTTTATGTAATGTCTGATGGTTGATTTGAGATGATAATGAAACACTTAGTGAGAACAGTAAAATGAAATTATTAAAATAAATTTAAGTGAAATATTTCTGACAGTGGAACTTTCTGTGCTGTCAAATGCATTCTAAAGCAATAGAAGCTCCATTGCCCAAACAAATTCTAATTTATCTGTCATCAAATCATGATTTTGAGTGAAGCATGAGAGTAAAAGTGATGTCTCCTGAAACTGAGATTCTACTGACATTAGTCTCAGAAACCATACTTTGTCGGCTGGCTCTTCAGAACTTTTTTTTTTTAATCCAGTGAATTTTCTGTTGTGTGTACTGAATCATTAGAGAAAAACACCCCTCCAATATATTAGAGAGATATTTTACAAAGCAGAAAATAATATTGCCTTTCTTTTAACTTCTACCCTTCCTTCCCGTTTCCTTCTTAGGGAAAACACAGCAAATGCTCCTGATGATGCAGTGCTTTGCAGTTGAGGTGAATGTACTTACTCAGTGTGCAGTTCCACAGAAGGGACTCAGCTTCAGCTGCTAATTTAAAAAATCTCGTTATTTCTCATTTGGGACAGGTCACTGGGAGACTTAGCACACTTCAGATTCAATTAACTTTTATTTTTTAATTAGTTGGAATTTTAATAACCCTTCTAGAAATCCATGAGGAACTATGCATTCTCCAAAGTAAATCTGGAGAGAATTTTAGCCTGAGAGAATTCCTTGCTGTTTCTTGCACAGGAGATGGTATAACTGAGTTAATACAAGTTATTTATGAGACGAAATACCTCTCCCTTTCACAAAAAAATAATATCCTCCCTAATGTTTTCCTGACTGCCTACTCCCTTCACTTAGAGGGCATCAAGTTAAGAGGGTAATATTACACTCCTTTGTAACATTGGTGAAGTCCATTCTGGAACACAACCAGAAGTTTTTTTAAAAAAGAAGTCTGCTTAAAAATCCAAACATTAGATTGAAGACTGGAAGAAAGAAAATTCTGGTAAAGTTAAGGAAATCATCTTTTTAACTGTTTGCAGGACTAAATGATTACTAAATATGATTACAGTAATCATAATTACCTTCAAGGGCACAAAATGTCAAGTGTTATGGAAAGATATGCAATCCATTGGAAAAAAAACACAATAACAATTACTGATTAAGTATTAAAAAGATGAACAATTTAATTAAAATTCACTAAGTTATATCACTGCAGCCATGTGAACCAGGCAAGTATTTGTCCGTATTGTAGTTTTGATCTTTCATTTTAGTTTACAAGATTAATCAAGTTTTAAATTGAAGGAAATAATAAGTAGATGACAACTATTATTTTGTTATATAAAAGCCTGTGCTAAATGAGCAAAATAACCTATTGATAATGTTAACATTCACTAGTACTAATAAATCTTGAATTAAACAGAATATCTAGGTGCCTATATTTTGACTGCATGTTAATAGATTAAAGATAACTTTCACATGGATATATGTTCCTTTCAGAGTACCTGGGCAGTCAATATTAACTGCATGGGTGTTAAAAGAAAGATAAATATTTTTTTTAAAAAAAGAAAACTTTGCATGTTTAGTACAATCAAGGTTCAATTTCCACACATATTAGTGTATGCAAAGCTAACCTAAACTTCAGGACAAGCTTCTTTTTAGTAAAATAAGTAAATTCTAAGTTTCTGAAAAAAAGTGTTCACCAAGGTCTTTCAATCAACCTACGTGGCTCCCTGGTTTATTGAAATGGCCAACTAATCAAATGTAATGTGATTAACAAATGCCATTTTTGTTCTGTTTCCACTCAGTTATTTCATAGCTAGGTAATTAAAGTTGGTAGCATTAGAAGAATCTTGTTTTCTTGACACCATTGTTTATTCTTTTGTTTTGGTTTGTCTTGGTTTAGGCCCATCAGGGAACAAAAGACCACGATTAGCCTCAAGTACCGAAGACTTAAGGATTGCTAAAGGGCAGGGAGAGCTTAATTGCCGCTTAAGGTGCAGGACAAAACAGACCAGGCTACTCGGCTTGGGGAAGAAAACAGAAAACAATTTAATACCAACTAAAACATAAAACCCCAAAAACCAGAACCAAAACAAAACAACACAGAATGGTACAGAGATGAAGAGTCCGACCAGCCCTTTAAGACCACCTGCTCCCCACCCCTCTCCTCTTCCCGGGCTCAGAGCCCTGATCCCGGTGTTTTATACCTCCGTCCCCCCTGAACGGCCCAGGGGGGCAGGGAGTGGGGGTTTCAGTCAGTCCGTTCCTGGTGGCTTCTGCCGTTTGTCTCACCTCAGGGCAAGTGGGTTCCGCACCAGTCCTCCTTGCAAGTCCGTGAGGTACCACACACACATGGCAGCCCTGCACGGGCTGCACCGACGCACATTTGTCCCAAAGCCCTGCACGGGCTGCACCGATGCTCATTTGTCCCAAAAGTTGCTGCTCCTCTCTGCCTCTCGTGTGGGGCTGCTCTGCGGTGCACAGGCTCTCCAGCATGTCCTGTGCCATGACCGCCTCCCCCACACAGTCTCTGGCCCGTCCGGGCACACTCACATGAAGTTGCTGCTGCTGATCCATAGGTTGCAGGGGTACCGGCTGCACTCTCACCACGGCTTGCAGAGGGGTCTCTGGTCTGATGCTCCATCCTTCCTCCTTCTCCGACTGTGGGGTCCGCATGGTCACCTCCATCTTGTACCACTCTTACACCTCTTGCCTGGCACCTCAAATTCCCGTCCCTAAATAGTGATCGCAGAGGCGCCAGATTGGCCCAGCCAGGCCGGGGGGTGGGTCTGAACCCAGGAGTCGGGGGAGAGTTCAAAAAACTTTTACCGAGTCTTCACTGCAACCCGTTCCCTCTGTTACTTAGCAAAAGCAACTCCTTGCTAAACCATGACATGGTTATATCACTGTCATTTGCTTAGTTTTGGCTTTAAAATTCAGTTCTGCTGTTTCTAGGTCATTTCTAATGAGCATACATAATTATAGGGTTAACTGAAAGATGTAGGCATAAAAGCAGGATTTACATAAATTTATTTTCCAAATATTCAAGGAAGCTTTACCTGGAAAGGGTACATAGTTTCTCTGCCATAGCTGTGTTTCTGGCATCTCACATATACAGACAGAGCAGAACCTGCCAACAGGGAGTCACCTTGACTATGTCAGTATTTTCTACCTTGTGTGCAGACCTTGTACAAAGAACAGCTGAATCATACTAAAGGGCCGAGAATGAAGCAGCAGTGTTTCTTTTATTCTCTCTACTCTCCCCCAATTATCCTTATTTCTGTAGCTTTCCTTCAAGACAGACCTTTCTGATGTGCCAATAAATAAACATATCAAGTGGAGATCTCCTGCATCTCAGTTGGACAGAGACTGCTTTTATTCAGGTGAAATTGAATCATGTGAACTGTGCTGAGACACTTTAGTCCCTTTCGTTCACAGTCTGTGAAGCTGATTGAGGGATCAAAGCAACCCAATGAACTGAAAAACTGGCACTTGCAGCCTGGATGAATACTTTGAGATGCCATTTTTAAGAAAATGAAATTAAATATGTGACAGGAAAGCAGGTAAGGGCCTGATAAATGAAAGAGAGACAGGATGAAAAGCAGAAGTAGAGAAAACATGCTCATGAAAAAGCATTATGCACAAAAAAAGAAAAAAAGGGAAAAAAAAATACAGTTTAAAAAAAAACAAACAAAAAAAAGTCCAAAACTCCCCAACCATTAGATAACCTTCTGAAGCAGCTGAGGATTACGAACAGCCAGCTCTGCACCTTCAAGGAGTCCAGCAGTCAAAACAGCACACTCAAAAATACCCACAGCTTTGGCTAGACTGTGTGTCATTCATACCACACCCTGCACCTTCATGTCCTCCCAGAGCACAGCAAGAGAATTTTCAGAAACTCTCAGGAGCATGACTGTACTGTCAAATGATACCACTTGGGAGGCACAACCAAGGAAGGAGACACCCCACAGAAGCCTCCACAGTGGCTTTGCAGTTCCCTTTATGAATGCACAGGCAAGGACTTAAGTAAAGATGCTTGAAAAGTCTCTGCATACTGGACCAATATAATGCAACATGTATGGTAAATAGCAATGTGCCACAGTGAAGAGAGAGTTACTACAGTAAAACCAGGACTATATATTGCAATGACTATGTTGCTGAAAAGTCCAGCATGCTGAGGTGTCTTGCCTCAGCTCTCTCCTCACAGAGGCGAGCTCACTTGTAACTGCCTCATAAAATGAGAAGTAGCTTCTGACCTCTGGGTTTCAGATCAGGGTCCTCCGTAAACTGATTTAGCCTCACTTCCTGAGTGACAGTGTTGGATTTCATCCTTGCTGTTTCAGCTCAGTTACATCCTCTAAAGATATGAAGAGTTTCACCATTGTCACAATCACATTAGCAGATGACCGTTGGAAGGCTTATAATTTGTGGAAACTGATAAAGATCTTTAGGAATTTCCTCTTCCTGCAATTTGTCCTTGCCTATTTCTGAATCTCCTTCCAAGTACTGAGGCCTTTTGTAGCCCAAAGCCCAGGGAAGCTCCAGTATTTAAATCTGAGTACCTCAGTCACAATTCAGATGTAAATAGTTGCCTTCCTGTCAGTACTTGTGTTTGCCTGAAGTTACAGTCACAGAGGTCATTCTTTGCAGTCAGCAAGCAAACTTTACTTGTTTACTGCTAATTTCCATATCTTTCTGGTAGGCAAAATCCTCCACCAGGCTTTTAACAGAGTTGGGTAGGGAATAGGGATGAAGGAAAAAGGGTATAAACAATTACTATTGGAAAATAGGATCTTTGATAAAAAAGCTATACATAGGAAAAAAACAGTCTGATCCCATACAGTGTTCTTGCAGATTATGTCATTGTATGTAAAATCCTTCTATAAGGTCAGTGCTTGTGTACCAAGCTTGTGTACCTTGATGATGGTGGTCTTCCTGGTAAGCAGAAAGCACTCCTCACCATTTCGTCATATGTTGCCACATTTTTTTTTTTTTTTTAATTCCTGTCTGTTTTTTTCATAAAGCATCATCAATTGCCTAATACCTGGGCTTCTAAAGTTTGGAGGTTTACAGATTATTAATGCTATTGCATCTCCTGGACTCCTGAAGTCCCTAGTAAATTATAGACATGCCCATGGGATGATGACATGCCCTCTCTGAACTACCTTTCTAAACTGAAGAAATAACCACACTGTAGTTTGTGTTATTATTATCATTCTTTTAATAGTCCTTTTGGGGATGCCCTTCCCAAATTACAACTTATTTATCTTACATAAAAGGTGCAGATGAAGAGAATGCTGACACCTCTACTGCTTAATAACAGGGCCTAATTTTTCAGTGTATGTTTGATTTTAATCTGCTTTCATGCTTTTTTTCAAAGTCAGCATCTGATTGAGAGTGTATTTTTATTTATGCAAAGTTCATTTATTTAAGCACCTAGAATATGTGATTTCCCTTTAAAATGGTAAAAAAGTTGCCTCTACTCTCACCCCACCTCCTGCACCCTCAGAAGGTTACAATTTTCTTCAGCAATTCCCTCTATAGGGAATGTTATATGGATACTCTTTGGCAGAGCTTTAGTCAAAATATGTATTTAGACAATCAGTAAAGTAAAAGCACATACGAAGTTGGAGTTATTGATTTTTTTTCTCTTAAATGAGGCATTTTATGACTCAAAGGATTTTTCTGAAAGTCTACATTGACCAGTTAAAGTAGCAATGGAATTCTTATGGGGACCAAAGTACAGTACTAAATGTAATTGTTTGTTTTCCTTCCAGGCTATAAATACTGTTTTGTATTTGTCATCAAGGTGACAATCTGTTGCTCTAATAGCCATTCTCTGCTCTTTTAATCCTAAAATCTTCACCAGTGTTTCATTTTTTTCTGTTATGAATGTAATTTGTATTACAGAACCAGATGGGACGTTTCCAGATAAATTTCTGCAGGGGTTTAAACTGCTGAGGATGCTACAGGAGGTGACAGATTTAATGGCCCGCAAGACCTATGCCCTCATCTTTCCAGGTGGTCCTCTGAACCAGGGATCCCTTCATCCTAGCCTGGGGGATGAGTCTATGGCTGCTCCTGATCACAGGTCCAGCCAGCAGCCACTCTGATTGTTGTCTCACACACAAACACACACACCCTGCCATGTATAGAGGATGCTAACACTTGTGTGTCCCTGTGTTTGTCACTTTGCATTTGTTTCTTCTTATATATTTTTACCATAGTCTGGTAAAAACTTGGTCCTTAACCAAATAACAATGAAATAAGTGCTTTCAGACTGCTCATAGCTTTATAGAAGCAACTGAAAAAGGCAAGGGTTACTGAAAAGAAACAATTACGGTTATCCAACAGTCATATTTTTACCATCATTTGCTGTGGTTCTCAAATGTGGTGAAAAAAAAATGAATGTTCGTCTCAAAAGGAACAAAGTGAGCAAAGACAAAAGGGTAAAACACTTTGGCTTTTAAATTGATATTAAATCTTCCCTCTCAGCTCAGTTCAATACTAAGATCCCTATGGCTATTGTGTCATGGTGTCTGATGAGACCTGCATTTTCTTTATGTTATGCACTACGAAGCAAGCTCTCCTGTGTCCCATCTAGAACCTTGTGCCTTGGCCAGATGAAAGGTTGCAGCTCTCAGAGGATGCGGAGTTCAGACAGGAGATTCAGGACCTGCAAAACATCAGCACATCAGATTACCTGACCACAGCTTTCATAAAGACAGTTCAACATGACAGCAAAACACAGCTTAGTGCTGAACTGATTCAGAGTAGAATGTTTTGGGTAAGGAGTATTTGCATCTCACAATTAAATAATTAAATGGTTCCTTCAGGTTTTCTGTTGAAAAACTCTTATCTCCCTGATACAAATAACACTAACTGGATAGCACAATAAGAAAATCAGTTACAAAGTACACAAATTAATGACCAGGACAGAAAAACATAAAACAAAACATCATGCTTGTGGTGACAGAGCAGACACGCCTGTTGGTGAACGTTGCACTCCATACTCCTTACTTGCAAGTCAGGATCATACTATGTTTACAAAGTCTTCTGCAATGCTCTGAAAGCTCAAAACTCTTGGCAGTCCAGCTGGATAGAGGTGTCATAAAAGCTACTAACCAACACTTCAAACTGTCCAGCAGTCTCCTGCACACTCTTCAAACTGGGAGCAGAGGCGGAGGAGAGGTAAATGTGCCCCGTGTTCATTTGGATACCAGACATGGTACATGGACAAAATCTGCATCCACTTGTGCTGGTAGCAACACCAAAGAGATGGATTTTGTCTTCTGGAAGGGGTGTTTCCTATGTAAACAGCTTGGCAGAGCTAAATTTTCTTTTTATATTTTTAGTCTGACCTATTTTGTGCTTTGCATCTCCTTTTGTGACCCACCTTGATTTGCTCACTTGAGGCAAAAAGGGTCTGATTGAAGAAATAGGAAACTACACAGAGGTCCACCATGGCAGAGACCTGCAGGGGTGGCTGTGGCAAGGGAAACAAGCAGTAGGAAAATGTGTGCATTCACAAAAACCCACAGTTTTTTTCAGTTACTCTCCCACGCAGCTCTGGGAAGTAATTTTAAAAGCAGTGGATGAATGGTGGATCCAGGGGAATCTGAATTCATGTCCCAGGGCAGTTTGGAGGGGAGGGTAAAATATAAAAATACTCAACAAAAGGAAAATCAAAACTATTTCCTATGGTATTAGACAATGAAGTGTTAAATATACAGCTCAGTGCTTCACCTGATGGAGATCAGTGACTACACCAACTTCGGAGGAACTGCAGTATTTTGTAAGTATAATTTGCTGTGATGTACAATCTCTTAAATCAGATGTTTGTGGTAGAAGAGCCTTGTTTATTTTTTTTTATATTTTTTGTCATGCCAATTTTTTTTTCTGTAAAGACAGTATTTTAATTTAACAGACTTTCTGTACATTTCCAATCCTCAGACAAATATTTACACCAAGATAAGGTCATTAAGCAGATTACAGAGGTTTGCCATCACTCAGACCCTGCTCTCTGAAACAGTGCAAACAGGTCTGGCAGATATTCCCAGTGTTCTTGCATCTTTTCATGAGATGCACTCAGACAACAAACATAAATTACAACACGCCTCCAAAATTGAACAGAGGTGGAGAAAGACCAAAAACAAAGAGGAGGGAATGTCAAAGGATTAGAAGAAAATGTGAATAGGCAATTATGGTTTTTTAAGTTTCAAAGCAGAGTAAGGCTCACAGCTACTCTTGTTCATGAGAATCTCGGATATTGAACATCTAATTATCTTAAAGCATACACGTGGCAATGTGTTATGCAATACTCAATTTTCTGATTATCCCAAAATGGCATTGCAAATTAAAAAAGTAAACTGAATGGTTCACTTAATAACAAGACTAGTACACAGATGAGTTCTTTAATGAACTACATTATTTTTCTGTTTACGTTAGATTTCACAAAGTGTTCTTTAAAATAAGTCTCACAGTGAAACTGATTTGGATTATGTGTGCTTGTGTCCATTGAGCAAAAATGATCCAAAAAACTTGTGTAGACTAAGAGATGTAAGAACAGATATTCCATGTTTATTATCTGTAACAATCTTTATTGTACATTAATTTCCTCATTTTCAGTACTTAGCACATACAAAACCTGAAGATTTTTGTACTTATTTTTTTGATTCAACAAATCTTAAAAATTCTGCTAATTCTTTCCATTTTTGTTAAAAACTCCCCAGACTTGTTCAACATTTTCATCAATGACCTGGATGAGATGACAGAGTGTACCCTCAGCAAGTTCCCTGATGACACCAAACTGGGAGGACTGGCTGATTCCCCAGAAGGCTGTGCTGCCATTCAGTGAGACCTCAACTGGCCTGAGAGTTGGGCAGAGAGGAATCTCATGAGGTTCAACAAGGGAAAGTGCAGAGTCCTGCACCTGGGAAAGAACCCCATGCACCAGGACAGGCTGGGGGTTGACCTGTTGGAGAGCAGCTCTGCAGAGAGACTTGGGAGTGCTGGTTGATAATGAACTAACCATGAGCCAGCAATGTGTCCTTGTGGCCAAGAAGGCCAATGGCATCTTGGGATGCATCAAGAAGAGTGTGGCCAGCAGGTCGAAGGAAGGGAGGCTCTTCTCCCTCTCTCCTCTGTCCTGGTGAGGCCTCCACTGGAGTCTTGTGTCCAGTTCTGGGCTTCCCAGCTCAAGAGGGACAGGGAACTTCTGGAGAGAGTCCAGCACAGGGCCACCAAGATGATCAGGGGACTGGACCCTCTTCCTTATGAGGAACGGCTGCAGGACCTGGGGTTGTGTAGTCTAGGGAAGAAGATACCGTAGGGAGATCTCATTCATATTTACAAATATCTAAATGGTGGATGTCAGGAGGTCGAGTCATCACTTTTTATTGTTGTATCTAGTGACAGGACAAGGGGCAATGGGAACAAGCTGTAACACAAAAAGTTCCATTTAAACATAAGGAAAAATCTATTTTACTGTTCAGGTGAGGGAGCCCTGGTACAGGGCTGCCCAGGGAGGGTATGGGAATCTCCTTCTCTGGAAGGAGAAGGAGACGCGTTTGTGTGTGACCTGATCTAGGTGGACCTGCTTTGGCAGGGGGATGGGCTAGTTGATCTCTAAAGGTCCCTTACAACCCCTACCATTCTACAGTTCTGTGATTCTATGAATAGTGTTACTCTGCTACATTAGTAGCAACCTGTCACACTTGGGTTTCAGAGTTTTCTAAAACATGCACCCTCTGTTTGAGATTTGCTCCTTCCAGATCTAACTGCAGTTCTTTGTGAGTAGAATTTCTTTCTTTATTCTTTTAGGTTTTGGAGTTGGATTTTTGTTGTTTTGCAGTCCAGAAATCAGCCATCCATGAAAGTAACCTGAAATCAACTCTGAAGTTTTTCACTAAAAAACCAAAATGGTTATCAACTTTGAGGCTTTTGGTGTTTTTTCTCCATCTTATGCCTAGATGCAAGAAAGTAACCAATTAACCATTTTGAACCAAGGAGGGGGAAAAAAAGAGTTGAAATTGATTTTTCATGCGAGCTAATAAGGAAAGCTCATCTTCCTTGATGAAATTAAGTCCTGGATATAAATATAACCATCCTGATAGCTGAAGTCAAAATAACATCACAAATCCCAGTATTTAACATACGAAAATGGTTATCCTGCTGTTAAAATAGGGAGTGCTATTTCCAGGGGAGAAAACAAAAGGAGGTGGGGGGATGGGGTAGGAGACTTTGTTCCATTTGTCTTTTCTGAAATATTATTTACATATTCTTATCTAGATGAAAAAGATTTGTCAAAATCTGTACAGATTTGAACATCCTCAATCTACTTTTTTTTCTCATTAAATAAAATTTGTTTCCTCCTCTGCTTGTGAGCCAGTTCTGTTTCCTCGGAGAAGTGATACAGGTTTTGCTTTACTTTTAATGAGCTTTGAGTCAGTCTCAGACTACAGAATCATTACAGCAGGGAATATCCCCTGACTTCTCTTTTCACCTGTAATGGCTCATGATGGTAATTTCTTTATTTAAGAAAAAAAAAAATCTTACTGGAATAAATCGTCCATAGCTCACTCTTTGAACAAAATAAAACAAAACAAACAAACAAACAAACAAAAAAACAGCTTCACTGCAAATACTTCAGATTTTTCCCTTAACATCATTGTTGGTTTAAGTCTTACCAGCACAGTATCAGCACTAATGTAGATAAAGCTGTCAGGCTAGCAACAGTTTTCTTCAAATAAAAGTGTTTACATGAAGAAAGTATAAAGAAGATTCCTACTGATTTCTGTCTGACATGGGATGGTCTCCTTTAGTGTAAAAAAAAAAAAAAAAAAAAAAAGTAAAATGAAACTTCTCTGGATAAGCTGGTCTGCTTGACCTATGCTATGAGCAAATGAATACACTTGTCAGCTTCTAATCTTCCCACACCTTGTCCCCAGCAGCAATTTGTAAAAATTACTCCATAGTCTGACAGAATGAGTGAAGCAGCCCAGAGTTAAATGCTGTTTGCTGAATGTCCCTAAATATTATGTTGTAAAACATTGTTTAGAAATATCTTGCTCTGTTTTCTGCCTCCATCTGTGTGTGTTCACAGCTGGTATTAGTGCCTGCCATTTTGTCAAGGTGTTTTGACTACATGGGTTAAACGGTGAGTGTCATGGTTTAGCGAGGAGCTGCTTTTGCTTGGTACAGGGGGAGCAGGTTGCAGTGAAGACCCAGTAAAGAGTTTTTAGACTCTCCCTAAGCTCTTGGGTTCAGACCCACCTCCAGTCCAGCTGGGCCAATCCGGCCCTTCTGCCATCACTATTTAGGGACGGGAATTTGAAGTGCTTGGCAGGAGGTGTAAGGGTGGTACAAGATAGAGGTGACCACAGTCAGAGAAGGAGGAAGGAAAGAGAAGTGCTAGACCGGAGACTCCTCTGCAACTTGTGGTGAGAAACCAGCTGTACCCCTGCAACCCATGAGGGCAGAGCCACCAGCAGTTCCAAATGAGTGCACCCAGACAGGCGAGAGACTGTGTGAGGAGGCAGCCATGGCACAGGCCGTGCTGGAGAGCCTACAGGCCACAGAGCAGACTGACCCAAGAGGCAGAGAGGAGCTGCAGCTGTTGGGATGAATGTGCATTGGAGCAGCCCGTTTAGGGCTGCAGGGTGTGTGTGGTACCCCGCAGAGCTGCAAGGAGGACCAGCGAGTAGCCCGCCAGCCCCGAGATGAGACAAACGGCAGAAGTTACCAGGAACAGACTGACACCCCCATTCCCTGCCCCCCTGAGCCATTAAAGGGAGGAGGAGATAAAAACATCGGGATCAGGAACCTGAGCCTGGGAAGAGGGGAGA